>BSBN01001140.1:0-601262 GCA_027924645.1 Cunninghamia lanceolata | reverse complement strand
TGAGATGTACCATCCTGCAAATTTTTGGAGTTGGAGTGTTCTGTAAATAATCTCTCAAAACTAACATGCAAGATCATATAACTGACATGCAACAACATGCAAGCACATATAATTGACATGCAACAACATGCAAGCACATATAATTGGCATGCAACAACATGCAAGTAACATGTAACAACATGCAAGTACATGCAACAACACGCAACAACATGCAAGTACATGCAAGTAATATGCAACAACATGCAAGTACATGCAATGTTGAAACATGCAACAACATGCAGGTGACGTGCAAAAATATGCAAGTCCATGCAAGATTTTATGAACTCATGCAAGCAATGTCCAATTCATGCATCTCTAACACTTTAGTTAACTCAAAATTATATCCATGCAAGGTGTCTCAACAATATTCACTCGTGTACATAAAAAAACACAACTCCATGTCTAAATATAAGTCCCCATCAAAAGGGGATGCCCAAGTTTAACTCCCATTCACTAGGAGTTATCAAACTCTCAAAATAGACTTAGGAGAAGTCAACAAAGTCTTCATGGCCCCCACCCCAAAAGTGGGCACCCAAGTTTGACCCTTTCAATTAGAAATTGATTGCAATAAGTCAAAGTGATATAATTAATAAATAATTAATCTCTTAAAGTCCTTATGTGTTGGGGAACATATTCCAAGAACTTTGGAGACACGTGAATTGGTTAGGATTGCAAGTTAATGGCAACTTATCCCAATAGTTCGTGAGGTAGCAAGATTGTGAACATGTATCTGATCCTCGTCATGGAGTGAGCTCCACCTCTCACTTGGTCATTGTGGTGAGTTGTCACATGATGGGTGAAGTCTTCCACTTTTGCCACCTTGCTTAGTGCAATGGTGATGTCATTTTAGGTGTTTTTGTGCTTGTTTTGACACCTTGTGTGTGTGTGAGTGCAATGCGACATACAATGTCACACTTACAAAAACACAAAACAAATTGTTGGTCGGTGTTTGTTCAACTAATGCTTTAGGTGAAAACCTAGGGCATTACAAGCCTACACTTGAATATCATGGACATGAGTTCATGATGGACCTAAGAGTAGATTGTTGTTGAAGAGAGACTTTGTGGCTTGGTGTATTTTGGAAGAATATTCTCGTTCCCCTCTATTGGTCTACTCGATATATAATCATCTAATAGGTATTTCCCATCTTTTTCAAATACATTTTATTTTATGCTTTATATTCTCATGGAGATGGATCTTGAGCTATGGTTGTTAGTTCTAGAGGGTTTATTTGAGGGGTGTTAGGCATGGTTATCTCCTTGTGTATATGAGTTTGATTTATGATGTCATTTATTAGGATTTAGGAGATCTTTATTTTGCTTATTCTTGGTTTAGGGAATGGAAATTTGAGTTTGTTCTTCCTTGGTTAGAGAGGACTACATCCATGTTGGTTACATGATACATATGTTTTGTTTGATCTATGAGATTGAATGGTTGGGTGTTGTTAAGGCTTTTCAGTTGGGGTTGTAAAGGAGATCTTACTTGACACATCTTAGCACTTTGAGGTGTCAGTAGAAGGACATAAGATGTGATGTGATTTACACATTTACCCTCTTTGGTCTTGTGTTTCTTCTTGGAGGTTCATGTTCACATGACATTGGATTTGAGGTTTGTATGGATTCATTGTGATCATAAGGTTTGTGGTCACATGTTGTTATTCCACTTCATTATTTTTTAGTAACAAAATGGGGTCTCTTTAATCTCTTTAAATTATTTGTTGAGTGTGGAGTACTTGGGAGAGTTATGGAGACTAGTTGTGAGAGAGGATGCAATGGTTTGTGTTGAATGTGTGGATCATTGTGATTGTTCTTTGTTACTACATGGTTTTGACCTTTAGCCACACCTTGGTTTGAGTGTTGAGTGGTAGACTTGGTATGCTTTGATCTATTTTAGATTTGCCATTACCCATGTAGTGTGAGTTCTTAGATGTGTGAGTTCTTAATTGATAGGTTTTATACATGGAGATTTTGATTACGGTTTATGGGTTGTATATGTTGTTGGCATGAGTTGTAATAATGTTGTTGGATACTTAGGAGGTATGGATGGTTAGATGAATTAGCATTTGTTGTGGGTGTTATTTCTAGTCATGTGGGTTTTTTCCTTGGTAGAAACTTGGAGCCTTTGTTATCACTTGGATTTGATGCTTGTGTTCTTTGAATTGGTGCATCTTCACCTTGGCTTGTTACTTGTCTTCCATATGTGGCATGTTGGAGGATGAGAGGAGCTATTTCTTGAGATGGTCACTTTGGTTTTATTGTAGGAATCTTGATACAACATGAGAGCATGTTGGAGATTTATGTGGTTTCATGGATAGCTACTATGATGTGTTTCATCGATAGACCCTTGTGCAATGTATAAAACAAATGGGATAATTTTAAGAAAATGGGTGTTGTAGACCTTGCACAAGAAAAAATATTTTAATTATGCAAAATAAAATATTTATTTGTGGTGCATCTAGGATATATGTTTAGCCACATTAAATATTTATTTGGGTCCACTTGTACAGTTGTATTGTAATATTGGTTAGATATTTTATGTGGGAGACATAAGACAAATATTTTAAATGAGGTAAATATTTAATTTTGGGGTCAATGCTTTTGTGCTCTTTATGGTGTTGAGACACATGGTTTAGCCAATACCACTTGGTTGTTTTGTATGAGCTTGATTCTATAAAAGCAAGCACATGTATAGTGGTTGAGGTTGGTTGTCATTTGTATTGAGCTCTCCTAAATAATGCATATGTGAAGTATGGTATGGGATGTGTGGTTGCATGGTTACCCATTATGATTGGACATGTGGAGGATGCATTGGAGGAGCTTGATGTTTCAAAAGTGTTCATGAAAACTCTGTAAGTGTATTGTAATGTTTCATTGTTGAATAATACATTAAGTGTGGATGCTTTTGGAGGTTGGGTTTTTCACTCTTGAAGGTTTTTACAGGGATACATCTTGTATCATTTTGATGGTATGTTTGTCTATTATTTTTCATGGTGGATTATTCGTACTTATTTACATATTTATCTATCTTGGGGTTATGAGGAAATGTTTATTATTATTGTATTTTTTCCTTTCATCTAGGGCATGGGAAAAATGGTGCATACAAAACACAACCACTAGCATTAAAGCCTTCAATATCCTAAAGACCATTTGGCACGAGCTTTTGTGTTATCACGTTTGAGTTTTGGTTGAGATCCATAATCATGGTGGTGCAGGAGAATAATAATATAGATTAATAGTCTTCATGCATCCATGTCCAGGAAGGAGATGCACATTAAGATTTGTATTGGAGGCATTCACTAATAGAAACCCTACATTTTCCACAACCAACATTATCACAAGGCAGTAAGAAAAATATTTGCATTCCATGCTAGAGAAGGGTTGCACTAAAAGAGACATGTGGCAAAAAGATAAGCATCCATGGGCATATAAATACAACATCCACGAGAATGAAACATAATTACTTGCATAATGAAGAGAGCATGCTAATGTGATTAGGCCTCTAGATTGACCACCGTTGGGAAAAATATAAACACCAAGGTATGTTTAGAAAATGCCTAGACAAAGATGAACCTCTAAGACTTGAGTGGAACAAGCCTTCACAAATCACATGTGTAAATAAGCACACCCTATACCTAGAATGGAAAACTTACCACATATAGAAATCATGAAGATATGATTAGAAAATTGTAACATGCATTAGGGTAACATAGCTATCAAGGCACAAATCCACGTCAAATTAACCAAACTAAAAATAGTGCCAACATAATATATGAAATGTAAGAGATATAAGAGGGAGTTATAAAGTCGACTTAGAAGCACATGGAAGATACCTTTGACAATTAATGATGGCACATGTAAGAAACTCTTGTATGAGGTTTGAATGGACCAAACTAAAGAGCTCAAGTTTGGTGGTGGGAATACATGACCTTAGGAGTTACATACTATTCCTAGAAGGTGGTCTCATGATGAGTGGTGGTGGAATATGAGGAGATAAATTTGGGCACTCAATTTAGGCCTCTTCATTTGGCCCATGGTTTTGGAGATCACTTATGGTATCCTAGTTTACCTTGGTATATATATTGGATGCTTGAGATATATCTTGCACACTTGTAAGTTTGCAGGGATTATGCTACCAAAATTTCTCCAGACATAGGTTGAGGATCTCTATTGAAGAGATAATACTCCAAGAATGTATTACAATCTAAGTTTTGTAATTAATACATTGAGTGCTCCTTTGATTTTGGATTTTCTTGAAAGGATTTTCTTAGAGTATAACTTGTGTTGTGTGTTGCTCATTGTTGTTGAAATTGTAAGATCTATCTCTACTTGCATTGTCTCTCTCATAGGGTTAGGGTGAAAAAAATAGATAAGTTTTACTTGGTTTTATTTCATTTTGATATTAGAGCTCCATGTAGATTGCTAGATCCATTGGAGGAGAATGTTTTTTCTATTAATCCTTGTTTGAGTGAGAGCCTCTATAATTGATCTTATTTTAGGTTATAGATGACAAGTACATAGAGAATGAAGATTGAGAGATTCAATGAAACTAACTTTAAGATAAATAGAAGCTTGAGATGGAGCACCTATTTGTGGACAAAGATCTATGGAATTTATTTTCGAGTTAGAAACCTTTCACTATGAAAGATGAAGATTTAGTAGTGATAGATAGGAAGGCAAGAAGCTTGGTTCAACTTGTCCTTTCAAATTGAGTGCTTTGAAATGTATCGTGAGAAATTACCACTGTTAATATATGGACAAAGTTAAGGAATTTATACTAGATAAAATCCCTTGTGAACTAGGTATTTCGTCAAAATAAAACATATTCATTTAGGACGAGTGATGAAGATTGATAGAGCACTAAATTCCTTCAATAATGTGATGAGCTAGTTTGAATCTATGGGTGTGAAAATGAATGAGGAAAACCAATAGCATGTTGATGTTGTCATTACCAAATTCGTGGGACAACCTAGTTAGGGAAATCAATAACAATGTCTCAAACCTATGAGGTGGTTGGTTTCTTATTGTCAAAGGAGATGAGGTAAAAAACATCAAAATCCATCAAGGATGTTTTGGTCATCAAATCCATTTAAAGGATAAGGAAAATATCAAGAAGGAAAAGAGGCCCAAATCAAAGAAGAGAGCTAATTCTTCACACATATCAAAGGTTAAGTGCTAGAATTAGGACAAGGCTGGCCACACAAAGAAGGCTTGCAAAGAAAAGAAGAAAGTCAAGGAGTTCGATAATGATTTGGACTTGAGAGCCTCGAATGAAGACATTTGTAATGCATTTATTATAGCACTTGCTACACATGCATTTGAAGATGCATTAGTGATTGACTCTTGAGCTTCTTTCCACATATAGTAGTTTTTTGGGTATGTGAGCATTGATGATAGAAAAGGTCTACTTTGGACACCACGTTTCCCAATATTATTGGACATTGTAGAGTCAAGCTCATGATCATAAATAATTTAATATTTGGTGAAAGTTCAAAGCTATGTCACACTTTTATAAAGGAAACGACTAACACTGATCTAACTTTTTAACTTGAATCACTGCAAAGTGATGTATATGTTTATTTTAAAATGATGTAAACTAATAAAATGTAGATTTTTTAGTGTATTTTATTTTTGTGTTTTTTTTTAAATTAAAAATTATTTAAATGTATTATTTTATAAAATTAACACTATATTTTACTTGCTGATAAAATGCTAAAAAATAAAGTTGAAAGGGATGCCACACTATATATAGTAAATTTCATTTATTTTCCTTCTATATTTTTTTGTGTATTCATAACTCAAAACTTTAGTGCATGGATTAATTTTTTCCCCAGTTTAATAAATATATATTTTTAAATAAATCTTAGAAGTTGCGTGTAATGAAAACACAATTGTTTTGATGGGACGTCAACTTTTGTCTTCATTATTTATCCAAAATAGGAAAAAAATATATCATCTTGATACAAAATCTCTCCTCTAGTGCATCATATTTTTTTCAATTTTTTTTGATAAACTTTACTATTTTCTCTTGAGAGGACAATTAACACCATATTTTGGTGACGATGACCCACTTTTAGTAGAAATAAAAGATAAAATATAAACACTAATTGAAATGTTTAAAAAATTATATTTTTACAAAGTAGACTTATTGATCTACAAAAGGGTATTTTTAGATTCTTTTAAAATGATTATTTGCACGAGTAGGAGTTGTTAGAGCATCGAGTTTTTCAAATAATTTCATTTTTTCGGTAAATAAGCCCCAAAGTGATGTTAAATATGTTTTTAGTGGAGGGTTCCAATTGGAAAAGTTGTGGCCTAGAACTAATTTAGCTAGAATGAATCCAGATAGAACACAAGTTTCATAAAAATTGACTTTTAGTTGGAAATACTAAAATTTGTTTATGCTGATAAGTTGGCCCAATGCGTGACACAACTTTGAACTTTTAAGACTCTTTCCAAAATATTGCACGTCTCAAGTTTAATGAAGAACCTATTGATAGTAAGCAAGATGAATGACTTGTGTGCGCAAGTAGTCTTCAACAAGGATGGGTGCAATATGGTTTGTGGAACCAAGGTTTTAGATAATGGAGTTTACATTGGAAATCTATTCTATCTCGAGGTTGACACCTTCACAAAATGTAATAGTTATAAGGTTCCTATTTCAAATGGCCACAAGTTTCTTATCGAGAAGATTGTATTGTGCCATAAGTGCATAGACCACATTGGCTAAAAGGTCTTAAGGTGCATTGAAAACTAAAAAATATGGTAGAGGGACTAGTTTATTGTTCTTTGGATTTTGACTTTTGTGAACATTGTATATATAGAAAGTAAAATTATCTTAAGTTTTACTTGAGCTCTACTAGATCTGTAGGGAGTTTGGATTTGGTTCATAGTGATGTGTTTTCTTTAATGGATGTATCTTCACTTGTAAAATCCTTGTATTACACAATAAAAAAACCCCATTTCAACATATTAGATTGTTTGGTTGTGAGGCACATGTGCATGTGCCTAAGGATAAGAGATATAAGTTGGACTTCAAAGTTGATAAATGTATATACATTGGTTATGGTGATGGAGTGAAGGGATACAATCTTTGGAATCCTATGATAGGAAAAATACTTTATAGTTAGAATGTGATCTTATGAGAGATTAGATCATCTTATATAGTTGAGCAACCAAGTGGTGATATTGATGTAGCTAAAACCAAATACCAAGGAGACTACACTTGAGACTAAACTAGAGGTCCAAGTTGAAATTGATGAGGAGGTTAATTCAGATAATTATTTAGAGGAGGAAGAACAACCTTGTACCCCATGTGTGAGGTCCATTCAACAAAGGAAGCAACTAGAAAGGTATAACATGCTTGATTTACATTGTATTTTACTTTGTCTACTAATGAGGATGATACTAGAACATAGGAGTAAATGAAGTCTAAAGACAATAAGTCTAGGAAGAAAGCCACACCTCAGGAGATGATTGCACTAGAGAAGAACAATACATGGGACTTGGTACAATTTCCTAAGGATAATAAATATGTTGGTTGCAAGTGGGTTTTCAAGAAGTTTAGATTTAAGGGTAAGATCAAGAATTACAAAGCAAGGTTGGCTACTAAAGGTTGTGTCCAAGTAGAGGGTATTGATTTTGGTGAGATATTCTCTCTTGCTATGAATCTTACGCCAATATTTTATCTATTACTACTAAATTTGACCTTGAGTTTGAGTAAATAGATGTTGTCACCTTTCTTACATGGAGATTTGAAAGAGGAGATCTACATGCTATAACTAGAGCACTTCATAGTAAGGGGTGAGGAGGACATGGTTTACAGGTTAAAGAAGTCCCTTTATGATCTAAAATAATCCCCTATGATGTGGTATAAAAAATTTGATTCATATATTTTGAAGGTAGGATTTGTTAAAGTTAAATGAGATCACTATATTTATTATAAGTAGTTTGGTGATTAGTTTATTGTTATCATTCCATATGTTGATGACATATTGTTGATTGATAACATTGAGAAAATAATTAGATTTTTTAAATCTCTGCTTTCATTAGAGTCTAATATGAATCATTCAAGGGCCACTTGGATTATCTCAAGCATGGAGATTAGGAGGGATGGAGCTAACAAATTTTGGTTAAGTTAGAGAAAGTATGTTGACTCTATTTTATAGAGATTCAAAATGCATGATTGCAAACTAGTAAGTTTTCCCATTCTTGTGGAAATTAAGCTTTCATTTGAGTAGTTTCCTTCAACACCTAATGAGACTAAAGACATAAGACACATCTCATATGTGAGTGCAGTAGGTAGCCTAATGGATGCTATAGTTTGCACCAACCTAGACATTGCACAAGTAGTGGGAGTCTCAAGTAGGGACATGTTCAATCCAGGCAAGAAGCACTAAACTATAGTGAATAGGGTCTTTAGATGCCATCATGAAACTTTAGAGTACTCTATTTTCTACTAGGAAATTTTTTTAGTAGTCCTAAGAGGTTTTGTGTGAACCTACAACAATCCTATAGTGGACTTGCTATAGTTTTATAGCGGTCACACAATAGTCACTAGGGGTCCTAAAGATCAATCATGTAGTAGTCCTAAAGATCAATGCCATTAAAAGGAATATCATGGTTGGGTTGAGACAAAATGGATGTAATCAAAGAAATCACTATCCATGGAGAAGTGTTAGAATGCATGTGTACCTTTTCTAAATCTCTTTGCATGATTTCCTTATATAAAGGTGGTGTACACCCTAAATCCCAAAGAGATATCTTAGTTTGTGTATTTTGTAGCTAATCAATAATATCATATTCCTTGAGTGCCTTAGTTGTAATTTGACGTGGACTTGAGGCAACATTAAGATACTAGAGGGTAAAAATGATTGATTAGTCATTACCTTTTAATATCTAGTCATCCTCTGATACATATGTCCTAGTGTATGATAACTTTGCCAAGTAGCTACTATATGGAATATAAGTGGAGTTGGAGGAAAATCAAGTGTTCCCTTAATAATAATTTTAGGTGATTACTCACATAGGAGTATAAATAATATTTATCGATATGGACTTTAGATGAAGAGGATATACAAGGATTAGTATATATGTCAATAAGAGCACTAAAAAAGTTTGAGCTATCCTCAAACATGATAGGGAAAGAGAAATATGCGATAAAAGCATATGCTAGTGCCATAAATCAAGGATACAATGGACAAGAGGAATAAAACCAATGTAATTCTCTATCCTTTAAAGTAAGTCTAAATTTGTTGATCAACAAGATATCACACTTTTATGTATTCATAATTATCAAGAAAGAATGAATTAATGTGCAAGGATGGGTTGCTAGAGCAATTAAAGTCATCCTGTAATAATTCTTGACCAAAATATATAATATTCACATGTAATGGAGTAGGAGATGATGTAGCATCATGTATATCCACCATATAATGTGTATTAACCTCATCACCAAAAGCATGTAAAGGAAAAATGATTAATGGTAACATAAAATCATGCTCATAAACATCACTAGCACTATATGATTAAGATGGAGCTCTAGATAAGTGTGATGAGAGTATCTAAAAGAAAGTATGAGAAATCACCAAGTTTGTGAAGAAGGAAAGATTAATACCAACATGGTTAAAGAGTAGCTTCATATACAATATATCCCATCCATAGGATAGAAAGACATGGAAGTATCAAGGATGCAAGAATTGTGTGACACAAAGATCAAGAACACATTGAAGTCATTGAGGCACATATGGACAAATGCTAAAGGAAATTACATATGATAGTCCATAATGAATAAGTAGTCAAGAATGACCAATCCAAGGGCAGGTGGGTAGGTGGATATGAAAGTGATATCAATAATAACAACCCAAGTCATAATAAAAAATGAAATAAAGGATAAACAATTAGAATTATTAGATTTGAAACCTTGATGTGGAAGGAATAAACCCTAACCTAACAAAACCCTAGGGAGTATAAGAATGTTGAGTTCACAAAAATGCAAGAAAACATAGATTATATAAAAAATCTTACATAAATATCTTTAGGTAAATTAATTAATTAACATTAATAAATAAGTTACCTTGAAAGCAAGAGTTGAGACTAATTATGATTTGAAATACGTACTTGAAATTAAATAATAAATAAGGGTAATTAACTCTTGGTTTGATGTGACCTGGCTTAGCCAGATGTTCCCAATTGATTCACCCTTATGCTAAAAATATGAGATGTCAAATGATCATACATGAATTAGTCAAACTTTTGTCTAAATATTTGAATCACTTCCATGATTGTGGAAATGACCTACGCATTTTATGAAATTGATCATGCAATACGTAGATTTGACCTTTTTACATGGATTTGAACTAATAATTTTTAGGCCTATAACTTGTTCACCTTGACTTTTGTAGCTTGCATAAAAAATGTTGTATAGATTTAGGGGTATGCTATGCAAGTATTATTCTCCTTTAGTTAAACCCTTAGTATTTTGATTTAACTACTATGAAGAAATATTGAAGACAATATACATGTATTTATTTTAGTGTTTTTTTCTAGTCTATTGTAAGCCTTTTGTCCTCTAAAGAGTCATTATGAAATACTTGTCTCCCATGCTCTTGTATGTCATGTTGTAAGGTTTTAACCAATTTCATTGTACAATTAATGAAAAGAGCTTTCCAAGCATTAAATAAAATTTAAATTAGAGTCTAGATGTAAAAGATATTTAAAATTTGGTTAAGGCATAGTTTAAGTGCTAGAGGCAATCTAGGTGTGTGCCTAGGATGAGTCTGTCAATGGCAGGAAGGGTCTAGACACACTTCTTATAAGTTATAACCAATTCTTAAGTGGAAAGAAGTGTGTAATAGATCCTCATCAATTACAATCAATTTCTAACATTGGAAAACAAGTGAAAAGAACTCTCTTATCACTTGTCGACTAGGTAAGTAGTAGAGTAAAATTTTGACTTGACAAACAAGTCCAAAGAGCCATCCTATCACTTGTTTGCCAAGTAAATGGTAGAGAGACCCTAGAAGGGTGCTTTGAGAGTGTTTACTAAGTTTTTGAGTGTAAAAGTGGTAGAGGAGCACTCCTAGCTATTGTCTTTGAGTTCTTTAGTGGTAAAGAGGCCCTAGAAGTGCTCCTAGACCATTTTTCTAGTTTTAGTGATAGGTGTTGCCAAAAAATCATGCCCAACGAGATTGATCACCATTTCTCTACTTTTTAAAAGGCGCCATCAATATTTGGGTTGACTTTTGCTCAATTCTGATAGATCTTGGTTTGACAAAGTGACTATAATTGAGTTTCCATGTGAGAGTTTCAATATTCTCAAAAGATTCACCTATTTTAAAACGAGATCTTTTTTAGGAGTTGATATTTTAGTAGGTCTACTTTTTTAGAGAATCACGTAAAGAGGGGTTCATACATCAAACTTTCTATTTTAGTAGCTACTATTTAAAAATAAATAAAAAAAATTAGAAAGCTATTTTTTAGAAAGGTTTATTTTTAGACGGAGTTACTTTTTTAGAGGTTCTATTTTTGGATAGATGGTTGGGATCCTATTTTTAGGTTGCTTTAGTTAGCTTTTATTTATTCTTTGCTTAGAATATATTTTTTCTTTAAGATTCTTTCTTTTTTACTTTTCAGAAGCTTTAAGCATTTACTTGAAAGACAATGATTTTTGAAAATAATTAATTATTATCCTAATCCCAAAATTAGATATTATCGTCAAGCTTTTTATTGAGGTTATTTTCTACCTTGATTGTGGCTTTGTATACAACTTAATTCTTTAGTTCTTGGAATCAGGTGTCGTCTTTTGTTGAGATAATTATTCCTTTTTAAATCTTGTGTACACTAAATTACTGGTCTTTGCTTTTAGCTAGTAGGAAGGTGTTATTATTGTGTTTAGATTAACTTCTTTCATTCATTAAATCTATAAAATTTTGCTTGTAAGACACATTTGTTATTAGCTTGGTGTTTGTATCTAGGACAAAAACATAGGCAAGTAGTCATTTCATTAATACAAAATTCCTAAGAAGATATTGTATAGGGTTGATATATGTATATCTTATCTATGAATTAGTGTCTAGGGGTAGTTTAGCTTAGTGTCTAGGTTCAGTTTAGATTTCAGGGAGCTCCCCCTCAAAAATTAAAGAGAAGTTTATCTTCACACAATATGTAGTTTTGTAAAAGACAAATTAAAACTCTAACAACACAAACATGCAATATGCCCTAGAAAGCTAATGCAATACTTGTATCATAATGAATAACACTTTGATGTTCCCTGACATGTGTAAGAAGTTTTTAATGCATTTTAAATTCTAGATGTTCAAATGAATTAGGGTTAGTCCTTAAATACAACTCCAAAGGTCGCAAGTGAAACATTTCACACTACAAGTTAACTAATAACAATTAAATGGAGGGAAAAAAGGAGACTCAAATTTGAATTTAAATTTTAAAAGTTTGGGGTTTATTTCCCAAAATCACATAATTGACTTAGATCAATCTTGCAAATTGTCAATTTAAACTTGTGTTAGAAATGGAAAAATTGAAAAATATAACTAATTTTTGAGAATAAATATAGATAAAAACAAACAAAATTTAAGTTATATGCCAATTTTCAACATAATTCACACTACTTAAACATTTATTATTATAAAAAAGTTAAATTAAAATAAATTCAAAATAAAAATAAAAATACAAAACATATAAATTTTACATTACAATGTTTAATGAGACCATCTAATCTATAAAAATAGAAACATTTGACATTTCATAACATGAAATTGTAAAGCTTATTGTAAACAACTATATTAAACTTTTTTTCATCATATCACACTCTGTGATTCATTGTCATGAAGAGAATGATTTAATCATACAATGTGATTTAAAACATCAATGCAAAAAAGCTATACATAATTGTTTACTGTAAACTTTACAATTTCATATCATGAACTGAGGAAATATCGTGTCTTAAATATTTTATAACATCTTACCTTTATTTGAAAGAAAACTTAAAAGTTCAACCTTATTTGTTATTTGGGCCATTTTATAACCCCAAACAAGACACCTAGTGATCGTTAACTTTGAAGCCCTCTTCATTTTTACGCCGAGAGGCGTTCTACAATCACAACATGGGTGGAGTTGAAGAGCTGAAAGATTCCAAGATTCCGTGTAATTTTATTTCGTCGAGAGGCAAACTATAGTTGCAGTGGGGGTGGAGACGAGAGCACTCATTTTTTGGTTGTAATTATAAACTTAAAAAAAAATCTAAATTGCATTTAAACAATTAAATAAATATCTAAAAATTGGTGCTCTAAAAAAAACTGCATTATTGTTGACGTGGAGCCTAGTTACGTCCAAGGCATTACCTTTGACAGACCAATACCTGACTCATGGGATCAACGGTTAATATTTCACTAGAAGCGTGCAAGACGATCAAAATCATTTGATCCACTCATATTTTTTATTTGCCATTTGCCATTTTTCATTTTTTTCCGTCGTCGTTTTCTCATTTTCTTTCGCTATCTTTTTTTTTCTCGCCTTTGTTCTATTCGTTGTTCAATTTCGTAGGGGTTTTGTTCGGCTTCGTTTTCTTGTTCGTTGTCGTTAATGATTGGTTGAAACTCAACAGGCGCGCTGATATTCTTTTGTCGGGAGTGGAATATGGGGCAGTAAAGCTTTGTCAAGGATGAGTACCTGTATGAGGAAATCAGTAGAAAGCTAAAAGTGGCACTTTTTCTTTCTCCTGCCAAAGCAAATGAGGGTAGGTTAAATTTCACGATGGTTTGTTAAAATTTAGGACGGTTTATGAAGTGGGGAGATAGAATTATGCAATGGATAATTACTAGCACTTGTAACCATAGGAGGTTCAAGGAATACGCCGATAGGAACAACGACAAGTTTAGAAAATTTTATGGTGGAATTTTTTTACGGCTTGAGACAATTCTGAGCACTATAATGCTCACATATAAAGCCTATTCGCTAATTATTACATATAAAAGAATTAAACTTCAAGTTCTGGATATATTTATTGGCAAGATCGCACAACTGAAAATGCAGTAAAACAAACAAATATCGTTGAGATTCATAAAAACCTCACCTTGACTATAATGAGTATCATTAATTAATTAATTAATTTTATAATTTAAAATATTAGTTTTTAATGATATTTTTTAAATGGACTTTATTCTATATCAATAATTATAAATTGTAGTTTTTAAATTAAATAACAAATATATAGATATTATATATAAACTATAATATTAAATATTAGAAATATATATAAATATTTAAATTAAATTATATATATATATTAACTAATTATAATATACAATATATAATATTGTATATTAAAATGTATATAAATATTGAAATTAAAAATTATTATATTCTTGGGCTTGTTAAGAGAAGAAGCCTTGTCCTTAGACTATCCATTGCCCATGCACATCTATAGTTGATCAATTCATTGATGGTCAACTATAGTTAGTGGGGAAAGATAAACCTAAACTGATCCATATGCAAATCCAATCGCAGAACCATAGCCACCAGTTATAGATTGGGACCGAGATCCAAATCCAACTGATTCATCGATTCTAGAGCTAGCGATTGTTTGGTATAGAGAGAAAGAGCCCTTGTTGCTATTAAGTGGTACTGCTCGTAACTGGGTTAGGGGAAGCTTCAGCACGAAATATGGGTTGCAGAGAAAGACCCAGTTGATCATTTAGTGGAGGCGGAGTGGGCGGGCGTCGAACCTACTCTGCTCTTAACGTCACTCACCACACCTTATCGATCTTAATATTACTCCATGATGTTATGCAAGATGTTGTGTGAAGGGCCTTACATCTCACAATGCCTGCTCACCAATAAGAGACAGTTTATATGGGTGGGTCTATTTAGTAGGTAAAACTTTGAGTTGTGGAAATTAAAGCATGTCTAAAATTATAGCATGTCTAAAATTATAGCATGTCTAAATTTGATTTTAAGCCATTTGACCTCCAAATTATGCAAAGGTGTGAAATTATGAAACTAATGAGGGTCACTAAGTTTGATCTGATTGTATCGTGTGATGTCCCCATGATAGGATGCATGATGGTAGGCTAGATGACAAATGAACATGAAGTAGGTGGTGGCCATGCTTATTTGTAAGACAATGCCTATTAAATGTAGCTGATGACTAATGGAATGTAAGTGATCCCAGGTTGCATTGTATGGACAAGAATCTAGAAAGGGGATGCATGCAAATAGAGACTAGACATCAAACATTAAAGCTCACGCATTTGAAGTAGCTACTAAACAAAGCACAGGGATCTTGAATTCCATTAATATTATGCAAATTAATTCACGACACTCAAGAAAACAAAAAATGTCATAGGCCATAGGGATACAGGACAGTCATCATTCACTTAAAGACAATATTATATAACTTAAAGAATATATTTATAAGAGGAAATAGGTTATGGATATAACTTAGTAATTGTTTTATATTTATTCTTAATAATCTATATTATATACAATACTAAACAAATATTACTTCTTCTAATACAATTTCTTGACACACCAATAAACTAGAATTAAGCATGCTAAAAGCTATGAACATTTCATCTTAGTACATAACAACATCTCATTTCTACCATCACAAAATCATATTATTATCAAGATCAAGATCAAGTGTACATTGTTTTCCTGTAGAGCCGAGACCTGGCATATTTGTTACATTAAAGTAGCTTTCATATCCATAACTTCTGCACACATAATTCTTGTAGAGCAGTAATATTATCTAGTTTTGAGACTATTTGAGTTTTTTTGTTTGTGGAATTAACTGTTGAAATTTGCTGAAGTGAATTAAATTTGATCATATATCAAATAATATTCCATTTAGGATATTAACAAGAGAGATAAAGAGAAATGGACAAATAGAGAAGGAAACAAAGAGCTAGAGAAGAGAGATAAAGAGGGGGAGAGAAATAAAGAGAGATGACAAGAGAGAGATAGAGAAAGAAGAGAGAAAGAGAGAAGGGAAGACAAAGAGACATATATAAAGATATAGAGAGATAGGGAGAGGAGACAGAGAGACATAGAGAAAGATAGAAATAAAGAGAGGAGATAGATAATTAGATAGAGGGAGAGGGAGAGAGAGACCATGGTTAGCATGACTAATCAAATTAATAACCCTAGGATTGTAATTGGCAACATCCAAGCCTAAAATTAGTCCCATGTTGATTGTGCAAATACATTTTCTCCGTATAATCAAAATAATGTTCATATGGGTCTATACTTGGCAACATACATACTAGACATCAGATTTCCATAGTCCATAGTATTGTAACTCAATGCTTCTGGATTAAACTATGTAATGGTATTTTTTCCCTCATCGTTTCGGATCACACTACATGATCCATCATCAGGAGAAAGAAAGCAAGAGAGGAGAGATATAAATATGTATCTCTCCTCTCTTGCTTTCTTTCTCCTGATGATGGATCATGTAGTGTGATCTGAAATGTTGAGGGAAAAATATCATTACACAATTTAATCCAGAAGCATCGAGTTACAATATACATACTTGCAATCAGTCCCATGTTGATTGTGCAAACAAATTTGCTACATAGAATCAAAATAATAATAATGTCCATAATTTTTAATACTTTTCTAGTAGACTCTTCAATTTGGATGAGAACTTGGATATGAAAAATAATGAATTTATAATATATTGAATTCCAAATTAGTACACTTGAATGCATTGTATGCCTTACATAATTCATGTAATTTATGAAAATTCATATGAAATAGTGGAATGCTTCCCCTCTTACCCATCTCTTGTGTTCCTATTGTTGCTTGTCAGATTATTATAGGGGCTTCCACCTATTATCAGATCAAAACCTCTGATTAAATTAATCATTTCATCAAGCCTTTCTTTTGTCAAATTATGCACATCTTTCACCTCAATCAATTTACTCTTTTATATTTTCCACCCAACTTTTGAGGATAAGCTTGTTTTCTTTACAAATTTTTGTATATACAACATATTTGAGTGGTATACCCAAATGATGCAAAGCAAATTCTACACCCCCAATTCTAGAAACAAAGAAAGAACATTGTTCCCCTTTAGATAGATAGGCTTCAAAACAGAAATATGGTATCCTATAATGGACAAATCAAAGCGATACATTTTTCCTCTTCTTCCATTTATATATATATATATGGAATCCAATTAACTCAAGTTGAAAATAATTTAAATGTTTTGTTACAAATTCTCCTTCATGTATATTTAAAGAATACTATTTCTTTAAATCAAATTAACTTATTTACAATACACTTAGTTTGATATAATGCAATAATTTTATCTCATAAACACTTAGCAATGTTTTAAACTAAAACATTCATCAAGACTAAATTAGAAAGACACAACCTAATAGTAGATCTATCTCTTTTATCCAACTTGTCCCATTCATCTTGATCAATGCTGATGGTAGAAAATTGAGTGCAACAATCATTGTGATCTACTAATCTGTCTCCACTAAAAGACCTTCCACTTTCAACCTTTAATTTCCACAACTCAAAGTTTTACCTACTAGACTTCTCAATCTCAATTGTCAAGGTGTTGGCCACGACTTCTGATTGTCAAATGTTATTTCAAATCCACATGAATTATCCCACAACAAAAATAAAAATCAACATAAGAAATGTATCCCTTCCTTCATGGGATCAATCTAAACAAAGCTTTTCAATACCAAATATTGGTTTTACAATGCTCATTCCTCAATTAGGAGAAATGGGAAGTAATAAAATTTGTTGATCCAAAACACATGTAACCTTAATTAAACATAGAAGAATAAGTGAAGGAGATAGAGAAGATGAGATGACATATATATACTTGGGAAACCCTTCTGAATAAGAGACCCACCACCAAAAGTAAACCTTCATATATTAGTGAAACACATCATCTGCTTAAGGACTTGATAATTCACCTTTAAGACCTCTTTACTGTACCCATTGCACACTAAATTGTAGCTATCTCTAACAATAGAAATATCCCATCTCCAAGCTTCATTCATACATGGCATGACCAATACAATTGGAAACAATGTTACTTATTGAAGTGGCTCAAAAATGGACATTTGCAACAACTAACTCAAAAGTTCAACATGTGAAAAGAATGCTTAACACCAAGTCTATCACACAACAAAACACTTTTTACCACTATGTTTATGTAGTTAAGCTTCTAGTGTTGTCTCCTTCATGCATCTTTAAAGAATACAAATTTCTTTTCAAGAAAAACATATTTACAAGATAATTACTTTGATATACTGCAATAATTTTTTCATAAACTCGTAGCAATGTTTTGAACTAAAACATTCATGAAGATTGAATTAGAAAGACACAACCTAATAGTAAATCTTAAAACAATTATATTCATATGAAGGTTGTGCATGTAGCCATGTTTTTCTACTTGAAATTTAAAAGTACTTTCAATACATACATTGTAGTTACCCTTTGGCATACTATACACATATTCAAAGTAAAAGTATGGTCAGTCTTGCTTAAACTCTTTAAACTTCCACTACCAACCCACAAGGTGATCTAGAACTCCAACTCCATGTGGTAAATGAAAATTATATCTTTATTTTCTATAGACAAACATTTGGAATACATACTTTCTTTGAGCTTTATCTTCTGAAATGGTTTCTTTCGATGGGTTTCATAGTAATCATTTAAATCTAAGTGCTTTCTTTTATGAAATTTAATTTTTTGCAATCCTCTAGGTTTTCATTCAATCCTTGCAAAAGGAAACCATGGTTAGCATGACTAATCAAACTAATAACCCTAGGATTGTAATTAGCAACATCTAAGCCTGCAATTAGTCCCATGCTAATTGTGCAAAGAAATTTGCTTCATATAATCAAAATAATTTCCATATGGGCCTACAATTAGCAACATCCACTAATTGTGTAAACAAATTTGCCACATAGAATCAAAATAATAATAATGTCCATAATTTTTAATACTTATTTTTTGTAGCCCCTTCAATTTGGGCAAGAACTTGGCTATGAAAAATAAGGAATTTATAATATATTGAAGTATAGATTAGTACAAAATGAAGGTTTCATTATTCTATCAAGTTACACTTGAATGCATTACATGCCTTACATAATTCACAATCCATGGAAATTCATAGAAAATAGAGGAATTTGCTTCCCCTCTAACCCATCCCTTCTATTCATGTTGTTGCTTGTTAGACTATTATAGGGGTTTCCACTTATTATTACATCAAAACCTCCAATTGAATTAATTATTTCATCAATTCTTTCTTTTGTCAAATTCTACACATTTTCAACCTCAATAAATTTACTCTTTTGATGTGTTTTTTCTACCTAACTTTTGAGGATAAGCTTATTTTCTTTGCAAATTTTTGCAGATACAACATAATTGAGTGGTATACCTAAACAATGCAAAGCAACTTTTGCACCCCCAATTCTAGCGAACAAAGAAGGGATAATGATCCCCTTTAGATAGATAGGCTTCAAAATAGAAAGATGGTATCCTTTTTATGAACAAATGAAAGTGATACATTTTTCCTCTTCTTCCATTTTTACATCTATGGAAGCCAATTGACTCACTACTAGATGAAAATCATTTAAATGTTTGGTTACAAAGTCTCCTTCATGCGTCTTTAAAGAATACAAATTTCATTTCAAAAACAACCTTTTTTACAAGACAATTTGATATAATGCAATAATTTTATCTCATAAACTCTTAGCAATGTTTTGTACTAAGACATTCATCAAGATTGAATTAGAAAGACACGACCTAATAGTAGATCTATCTCTTCCATCCAACTTTGCACATTCATCTTGATCCATTGTTGATGGTAAAAAATTGAGTGTAACAATTATTATGATCAACTAATCTATCTCTACTGAAAGATCTTCAACCTTCAATTTCCACAACTCAAAGTTTTACCTACTGAGTTCTTCTCAATCTCAATGGTCAAGGTGTTGGCCATCACTTTTGATTTTCAAATGTTATTTTAAATCCACATGAATTATCCCACAAAAAAATTGAAAGCAACATAATAATATATGCATCCCTTCCTTCATGGGATTAATAAAAAAAAGCTTTGATACCAAATGTTGGCTTTACAATGCTTATTCCTCAATTGGGAGAAATGGAAAGTAAAAAAAATTGTTGACATAAAACACATGTAACCTTAATTAAACATAGAAGAATAAGTGAATGAGATAGAGAAGATAAGATGACATATATACTTGCGAAAACCCTTCTCAGTAAGAGACCCACCACCAAAAGTAAACCTTAATAAATTAGAGAAACATGTCACTTTCTTAAGGACCTAATAATTCACCTTTAAGACTTATTTAGTAATACCCATTGCACACTAAAGTGTAGCTATCTTTAACAATAGAAACATCCTGTCTCCAAGCTTGCTATTGAGACATTTCTAAAAACACAAAATCATTGGCCATCATAGGATTACAACCATTCACCATCAACAAAACTGTATGCTCTTTTCTCAAGAAATTACTTATTACTTTTATCTACATGCTATCTCAAGAAACTACTTATTACTTTTATCTACATGCTATCTCAAGAAACTACTTATTACTTTTATCTACATGCTATCTCTGCGCACCCATTGCACACTAAGGTGCAATTGCTAGTTATTATTATTGACGTTATTTTTACCTAATTTGTGCCTATAACCATACAATCCTTAATACTCTATGTGAGGGGTTCTGTAGGGGTTTTGTAGTGTCTTGAATGTAAAATGAACCGGTCGATACCAAAAGGTGCTGCAATCTTAGAAGATAAGTAATTTTAGCATCTTATTTCACTGGCCCATATCAATATACAATGGTAATTTCAAGGGTTACAGACCCAACCCACGTTCATTGAATGAAATTTGAAAATCCAACCCTCATTCATTGAATGAATTGTCAAATTCCAAGTTTATAAGTGTTTTGTTTCCTCTTCTAGTGTGGATGACCATTTAACTTTGGCATTTGCATATTCAACCAGAAGCCATAGCAACTGCGAAGATGGAGAAACTCTTCTCGATGAATGCCGGACAAGGAGACTCCAGCTATGATCAAAATTCTACTCTTTGGAAAGTCTTTTCTTTCCTTGTCTCTTAAAAAAAAATGGGTTTGCATCTTGCTTTTAAAGGCATTTTCTGCGTTGTAGTCTCGTCTGATTTGATCTAGTAATGTAGAGGAACATATTATTGAGCGTGAAAGCAGTGCTGGAAGAAAACATTAGATCCTATTTAAGTGCGAGACATTACGCATTGCAGATTTAGGGTGTTCATCGAGACCAAATGCCCTTTTCATCACAGAAACAATCATAATAGAAATCCGAAACAAATATGCCCACAAAGGAATTAGTGATCCTGAGTTTTAGGTTTTTTTTCAAACTTTTATCTATGCTTGTGGAAAGATCATATATTAGTTTGTTGAAGTATTTGGCTTACAGCTAGAAATGGTTTGAGTTGTGATCCATTCTGATTTAGAGATAATTAGGGAAATTTCAATCTCTTGTGAGCGTTGTTTGTATTGAAGTCGTTTCGGTCTTTTAGTATTTTACAACTTTTGTCACTTAGAAAAAAATGCTACAGACAGGTTTGAAAATATTTGATCTTGAAAAAATATATAACCGCTAGCAACAATAATTAATCCAAATTTATCTCAAATATTTAAACTCAGAAAATATAACGTCTTATGGACTTATGGGACACAATATTTTGTAAATTAACAAATATTTATATTAAACTTTTCTTTTATATTAAAAAAATAGTAAAGGATTAGGGGCGACTCAAATCAATGGTATAATGAATTTTGTTTTTAAAAAAGTGCATCCTCTCTTCTCAATTGTATATATAAAAACCATGAACTCTCACAAAACAAAATTAAAAAACAAAACATAAAAATATTAGCTCAGGATTTGAGAACAATAAAACATTAAATCCAAAGCAAATAGAGGAAGAGGGGTAAAATTAAGAAAAGTCTGTAGTCTTCTCATCTAACCTTTTCATGCGTGCACACACATAAATTATTCTACAACAAAAACAAAAATGAGAAAAATGGTGTGTTTAGGGTAACTAAGAGTCTTTTATATGCTTTAATTTCATTTTGGAAAGTTGTTAATTCTACAATTTGTTGCACAACAAACACCTAAACTTTAGCCCACTTAGATTTAATATTTTAATTAAAATTTAGACTTTTCATTAATTCCCTTTTATTTAACTTATCCTTCAAGATGTTATTAAATAAAACCTATTTTAGTAAGTTTTATTAATTTATCATCTATGTTTTATTATAGAAACAATTGTTTTTTTATAATTAAAAGAATGAATATATAATAAATAAACAATATTAGCTAATGAATATATAATAAACAATATGATTGTTTATTATTTTAGTAAGTTTTATTAATTTATCATCTATATTTTATTATAGAAACAATTTTATTTTTAATAATTTAGAGAGATCATATTTTGAGGAAATTTTTTTTAAAATAAAATAAAATAGATTTATTAATAAGAAAATTAATTAATTTTATTTCATTTTGCATTTATATCTTTTATTTAAATTTTCTCATTTAAACCACATTGTAATTTAAATTTTCTTTTATGTTAAAAAAATAGTAAAAGTTAGTTTCTCTTAGAGCATGGATCGATATAACTAAAGGAAGGTCTTGCCGATGTTAAGAAATTGAGGCCCTTTACATTATTTGTGATAAGAGACATGGGTTAGATCAATTGTTTATTCTGATTTTGGGCGAAATATTTTTTGGTCTGGTCAGAAATGGGTGACTAAGAATACAAGAAAAATTTCAAATATTCTTGTCCCAACAAGTTGTAGCATCCAGGAATTCGTCTATCATCTATATATCTATTGATATATATAACTTACATATATAGATAGATGTATAGCTATAGATTCAAGGCTTTCTAAGTTTGAACGACTTCCCTCAACACGGGGTTCAATTGGTGAGACTTTAGATTATCGGAAACTCCTTGATTTTTCTTTCTGATGATAATCTACTGCCGGTGACTGCTAGTTCCCTTCACTCCACTGGCTGCTTCAGTGAGAGTCTTACCGATCCCCATCATCGGCATGACTTATACTGTTGGGAGGGCATGTAGAGTACTCGTCGATAGTGTTTCCCTTTGCCAATCGGCGAGACCATGCATTTTTTCCCCTATGAAAGGTCATTGGTGCCACTTTCTCCATCGACATCCTCCAAAACACTCTCTCTGATCCTTATTATCATGTCGATAGCCACTTCAACTAGTTTCTCATAGAGCTTGGATCAGTTTAACTAAAGGAAGGTCTTGCCGATGTTAAGAAATTGAGGCCCTTTACATTATTTGTGATAAGAGTCATGGGATAGATCAGTTGTTTATTCTGATTTTGGGCAAAATAGTTTTTGGTTTGGTCAGAAATGGGTGAGTAAGAACACAAGAAAAAATTCAAATTTTCTTGTCACAACAAGTTGCAGCATCCAGGAATTCATCTATCATCTATATATCTATTGATATATATATATATATATATATATAAATTATATATATAGATAGATGTATAGCTATAGATTCAAGGCTTTCTAAGTTTGAACACCTTCCCTCAGCACGGGGATCAATCGGTGAGACTTTAGAGTATCATAAACTCCTTGATTTTTCTTTTCGATGATAATCTCCTGCTGATGACTGCTAGTTCCCTTCGCTCCATTGGATGCTTCGGTGAGTCTCACCGACCACCATCGGCATGACTTAGATTGTCGAGAGGGCTTGTAGAGTACTCGCTGATAGTGTTTCCCTATGACGATTGGCGAGACTATGCATCTTATCCCCAATGAAAGGTCATCGGTGTCACTTTCTCCATCGGCATCCTCCAAAACACTCTCTCCGATCCTTATTATCATGCTGATAGCCACTTCAACTAGTTTCTCATAAAGCATGGATCGGTATAACTAAAGGAAGGTCTTGCCGATGTTAAGTAATTGAGGCCCTTTACATTATTTGTGATAAGAGTCATGGGATAGATCAGTTGTTTATTCTGATTTTGGGCGGAATACTTTCTGGTTTGGTCAGAAATGGGTGAGTAAGAAAACAAGAAAAATTTTAATTTTTCCTATCCCAACAAGTTGCAGCATCCAAGAATTCGTCTATCATCTATATATCTATTGATTGATATATATATATATATATATATTTTAAATATATAGATAGATTTATAACTATAGATTCAAGGCTTTCTAAGTTTGAATGACTTCCCTTAGCACGGGGATCAATACTCAAGCAGGATGAGTTTAAGATATGATATGATCTCCATAACTGGTTAATAATGATATTATGCGCGAAGCAGGTTGTCTCAATGCTTTGATTGAAACTTGCATCACAAATGTCATGTGAGAGGCTAGGTAATAAATAAGGCAATAATGAGGTCTCTAGATTATCAGTGTTGGATCTAGGGCATACAACTGAGAGGGGGGGGGTGAATCAGTTGTATAAAACTACTTGCTCTTTCAAACACTTGATTCTTGTTGTTAGTTAGTAGCATATCAATTAATCATCCATGGAAGCATAATACATAAACACAAGAGCAGATAAGCATCAACACATTGAACACCAAGATTTTGACGTGGAAAACCCGGTTAAGGGAAAAACCACGGGGTGATTAACCCAAGAATTATTCTCTGTTAGAAGAATAAAGAAAAATAAATGGCACATGCCAATTAGGGCTCACTGCCCGAGCACACTGCTCACAAAGAGGCCCACTGCCTACAAGGAGACACACTGTCTACAAAGTGATAAAAATCACAGTCTTGAACTGGAGAATGACATCTCTACCATGTCCGGATCAGTTCCAATTAAGCCCAAAAACCTCTGTTCTGCCTTTCGCACTTCTCTTCGCTATGCCACACTCATCCACACACAACACACCGAAAGGAACTCACAGACCGTTATTTATACAAGACATCGACCTAGGATCAAACATCTAAGTCGGCAAACAATCATAAGAGTATCCGCAAGATGAATAACACATCCGGTCAGCCACCACAAGAACATTCGCAGGATGAACAACTCATCCGGTCGGCTAAACAGAGCAAGAACTTCATCCGGAAGAATAACTTCAATTCCGGGCTCTACTATCAATGCGGATCAACAACACAACCTCAACACGATCCAGAAAACTTCACAAGCCTGCCTGAATGTCCGGATACATCCGCACTTCCTTTACTTGCTGGAATCTCTTGTCTTCCTCATCCGGAACTTCAAGAACACAGTCTGTCGCCACTGTCATAATGCAAGAGGTACTTCCGGACCTCCAAATCATACATCACTCGAGATGGCACATCACAAGGACATCCCAAATATTCTTTCCAATCCGCAGATTAGGATTGTACAATTCCGGACCTCACCGGACCTTTCTGTGATCCTCTGTCTCCTCTAAGCACTTGCCGGAACCGGTTCCACACAGACAACCATAACTTCTTCAGGTCTTCATGCGGACCTCTGAAAACTTGACTGAAGCATTTCAAGACTCATATCTGCAAACCCTTTACTCCGCATCCTCCGGTTCTCAACCTATCCAATATATTTGCCTTCTTCTCATCACTGTTCTTCACTGTTCCTGACTGAGGGTAATTTTCTCAATATCCTCAACACACAGCTCATCCAATCCTTCTTGTCGATGTAATATGAGTATGTTGACATCAATGACAACACTTGTTCACCTCATACTTGCAACAATCAGGCCATCAATTCAGCTCATTTAAGAGATTTGACAGGTAACAACATTTTTTTATGATGGGTTAGAATTTAGATGGAACAGGATATTTTGATTTATCAACATTATTAAGTGAAATGGTTGATCACTTAATTACGCCCACATGTATATATAGATGCTAGCATATACATAGGATCAGTCAACCAAAAGGGATGCCCCACATAACCGGATTTAAGTTAACATTGAAGCAAGTGTGTTGGATTAATTTTGATAAGCGTGGCAATAACAAGTATTTTATTCTTTCATCTCAGTCAAAGGTTTTAAAGAACTAACAGATGGTTGTAGGAGAATGAATTTTATGTTTTTTATAGCTAACATGCGAGAAGAAGTGGTAGTTCTTCTATGGTTTCAGGTTAAACAGGTATACTGGTAGGAGCAAGATAGAAGAAGCCCTTTTAACTGGATAATGGACAGTTGATCAAATGTTTTAAGCCATGGAGGTCATCCCAGGAGTCGAAGAACCAAAAGACATACAACAAGAGGATATCAAAGGAAAGGCCATGGATAAGGGCGATGTCTGTATTTGTATCTTAGTAATTGTTTAAGAAAATATGTTTCCTTGTTGGGCTTGACCCCGTTTAAGTTCTATAAATAAACAGTATGTATTGGACTGCAAAAGCCCGGGCTAGACTGGAGGTTTTCTTCTCTTTGTTCTTTCCTATCAGTGCCTGCACTGAACAAAGCCGTATTTTATAACTGATTTTATATATTAATGGCCTCGGCCTTTTACCAATCAAAAAAAAAATAGTAAAGGATTAGGGAAGATCAATGGTATAATGAATTTTGTTTTTAAAAAAGTACATAAACTATGAACTCTCACAAAACAAAATTAAAATTGAGAACAATAAAGCATCATCTAACCTTTTCATCCCTGTCATCCCTGCACACACATAAAATATTCTACAACAAAAACAAAAATGAGAAAAATGGTGTGTTTAGGGTAACTAAGAGTCTTTTATATGCTTTAATTTCATTTTGGAAAGTTGTTAATTTTACAATTTGTTGCACAATAAACTCCTAAAATTTAGCCAACTTAGATTTAATATTTTAATTGAAATTTAGACTTTTCATTAATGCCCTTTTATTTAACTTATCTTTTAAGATATTATTAAATAAAATCTATTTTAGTAAGTTTTATTAATTTATCATCTATGTTTCATTATAGAAACAATTGTTTTTTTTATAATTAAGAGAATGAATATATAACAAAAAATATTAGAGAATGAATATATAATAAACAATATGATTGTTTATTATTTTAGTAAGTTTATTAATTTATCATCTATGTTTTATTATAGAAACAATTTAAAAAAAAAAAATTAAGAGATCATATTTTGAGAAATTTAAGGAAAAAAAAAAAATATAAAAAGATAGATTTATTAATAAGAAAATTAATTAATTTTATTTTATTTTGCATTTATATCTTTTATTTAAATTTTCTCATGTAAACCACATTGTAATTTAAATTTAAGGAATATGTGGATGGTATAATTATTAAATGGAGAATAATTAGAGTTAGGGTAAGAATTAGGGTTAGAATTATGATTAGAATTAGGGTAGGTTTCTCATTACAACTAAGGTTGGGGTTAGGGTTAGGCTTACGATCAAGGTTAGGGTTAAAATAATGTTGTTTATATGTTGCAACTATGGTTAGAATAACCAAATTAAGGTTTTGGTTACGATTACAGATAAAATTAAGGTCAATGTTATGTTTAGAATTAGAGTTAGGGGTTGAAATTAGGGTTATTAAAGAGTTCAAGTTAGAATTAGGTTTAGGGTATGTATTAGAGTTTGTGCTACAATTAGGGTAAGAATTATGGTTACAAATAGGATTAGGGTTGGGGTTAGCATTAGTATTGGGATGAGGGTTAGGGTTAGGGTTAGAATTAAGGATAGAATTAGGTTTATGGTGAGCATTAGTCTCATGGGGTGAGGGTTAGGGTTAAGATTAGGGTTAGGGTTAAGATTAGGGTTAGGGTTAGAGTTAGGATTAGGGTTCCTATTAGAATTAGGGTTAGAATTAAGGTGGAATACTATTAGAATTAGGATAAGAAATAGGGTTAATGTTAGAATCAGGTTAGGGTTATAATACGGTTAGGGGTTGAGTTGAAGTAAAGGTTAGAGTTAGAATTAGGGTTAGTAAATTAGGGTAAGTATTAGAGTTACAATTATGGTTAGGGTTAGGGCTAGAGTTAAGGTTAGAATTCGGGTTAGGGTTAGGATTAGAATTAGGGTTAATGTTAGAATCAAGTTAGGACTATAATTTGGGTTAGGGTTGGAATTGAGGTTAGGGTTAGAGTTAGAATTTTAGGGTTACTAAATTAGGGCAAGCATTAAAGTTACAGTTAGGGTTAGGGTTAGGGCTAGGGCTAGAATTCAAATTAGGGTTAGGGTTAAAATCATAGTTAGAATCAGGATTAGGGTTAGAATTAGGGTTATTGTTGAATTTAAAATTAGGGTTATAGTTAGGGTAGAATCATGGTTATGATTAGAATTAGGGTTAGGGTTAGATTTAGGATTAGGGTTCCTATTAGAATTAGGGTTAGAATTAAGTTGGGATACTATTAGAATTAGGATAAGAAATAGGGTTAATGTTAGAATCAGGTTAGGGTTATAATAGTGTTAGGGTCAGAATTGAGGTAAGGGTTAGAGTTAAAATTAGGGTTACTAAATCAGGGTAAGCATTAGAGTTACAATTAGGGTTAGGGTTAGGGCTAGAGTTAAGGTTATAATTTGGGTTAGGGTTAGGATTAGAATTAGGGTTAATGTTAGAATTAGGTTAGGTTATAATTAGGGTTAAAATCATAATTAGAATTAGGATTAAGTTAAGGGTTAGGGTTAGTATTAGATTTAAAATCAGGGTTATAGTTAGGGTAGAATCAGGATTATGATTAAAATTAGGGTTAGGGTTAGAGTTAGGGTTGGGGTTCCTATTAAAATTAAGGTTAGAATTAAGGTGGGTTACTATTAGAATTAGGGTAAGAATTAGAGTTACAATTAGGGTTTAGTATTAAGGTTAGCAATAGTGTTTCAATTAGGATTAACCTTAGGGTTAAAATTAGATATATGTTTAGGGTTAGAATAAAGGTTAGGGTTAGGGTTAGAATTAGGATTATAGTTTGAAAAAGGGCGGCAATTAGAATTAGGGTTAGGGTTGGAATTGAGGTTAGGGTTATCTAGTAAGAATTAGGGTTACTAAAGTAGGGTAAGCATTAGAGTTACATTTTGGGTTACGGTTAGGGATAGAGTTGGAGTTAGAATTTGGGTTAGGGTTAGGATTAGAAATAAGGTTAATGTTAGAATCAAGTTAAGGTTATAATTAGGGTTATGTTTGGAATTGAGGTTATGATTAGATTTAGATTAGGCTTACTAAATTAGGGTAAGCATTAGAATTACAATTAGGGTTAGGCTTAGGGCTAGAGTTAGGTTTAGAATTTGGGTTAGGGTTAGGGTTAAAATCATAGTTAGAATTAGAATTAGGGTCATTGTTAGATTTAAAATTAGGGTTATTGTTAGGGTAGAATCAGAGTTATGATTAGAATTACGATTAGGGTTAGAGTTAGGATTAGGGTTCCTATTAGAATTAGGTTTAGAATTAAGGTGAGTTACTATTAGAATTAGGCTAAGAATTAGAGTTAGGGAAAGCATTAGAGTTACAGTTAGGGATAAGGTTAGGGCTAGAGTTAGGGCTAGAATTCAGATTAGGGTTAGGGTTAAAATCATAGTTGTAATTAGGATTAAGGTAAGGGTTAGGATTTTTTTTGATTTAAAATTAGGGTTATAGTTAGGGTAGAATCAATGTTATGATTAGAATTAGTGTTAGGTTGGAAACCATAACGTGTTGGAAAATATAACGTTATGGTTTCTAGCAGGTTATGGTTTCCAACAGGTTATGGTTTCCAACTGATTATGATTTCCAACACATTATGCTTTCCAACAAATTATAGTTTCCAATTGGTTATGATTTCTACCAGGTTATGGTTTCCAACGTGTTGGAAATCATAAACAGTTGGCAATGATAACATGTTGGAAACCATAACATGTTAGAAATCATAACCAGCTGGAAACCATAACTTGATGGAAACCTTAACTTGTTAGAAATCATAATATGCTAGAAACCATAACGCACAGAAAATCATAAGTTGTTGGAAATCATAACATGTTGGAAATCATAAATATTATGATTTCCAATGACTTATGATTTCTCGTACGTTATGATTTCCAACAAGTTATGGTTTCTGGTATGTTATAGTTTCCAACTCGATATGATTTCGAACTCATTATGATTTCCAACACGTTATAATTATACATTAATTATATAATATTAGGATTATAGTTTTTATCAAATTAGGGTTATGGTTATGTTCATATAAATATATGCTAAATGTAATGCTAACACAACTCAAGTCATAATTAAAGTTAGCTTTAGATATAGAAGTAGGGTTAGATATAGAATTATGGTTACAATAATTCTAATTCTATCCCTAACCCTGACTTTATTATTTTAACCCTAACCCCAACCTTAATTCTAACCCTAACCCTAATTCTAACCCAACCTTAATTCTAACCCTAACCCTAATTCTAACCTCAACCCTAATTCTAAGCTTAACCCTATATAATTCTAATCATAATTCTAACCCTAATTCTTTCCCTAACTATAATACTAAGCCTAGCCCTAATTCCAACCCTGATCCAAACACTAATTCAAGTCGTAATTATAATTGTAATCATAACCCTCACCTGTATCTAACACTAATGCTAACCCTAACCCTAATTCTAAACCTAACCCTTTATACCTCTTAAAGATGCATATAATTAAATATATCCTCATAACCTTAACCCTAAATATATTGTATTCAACTTATATAGTTTAGTTAAGTATAGGCATACCACTTAACAATTAAAGAAATTATTAAAAATTATTAAATATATTTTTTAAATTTAGACATATTTTTTATTTTTTAAGTAAATTTATAGAATTTAAAGAAATTATAAAAATATTTTAATTTATAGATAAATAATTTGGATTAGGGTTTAAAATAATTATGGTTTATAATAATTCTATATATATATATATATTGATGGGTAAAAGGCCGAAGCCGTTAATATATTAAATCAGTAAAGTTTCAAAAGTACATCTCTGTTTAGTGCGGGCACCTGTAGGAAAGAACAAAGTGAAGAAAACCTCTAGTCTAGCCCGGGACTTATGCAGTCCAATACATAAAGTTTATATACATATCTTGTGCGGGACACAACCCTCTAAGGATAAATCCTTTCAAACAATATTTCCAAGATACAAATACAGTCCTTGCCCTTATCATGGGCCATTCTTCTGTTATATCCTTGTTGTTTGTTTTTTTGATCCTTCATCCCATGTGACGCCTTTCGAGGCATCTATCATTAGACCAACTATCTTTTATTAATGTGGGAGAGCTTCTTCTATTTTGCTCAATTCAATGTACTTGCATTACCTGACAACACAAGGACACCCTTCCAAATCTTTTTCTTATGTTAGTAATACAAAAAGGAAGTAAATATTTATTCGTTTTCCTTCATAAACTAGTGAGAGTTCTACTTCAATTTGCCTGAAATGATTGACTCATAATTAGAATATTGACAATTTCCATGCTTATCAGAATCAGCCTAAACTTATCTCAATGACAATATCGAATATAATATCATTATATTTAATAATGTAATACGAAATTAATTATACATTAATTATATTAATGCCTTATTATACGATATAATTATATATTAATTTAATTAACGTTAGCTTTAGGGTCAAAAATTATTAATAATATTATAATTAGTATTTAATTAACTGGTATTTTTTAGGGTCAAGATTACAATCAGGGTCAAATTTAAGGTTAGGGTTAGTGTTATGGTTATTATTACACTTGCGCTCCAAATGCCACTAGCATATTTATATTAAATATAATATATCTAAAGTACGCTGAGATATCCTTCTCAAAGGCGCCTAATGTTAGGATTAGTGATTAAAAAAATAGGCACCTGGAAAAGGATATCTCTCGGCGTATTTTAGATATATTATATTTAATATAAATATGCTAGTAAGATTTTAATCTAAAAAACAAAAAAAAAAGATTTATATTAATGAGATTATTAAGATAGAAGATCATAATGAAACACCACAATAAATACACCACTAAACCTCACACCACTTTTCCTATTTTAAACCAAAATGCAAATATTCTAACTTCGAGTAATTTATAAATGTCAAGAATAAGAAATATATTTAATGGGAAATGAAACGCTTCCATTCTAACTAAAAAACAAAAACCAAAAACCAAAAACCAAAAAAGAAATTGGAAGATATCTCTAAATATACTAGTTACAAATCAACCATATGGCCCAAATAATCCAAATAAAAGAAATGGACCATGAGATTTGGGCATGACATTAGGTAGTGGCTAGAGCCTAAATTTGATGGCATTTTTGTCCTAAAATACAATCAAAATTTTAAAAAGATTGTTCATATGAAAGGAGAGATTTAAAAAATATATATTTATATTTGTCTTATATTTTAGTATATTTAAATTTTAAAAAATATATGAAGTACGTGGAGGATATTTTTTTTTCATTTTTATTTTTTAATTTTTTCAATTTCTTTTTTGGTTTTTGTAATTTTCTCCAACTTTTTCTCCTTCCAATTGTTTTTTATTTTTTATTTTTTCCATAGTTTTTGTGATTTTCTCCAACTTTTTCTCTTAAATAGTTTTCATAGATATGCTAAAAAATTTGCTTCACAGGCAAAATCGACCGTCAAATTTAAGCCCCAGGTAGCGTTTATTTGGCCATTTTATTTGAAGTCCTACACTATTGTAGATGATCAAATTATTACGCAAATTGAGAGGATTGTTTGCTTTCTGCGGGCATATCAGTGTATTTTAATGATCAGACCGCCTGATAAATTGCTGCCATGATTAATTCCTTCTGAAAAAGGTACGTAAGGATTTTTCTTTTACTCTAATAATTTTTCCTTGGCTAAAATCAAGCATTGCAATATGCTTTGAGTAATTGTGGCTGTTCGTTTTCTTATTTTTTCGGTCTCATTTTAGCCGAGATTTTCATTGTAACCCTTCTACATTTTGTGCGATTTTTGGAATTTAATACTATATGCAGATTTCAGAGTGTTTTTGTTCTCCGAATTTGTTAGGTTTTAAGGGTTGCACGATAAATTAGAGTTTGTGTGGTATGTGCAGTTGAGAAGGTTTTGATGGCCTTTTCCTTTGGCGGAGAGGTCTTGTTTTTTCGCGCTAACTTTGAGTTGTGAATTATTTGCTGAATAATTTCGTTATAAGTCCAACAAGTTTATGATGGTAAATGATGGTTTTTACTAGCAAGCGTTACTTTGCCAGCAGGCAACCGTGAAATCAAGATCTAATATCGTCCTTGGTTAATTCTTAATACAAAAGAGTGTTTACAAGAAAGTGAAATCAAAGTCTTATATCTGTCCTTGGCGGAATTCCAAATAAGAAAGAGTGTTTACAGAATTGAAAAAAGGATTGCACAGCAAAAATCTTTTCTTAACTATTAAAAGATATACCGTTTTAATCAGTAGCAGGAAGGGTGGTCTTTTCACCTGATTACTAAGGTCCCAGTCTTTGCAAAAGCATGGGACAAGAAGCTAACAAATGAGTCCTTACATGTTTTTCATTGGCTTTTGAAAAAGGACAACAAACTAACAGATAAGTTTTATATGTTTTTCATTGGCTTTTGAAAAAGGACAACAAACTAACAGATAAGTCCTTACATGTTTTTCACTGGCTTTTGAAGATGTACATGTTTTTCTTCTACAGGTTTACAAATTTGAATTTCAATTCCTTAGCTTTGAATTTGTTTTATATTGAAAAGAAGTGTGAGCTGTAAAAGCAATAAAACTAGGGCTCTGCAATTTTATATGAACTGTAAATCATTATTGACATGCCTTAGAAGATAAAAACCAAAGCCCTCAGGTGAAATAAATCAGTCTTCAAGTAGTAATGTTGTGCTGGTTTAGCTAGATGACATCATTTTTTATGTTAAAAACCTCAGAATTACCATAAGCCTTGCCTAGTTGGCAGCTTCCAATGACTACTGATGTAATGTCCCCATTCTGGGAATGGTTGCTATTAGAGAGGACTTGGGCTTATCACTTCACTCTGGGACTCTTGGAGTTTTATCTTCCTTGGAGCGGACCACCTGGGAGAGTTACTCATACAGATATATGTCACGAGATATGGAGTTTTGACATGGTCGTGCCAAGAGATGATCTTGTTTCGTGTGGATGCAGCTTGGATGTTTGGATAGGTGATATAATATGTTCTTCATGCACAGAGATGGATGAGCTCGAGGTTGCACTCTACACACCATCACACGGAGGAGATCACGGGATGCTTGGAGGCCAATGGGAATACGGAAACATAATATTACTTGCATCTATGATAGAGGTTGAAGGAAGGAGATACAACAATCAAATCTTTAATTTGATTGGAGCAAAAGGCCCTTTTACCCTGTCTTGGTCGACCCTCTTTATGCTGCCTAGGTCGGCCTCTTTGAGGGAATAACTAATAAAAATAAAAGGGAAAAGCCTGGTTGGCCAGCTGGAGAAAAGGCAGCAATAAGGGTATAAATACAAGTTATGTTTGGCATTGCAAATCATTGTAGACATGATATTTCCACAGTCCATGATGATAGTGCAAGTGTTTCTGGAAAAACTATGTTGCTTTTTTTGTCTCAACGTTTTGGATCACACTCCGTGATCCATCATCAGGAGGAAAGGAAGAGAATGCAAATGATGATGGATCATGGAGTGTGATCCGAAACGTTGAGACAAAAAAAGTAACACAGTTTTTCTAGAAACACTTGCACTATTGCAAATCATATCATTCAAGCATCTTATTCATTCATCTTGGAGGGTAATCTCTTGAGAAGGGTATTGGGACGAAAACCTCACTATCCTATTGGAGGATTCCATCACGGGAATTCACTTGCACTCATTGTTTTGGAGCAGAATAGCAGATCTCTTTGAAGAACATTTTGTGGCACTTCTTGGAGAGGATTGTTCATCATTTGGGAGGAAGACTGCCCTAGAGTGGAGCGCCTCACCCTAGGAGAAAGGCGAATCATATTGGGAGTGGAGCGACCATCACCTTGAGGTCTTCTTTGGCTGCTAGGGTTTGGTCAGGAGCAGATTTCATCACAGCAGAGCAGCAGACCTAATTTGTTTATGTGGCAGGCCTCTTGTTAGGCGAATTGCATCAGCACTTAGGGTTTTGATCCTACATATTGAAGCGCCACCATTTGTAAGCATTTGTCCATGATTCCATAAGTCTGAGTTGTAACAGCAGTGTTCTGATTTATATTCTTCATATTCTCCATAATTTATAGCAGCAGGCCTCATGCTTCTTATGGATATGTAATTGACATGGTTAATGTGTAATTCATGGTGGATATCACTTATATGATTGGGCGAATCTTTTAGTGTGATTGTGTTGATGTTTAAAATGTTCTATGGTAAATACATGCAATTATTTCAAGTCTGATTTTGGAGCAGAACTAGGGTTAGGGCAGAATTATAAAATGCAGAAATTCTAGGGCAGAATTAGGGTTTAAGCAGAAAAATCAGAATTATAGCCAAATATCCCATTTGGGACATTACAACTGACTCCTACTGTCATTGTGGCTCCTCAAGCATTTCATTGCAGAAAATTTTCTCGGAGCTTATCTTGGCAACTAAAAAACAACAATAAAAAATCCCTGCACACAGAGGTATATTTCAAGATCGCTTTCCATATGAGGCCACCAGGAATTTGATAGCCATTTGTGCAGACCAGAAATTTGGGGCCAAAAATGATTGAAGAAACCGATCAGATCATTTTCAGAGAAATAATCCTCTTCTTCTAAAACTTCATCCCCAAAAACCAGAACAGGGGAGGACTTGGAGCAGATGTGGGGTTCAATCCTTGCCTTGGAAAAAACCTGCGAGGCCTTTTCTTCGTCTTTCCCTGATGACTCAGGTCCCAGATCCTCAGCGGCTATGAAGTACTTGTTAGGGCTGGAATGAAAATCTGCACCCACAGTGCTGCCAACATCCTTTTCTCCCCACGTCACCTCAGAATAGCTGGGACAAAATGCAAATGCAGGCTTTGGGCATTATCTTATAAGGCATTTCAATAGTGATTTTAAGTTAATACAAAAGTGCAGAGCCCTAGTTTTATTGCCTTTACAGCTCACACTTCTTTTCAGTATTAAACAAGCTCAAAGCTAAAAAAATTGCAACCCAAATTTGGAAACCTGTAGCATGAGCAATTTGGAAAACTATTGCAACTAAAGTCTATGAGATATGCCAAACATTTATCTTGTTATATACTCTCTTCCTCTCTGATTAATACTGAAGACAAAAAACAAAAGAAATGCATAGAGATAGTATGACATTGCATCGTCATGTTTCCCTCACCTTTCCTCTTTTTTTTGAAATTCTGAATCAATCTTTAATTGGAATCAGACTTCAATCTCCATTCAATTCTTTCTCTTTTAACATCAACGTCTGTAGAACAAAGGAGTAAGAAAAGGAAAAGAATAGCAGTTATTCTTACAACTCTCTCCCACTTGCTCTGTGCTGTGTTACAGCAAATATTTCTACCATTTCAGTCTCTTTCAATGGAACTATTTGTTTTAGGAAACTATGTAGGAATTCTGAAAAAGCTATTTTTCTTTCTTCTCCCTTTCTCTCTCTGCTTTCTCTTTTCCTTTTCACCAGTTATAAATCCAATGAAGAAGTGGAAATTCTTATTTGGTGAAAATTTCTCTCACACCTTCCTTGTAGTATTGTAACCAGCAATGCAATAAACAACTACAATATGTGCATTGTGCTGTGTAATGTCCCACCCCAAATCCAAGACCACTTTTTTCAGTTTTCTGTGGTTAAGTTGATACCTGTTGTGTTTTGGTGTTTTGCATTTTTGACATGCACACATGCAGGTATATATATACTTTGAAAACACAATAAAATAGGAATACCCAGATGCTTAATAATGCATTACAAAGCATAAATATGCAATACCCATATGAAGGAATGTCAAAACAACATTTTACACATACCCAGTTCGCTGTCCACAAGATGCAAATCTGAAAATGAAGGTACAGCAGGATGGAAGTTAACAGCTGAGTCTTTCACCATAGAAATTGCATACATTTCTTACAAAACTGAAGTTTTGTCTATTCCAAGTAATTACAATGCTAAGAAACTTCAAACAATGAACACCATAAAGTCCCACGTTTCCTCTAGTTGCTGGTACTGCCTGGAAATAGGGAACAGCAGAAAATAAATGTTGATATCTATCAATGAAGCTCACTAAACAGCTCCAAAACACCTTCAGCTGGGTTGCGTTGATGATGTTTTCTTGACAACAACATTAGAATAAAACACCAAGTGCTCTATCCTCTCTTCAACAAAGTGTCTCAAATGCTAAACTAAGTGATCAAACAAGAACGCTCCAAGGGTCCTTGTACGTGATTTGCAACGGATAGCCTCGTGGTGTGATGTGATTTGCTGTGTCACAAAGGGACTTACGTAGAATTGTCACCTCACTCCATTCAAACAAGTTACTTCCTCCTTATGAAATGGAACCTTTCAAATTGATTATAAGAAAATGAAAAAAGAGAAAGGGTTGAGAGGCTTCTAATCTAAGAACAATGATATAATGCACATGCTACGATAGACAAATCCCTCGTGTAACCTTACTCGGCTTCACCATGAGAACCAACAATTACACGAAGTAGGTGCAATCTCCAAAGGTAACTCAATGATTTTCATACTGTAAACCTCCATCCAAACACCCACAACTGGCACAGTTTGAACGAGCATTCACAATCGAACTTAAGCAAATGTAGTTCAGGCTAACTTTGCACGATGACTTGTCAGTGACAAACCATCAAAAGTATGAACCAAGGAGGAGTTCATCAAATATCTTTAGCATATACATCACATCAATGAACTTTATCTACCCTACTATCTAAGCTTCTTGGAAACACATCTTCGTCATATTCAAGAACTTGAAACCATGTTAACATTTCAAAGCCACAAGATCACCATGCAAAACAACAATAATGAGTTTGTATTACTTTTGAAATGTGTGATTACAACAATCTCATGTCTCTCTTCATGACTTCGAAGAGTTCCCTCTCTACTCTACTCCTACTTGATCTCTACTTCTAATGATCCCTTCTTCTATGTCCCTCTAATGATCTTCTAATTCTAATAATGTCCCTTTACAAATGAGAAGAATGAGCCTTTTATAGACTCCAGAAATTACATGAAGGGCCAGGATTGATTTGACAATAAACGGCCGAGATCGAGACAACAAGGCAGTTTGTTACAAAATTTGCTATTTTTAGAACATGAAAGAGACATTGAAGGCATGTTTCCCAATGTGATAAGCATCTTTATGGTGGGCCCTCTTGAATAAATGACATCGCAGAATTTGATTGGCCTGATGATGTGTACGTGCCACCTCAGCATCTTTGAATGAACTAGTGTGATTCACTTCATGTTCACTTTACTTAGAATATTTTCTTCTTGTTGTCTTGATGTAACTCATGGATCGCTTTGATGATCATGCTCATCTCTTATCTTGTGATGTTGTTGTGCTTGTGCAGGATTATGCCTCTGGATAGTTGCATGGACTCATGGAGTAGACTAGTGCCTGATGAGAGTTCTTCTTGTCTGGCACATGATATGTGAGCTTCTGGATGATGACCTCCTTCAAGATGTGCGTGGTGAAGTGACAACCTTTCACTGATCCTCGCCTCGAATGGATGATGCTCTTGATGATGAACTACACTTGTAACTTTGATCATCTTAGACTAGCTCCCCTTCACATGGCGTTGATGTCTTCCTCATCTAGACATACGAAGTCTTCGAAGTAAGATAAACTTGATGTTGGAGCTCTCCTCTATGTGGTGATGATGATGAACTTGAGCAACGTTCCTCCACCTTCAAAACTTCTTATGTATGAGCTCTCGCCATTCACCTCCTTGGATCCTCCATCACCTACAAAAAGAAACACATCAAATTAAGACTTGATATGAAGGATTTTTCAATAACAAATTACATTCATCTTATGTATGTGGGATTAAAACAATGACATTCCAAAGCATATCCTTTCGCGTGAAATCCATGCCTAAGTCTCTAAAGTGCCTATGTTGAGCGGATTTGGAGGGTGTGTGCAGAGTGTGTGTTGTGGACAAGACCTTGTCCGGATGAAGGGCTCAAGGCCGCCTAGCATGGGCGGGTTTGAGGTTGATGTGTGGAGAGATGCATGTGAGAACATGGAAGAATCCAAGACCCCCTCCTGAGGCCGCCCAGGAAGGACGGGTTTGGGAGCATGGTGTGGATTCTCTCTCTCAAACTAGTTTCCTCCTTAACAATCTCATCTTCTTCTAAGTAAACTTACAGATTTTCATATCATTTCTCCTAGGCGGGTTTGAGGGAGGTGTGAGGATTTTTCATGAGTTAGACAATTTTGGCTTGGTTTTGACAATTTAAGAGCTCCTTCTCTTGTTTCAATGATGACTTGACCTCCTTAAATGAGATGGAAAACCTTAGAAGGATGGGTGGATTTGAAGGAAGTGTATGGAGTGAATGATGTGGATATCCATGTTCTAGGCTCTAGGCCGCCTAAGCTGAGTGGCTTTGGAAGGGGTGTAAGGAATATGCATTGTGGAGGACATGTAGTCCAAGCAAAGGGGTCAAAGCCGCCTAGGAAGGGCGGGCTGGAGGATGACACATGGAATTTTGAACTTAAACAACCCTGCACTTGCTCATTTCACCTTGACATGTTCATTTTCATTATTACATTGATTTATGCTTGCAAATTTTGTGGTTTTCACCCCTAAGCGGCTTTAGGAGTGTTGTCTGGAGGATGTCATGTGAAGGGAGATGAAGTTATCCAGGCATAGAGCTCAAGGCCGCCTAGCATGGGCAGGTTTGGAAGAGGTATAAGGATTTCTTCACTTAAGGTTGATTCCTCTCCTCATGAAGATGTCTCTCTCCTTTCTTAAGATTTAGTCAAATTTTCAAACTTTCCTCCTTTTGAATGATCCTCTCAAGGATGTGAAGCATCATGATGGATTAGAGAGCCAAGATAGGGTAGCTACATTGCTTTGACATCAAAACTCCAAGCTGACCTCTTTAGGCCGCCCAAGTAGGGCGGATTTGAGAGTAGGTTGTGGATTTTCAACACTTAGAAACTTTTCATGCCTTAAGCTTGACTATCTCCTTTCCTTGCGATATCATCTTGATCATACTAATCAAACAAACCTTGCAAATTGCATTGTTCTTCACCCTGGGTGGTTTTGAAACAAGTGTTTGGATTACTTCATGTGTCAAGTGACAGTCCACAAGGACCTCTTGAGGCTGCCCAGGAAGGGCGGCTTTAGGGGTAACCCTTGGATTTCATCTTAGAAGTCACTTGGTGCTTTCAAACCTTCAAGTTTTCCATTCAAACTTCATCACCTTTTATGTTTTGTGTTGAAACACTTCAAAATTTGCACAATCTCTCCTAGTGCGGGTTTGGAAGTACTGTCTGGAGTATTTGATGTGGGAGGTGACATAGTCCACAAGAGCCTCTTGAGGCCGCCCAGGTAGGGCGGGTTTGGGGGTGACGCTTGGACTCAACTTAGAAGTCTCTTGATGCTTTCAAACCTTGAAGTCTCCATTGGAATGTCATCACTTTCTAGTGCTTTATACTTCAAAACTTGATCATTCTCTCCTAGGGCGGGATTGGAGGCTGTATCTGGAGTGTCATGAGGTGGTGAAGACATCATCCATGTCTATATGCCAAAGCCACCCAAATAAGGCGGGTTGAGGAGTGGCCCTTGGATTTGAACTTGAAATTTACTTAAACTCAAACCTTGCTTACAAACCATCACATCTCAGTGCTCTGTGCATGCAAAAACTTCAATACTTAACCATTTTTATCCTAGGGCGGTTTTGGAGACAGTGTGTGGAGAGATTGATGTAGCAGGAGATACAATCCATGAGGACCTCTTGAGGCCGCCCAGGTAGGGCGGGTTTGGAGGTGACCCATGGAATTTAACTTGAAACTCGTTTAACCTCTTCATACTTGTAAACTTTTACCTCACATCCTAAAGATTTGCACTTGAAACACTTTATAAACTTTATTACTTTCCTTAGGCGGGTTTGAGAGTGATGTTTGGAGAGCGTCACTTGGTGGAGACATCATCCATAAACACCCTGTGAAGCCGCCCAAGCTGGGCGGGTTGGGATACCACCCTTGGATTTTGTCTTGAACTTACTCAAAATCTCTTCTAAACTTTGAAAATTCTCTCCCTAAGGCGGATTTGGAGGCAATGTATGGAGAAAGTGCGTGATCACAACCTTGAATCCAAGACCCCATGCCAAGGCCGCCTAGGTAGGGCAGGTTTAGAAGGTGTGCTTGGAATGCAAGTCTTGTCGCCATATCGGAAATGTCCTGAATGGAAGTAGATTGAAAATATGTCTAAGTATAAGTCAGATATTGAGTTTCTTATACTTTAAATGTTTATCAATATACTTCCAGGATGTTTGAGATGGGTCTTGGATCCATAGGATTTAACATGCAGATTCTAGATTTCTGAGGATCCACCAGATTTTAGACTTAGTCATTTTTTCAAGATTTTCAGGATATCAGTCATTTTCAGGGTCTTAGTGACATGCATCAGGATGAAGGCATATAGACCTCTTGGCAAGAAACTGTCGAGACATGGGCAAAACAACACTACCAAAACCCTACAAGCTCAGAGCAAAACTAAACTTTAAAGCAAAACGAAGCGAGAAAGCAAAAAAAAGAGCGGGTCCCCATTTGCAATGGGGCGATGTGTGATTACATCACAACAGGTCGCCTTGAGAAGGAAATGAGAATCAGTCCAAGACAAAGCAAAAACTTCCTCCAAAATCAGAATATCCTCCTCACAAAGTACGGCCTGGTACAGTAAGGGTACGACTTGTCTAGGGTCTACAAATGACCACAAACTCCCCTCAAAACACTGCCTATGATCTGCAATACATTCATCAATGTTCCCCTTGAATTATCATGTCAAGAAACTGAAGATATAGCTTTGAAAAGTGCTCCGCGACAATGCTCAATGTCTCCAATGAAGCTCAAAGTGACTCCTGGATGAAGCCACGCCAAAACAACATCCTTAGAGTGTCTTCCAACTGCAGATGCTTTCATCAAATGAGGTTTCCGTCTCCAATGAAGCTGGTGCAAACCCTTGTTCTCCAAGAACCAAGCTCATACTCATAAAATTTGATATCCGTGAATGAATCCAAATGAGCCTTCTTTTTTCTTTTTTGTTTCCTCCAAACCCAACACCCACTTTGGATTATAAAATATTTTATTGTTTCATTTCAGCTGGGCGCCCAAACTTTGTGACTTAACTTAGAAAATATTTCATTAAAACATGTCCACTTTATTATAAAGTCACTCACCCCTTTTAATTCACTAAGTTAATTACTTTAATTTAACTTAGGCAATTAATATATCATTAAAATAAATGTCATTTGACCTTTGAATTGAGATTTCATAGCACCGCTAGATCGATCAAATGAAAACCAATGAAGTCCAATTGATTCGCACCGACTCGCTCCGAGTCCCGAGCCCCCTGCTAAAAATAGTAAGTTCGGCCACGGCGTCCGAAACTGCACCAGAAAAGGAAATCCCAACATGGGTCCCCTAACCATCCGTGTTAGCCTACGGGAAGCCGTGATAGACTAACCCTAATCTCCGAACCACTTAGGAAGGGGACATTACATGTTGCAGAGCCTCATACAAAAATTAGTCTTTACCATTCTACTCATTCATATCCATGCCAATTTCTCTTCACTCTGGATGCAAAAGGAGGAAAGAGACCAATCAAAAGAGATTATTTAACGAGTTTTAATACTATTATTAAATTCAGGTATATCTCAGAAAACACTGCTGTGTTTATAGGCAGAAGTTCAAAGCAAGCCAAAAGAAATTAAATTATAATAAATATGCAATTTATAGTGCTTATCAGTTATTGGTGTTCAAATTCAAACATTTCCATCTTTTCCATCCTTCATGTATCCTTGTCAATGCATTCATCATGTTTGCAGCTATTCTGTAGAGGGCAGGTCAAGTGAGCTGCAAGAGCCAATTGGAAGGGCTAAGCCACTACAACTTGAATCTGGCGCATGATTCTTATGCTTTTCAATAGGTCCACCATGTGGCCATAGAGGTTTCCATGCCTCTTTTCCACTAGGTCCTCCTAATGATTGTTATCTTCACATAACAAATTGGTAACCCCCCATGTTTAACAGGATGCTTGTTGCAATATGTTGGGGGTCACATCAAATATATTTCTCTTTCCATGAGTAGCATTTGGATCAAGAATCATTCTTCTTGCTGCCCTGTGCACATCTACCCCTTGAATTCTTCCACTTGCCTTGCACATTCATACAACCATTCCTTCCCAATCCAGAGTCCTGAATTCTTTATCTTAGCGTCAATGAAATTTGAAAAGTCCGTCTTAAGATGGGAGGTAGCCATAGTAGAAATTCTCATATTTTTCTTGCTGCTCCTGGTTATTTTCGGTTTCTTAGAGGCCCATTAGCTTTGGGGTTTGTTGATGGGCTCTTTCATCAGTAGGTAATTATCTCTCTCAAGCCATATTCCTGACAAGGCATCATAAAATCAGCTAAAACATTTTAACTTCCTAAACTTGCTTTTGCATACAAACCCCTTTTTTAAAAATTTCTTTCTGGATTTTCAATCAGAACTATCAAACACACATGCAGGTCCAAACTTTTAGCAGAGAAAGTCAACTCATAGGCATGCAGACCTTTTGTATAGGAAAGCAAGCAAGCCAAGCTGAGAACACAGCCTATGAGGCTTGGAGTTTTGGCATGCTTCTATTTCTGAATTTATTGCTACTTACATAGTAGAACCTAATATTTATAGGGTAAATATTTTACTACAATCACATTAGTGTTTCCATCTGCCATTATTTCTATTTTTCCAATTGTTCCTGCTGTCCACCTACTTCTAATTCATTCTTATCTAACCTTTATATGTGTTCCAGCTGTCTACCTACTTTTAATTCATTTCAATCTACATATTACATACCTAAACTTGGTTTGCTGTTTATAGCTGTTTCAGCTGCCCTCCTACATTTTTCATCTACACATTTGCAGATGAATATGATAAACAACAATAGTTAAATTACTGAGTATAATAGATGTCTTCATCATTGTATCCTTGCTTAGAGGTGTTGATGATTGTTTTTGGACAAGTCAACAATTAGAGTGAAATACTAAGTATCTGACTCCCTCTTGAGCAAAGCCTCTCGAATGCTGAACAAAGTGATCAAACAAGATGACTCCAAGGTTCCTTTTTTTATGATCTTATAAGGGATAGCTCAGTGACTTAAGATGATTTTGCTGGTAAACACAAAGGGACTTACATCAGATCTTTCTTCTTTCATTCAGCTTATCTCTCCTTTAGTGTGGATGAAATATATACAAGGTCTCAATAACAAAGAAATAGAAAAGGTGAGGGTTTAGAAAACTAATCTAAGGTCAATGAAGCAATGATGATGTATTGAACAGACGAACTCCTGAATTAAACCTAACTCCACTTCGCCAAGGGTGCCTACAACTACATGAAGTTGGTGCAATCTCCTAAGGTTACGCAAATGGTTTTCAAATCATGAAAGTTCATATGAGCACCCATCGGATGGCGCAGCTCAAACAAGCATCCATAATCGAACTTAAGCAAATTATAAGGCTCAGACTAGCTTTACACAACACTTCATCAGCGATGAATGTTAAAAGCATGAGCTAGGAGTTGATCAAATATCAACACATACATGCATTACATCAAAGAACTTCTAATCTACTTTATTTCTAATTTGAAACATCTCTCCATTCCATTGAAGTACAAGAAACCAAGTTATTTCACAAAATAACACTTGAACACCAAATAAACTTCCAATGTCTTTTGCATTAACCTTGAGAAATATTTACAACAATTTCAAGTCCTCTCAGAGAATTTTGAGTCTCTTCTACTCCTAAAATCTACTCTCTACTACTACAAATGATCTACTGAATTACAAATGAGGCAACAAGGCCTTTATATAGTGCCCAGTATTACAATGAATGGCTAAAATCATTTCGATAGCCAAGGGTCTAGATCATGCCACCTCAGAGGTAGTTACAACTTTATATTTTTAGTACAAAAGAGAGAGGCAATGAAGGCACATTTTCCAATGTGATAAGGTAAGATGAAATCATTTAAAATATCTTCCACATAGGAATCCCTTTGACTTCTTTTATTAAATGATACATTGAATGCATTAAATAATGTGGCTAATCAAAATTGAATGATGTGTACTTGCCACATAGATGCCAACTCAACATACTTTGAAAATTGTATCATCTTTGTGTGATGTATTCAATGTGATTGCTTGAACTTATATGTTTAGGAATACAACTTGTAGATCTTTGCCTTATATATCTTCTTGTAAACTGGATGTATGATACTTGTTGCTTCACTTGATTAACTTCATGATGATCTTCTTTGATGATGCTCTTTCTTGAAAAGTGAGTAATAGAGTAGATGATGAAGCTTCATTAATGACATGGAGTAGAAGTCTCTCTTGGACTTGAAGGTTGAATAGAACTTGAAGTATGATAGATGAAGTGTCTTTGCTTGATGTAAAAGTTGATGAAGTGATCCTTCATTGATGGCCTTTGAAGTGACCCTCTTGGAGTGTAGACCTTGAAACTTTGAAGATTGAGAGATCTTGACTTGAAGCTTGGATGAAGTCCACTTGATATGATTAACATGATGTCGTTGATGTTTACTTGCTCTCGACGATTCCTTGACTTCACCAACACTCCTCTCAAGGATGCAACTTGATGATCCTGAAGCATTCCAAGATGATGACTCCTTCAACTGTAGGCGCTTGACACCTCAAGGACTAAGGTGATTCAACTTAGATCCTTCTTCCCTAAGCGCCAAAAACACCACCTTTCACTCTAGGCGCATTTTGATAGTTCATTCTCCTAGGTGCCAGAACTTATCTCTTATAACTTGACTTCACCTTAAGGCGCACAAACTTAGTTTGGGCGCTCCAACATTACTCAAGGCATTCCAATTGAGGGTCCCAGACTTAGGCGCAAAATGGACCATGTGATTTCAAAGTGATGTTATCTCTTCCGAGGTGCATATATTCCATCAAAGGCGCATTTACTCCTCTCTGAACTTGCTAGGCCCATACATCTACTCTAGGCGCATATACTCCACTTTGCAATGGCGCTCACATCTACTCTAGGCGCAGGAGTCTTTAAGACACTCAAAGGGCTAAAAGGGTAGAGGTCTTTCAAGATATTAAGGCGCTCACCCTCAGAGCTAGGGTGCTACAACATTACTCAAGGCACTTACTCTCAACTCAAACCTTCAACTTAAACTCTTTCAACTCACACTCTCCAAGGCACTTACTTCTCTGAGGCGCTCCATCATCACACCAAGGTGTTGTAATTTCAAAGGTGCTCACATCCTCTCAACCAAAGGCGCTTCATACCACATTTAGGCACTGATCAAGATACTAAACACTTTCAAGGTATTCAAACCTTTGCATCCTTTGTAAGGCGCATTTATCTCTTAGGCGCAACTTCACCTTCAAAGCAACACAAGGCGCCAGAATCTTCTAATCTTGGACAAACATCACAATACTCATCATCCTTAAGGTTTTCAAAATTCACAGTCTTTTGCTCTTGGGCGCTCAACTCAAGGAGGCGCATCATCTTCCCTTAAGGCGCATTTAAGGTTTGAGGTTTGATTCTAAGTCTCTTAGGGTGCTCAAAACACTTCAAGCTCAAGGTATTTACTAGGCGCCAATTTCAATCATGCAAATCAAGGCGCAAAACATGACATTCATCATCAATCACTACTCCACTGGATGAAGGCGCTAATTGCACTTATCCTCACTAGGCGCCCATCATCCTTCCTTCCAATGCAAAGAGCCCCAGTGAATCCTACTTCAAACTCCCTAAGGGGCTTACATACTGGGACTTCAATCATCAATCTTGATCAAAGCGCACAAACTCTCCTTCAAGGCACAAACTGGAGGTTCTACTCAAAGGTGCCAATTTGATATCCATAATTTCCAAGACTTCCTTCTAAAAGGATCATTGCAAGAGGCGCAATTTTGGGGTATTCTACTCAACAAGACCTAGGCGCACATCTAGCACATCCAATGATAGGCGCTACTTCATCTAGGAGTCTTTCTCTACCTCCAAGGCGCATACACTCCTCAAAAACTCAAGACTCCAAAATGAAGATACACTCCAAGGCGCTCTAAGTCCAAGGCGCCAGAATAGATGTCTTAAAGAACCCTCTCCCAAAGGCGCAAACAACACTTCAAGGCGCCCATCATCACACCAAGGTGTTAAAACTAGTTTAAGGCGCTCAAAACCTTCTTTCATTCAAGGCGCAGATTCACTCCTGACCTCACTATCAAGATTAGGGCGCTCACACATTGTTTTTCTCCTAGGCGCCAGAATTCCTAGGCGCTCACCAGGTGACTCTCTTATACAAGGCGTAAATCTTCCTATACTATGATTGCTTTCTAAACGCCAATTATCTTGATGTGAAGGTGCAAAGGCTACTCCAACTCACAGTGAGCGCCTAGTTTGAACAAGGAAGGATTGAACAAGGAGGAATAAAGCACTTAAAACTATCCAAACAATCAACTCCTTCCTAACATCTTCCATGCTCCGGAATACCTTGGCCAAAATGACACATAGCAACCCCTGTGCAAAGCATCTGAGCTCAAAAAGAGGGGGTCCCCAGTCCAATGGGGTGATGTGTGATTTGGTCACAACAAGAGGAAATCATTCATAATTTTGACAGATAAATTAAAACCACCTCATAGATGCCAAGATGAGTTAGGAGAAAATTGAATATGATGGAGCATAAAGTGCATGCAGACCATAAATAATGACGATGAAGTTCCTAGATGGATATAATCTAATTGTTGAATGAAAGGAGTCGGAACACTCAAAAATGAAATATCTTGGAGATTAAATGCTTTGTCAATGCCAAAAGGATCCTCATGTGGCTAAACAAAATTAAAAAAGTGATAATCTGCATGGAAGATCTTAGTATTGAAGGCATAATGTTGTAGTGGGGAAAGAGTTGGTTCCAGGGTGTGGAACTTGATCCTGATTTGCTGAAAGTGAAGCCCATGGGTGTCCTCTTGAACATAGTGCAGTGCAGGAGAAGATGTTATTGCTGAAGCTGTGAAGAGTCCATCTTGGAACTTTGAGGAAGTTTGCTCAAAGTCAAGACCCACTATTGATTGGGGAAGTGAATGACCAATATGTACATCATCATCAATTTCTGAATTTCAAATTGGCTTGAGGAAGAAGAGTGGATTGTGTTGGAGGAATAAGAACAATCTTGACATTGTATTAATCACGATGCACCTTGAATGCAACCACTGGAGAAGGTAGTAGGTTGGTGAGGTCGTGGTCAAAAGATTTGCTCACGAGTGGAACTTGCTTTAGAAGATGTATGGTATCCAAAACAAATTTTTCATCATGGGTTGTGTGGCTAACCATCTCAAGAGTGCATGGTGCCTCATGATTACGATGGCAAGGATCCTGTAGAGATGGCGGTGAAGGAGAATCATTATTTTTTTTTGACAACTATAGGAAGTGAACACAAACTTGGGTTTGTAGATGGAACCAAGTTGCCAAACAAAACTATCATGGAGATGTTATATGGTTGTGCACGATGTTCAATCAATTACTGGAACATGCTCACGAATGTGGAAATATGGGCAGTGCTTGGGGAACTTGTTGACCTATCCATCAAATAAAAACAAAAAAAATACAAAACAAGTAAAAACTAACTTGCTGTTGTTGGAAGTTTATTTCAAGACGTAGTCACCTGTTGCATAGTCACAACAAATCGTAATTTCAAATGTCCATATTAACAATCAAGCCCTCACCTGGTTGCAGTCTGATGCTCAACTTGTATAGGCATTAGAGCAATAACAAATTGATACTTGGATTGACTTCTAAGTGACTAGTTGTGTGTTTTTACCCCCTCAGTTACAAAGAAGAGCTATTGATATAATGGCTTAATTTTTCGCCAGGCATATGACTAACCAGTCCAATAATACAAGGAGCAATTCAATTGCATCTCTATCAAGCAAGAGGTATAGAATATCGATGAGATCCTTTACTTCAAATTTGAATTTGGGTTGTTTTCTCATCTTTCTCATGACATAGAGCTCTGCACCATCACTTCCTTAGAGCATGCTTTCAACTTTCTGTAAAAGTAGAAGCTAAATAACAAAAGGCACGACTGAAGTAAAATCAATATTTTTCTCTTTTGGGAAAGAGTTAGTTTTCTGAATGTGTTGCTTGGCTGCTGCTATCCTTCAGTAGGTCGCAGAAATCAGCAGCTTTTTTTTAAATTTTTTATCCTTAGCTGAGCACAGGTCTTCTATTTAGCATGAAAACTTTTCTTATATTTAGAGGGATTCAAAAGATTATTTGTTGTTATTATTTCTAGAACAAGACACTTTCTGTCGTCTGCTTTATTCACTTTTTGGTTTAGTTTTTTAGGATAAAGTTTCTTTTCCTAAACTTGGTGCTCCACTAAGATGGGTGTTTGTAAAGCTTAGAAGCTTTTCTTAATCTATAAAAAAAACATAAAGCTTTTCTTAATAGAAGATAAATTTTTGAGTGTTTGCTGTTCGTGCTCGGGTCTGCCGTTTTGTTTAAAGTTTTAGTTTACAGTTGGGGTTAATTTTTTGAGTGCAAAATCTACTTACCATGGTCTGAAAATTTAACATGGTATTAGGGTTTATTGACTAAAATCTTGTAGGTCTGTGTATGGAGTGTGTTGCTTCCTATGAGAGGTAATTGTTGGAGTAGTGCCCTTCTTTAGTATTGAAATGATCTGAACCTGTGAGAGGTTGTAGGGTGTGATTCCTTAAATGCTTCAATGATTGAAGCAATCTGGGCCTGTGAGAGGTTGTAGGGTGTGATTCGCTAAATTGCTTTAGTGATTGGACTCTTGATCTACACTTGTCATAGGCTGCTGGTATGAATAACTCCTAGTTGATGTACCTGGTTTCGCCATATTTCAGAAGCTGTAGTCATTACTAGCCTCAGTCTCAGAGAGTTTGACTGCCTAGAGGGCACTTCCAACTTTACACCTTGGAAGTGCAGATTGCAAATGCTATTAGAGGAAGTTGATCTTTGGGCTTTTTGTGGAAATTAAGATTGCATCTCCCACAGATCTTGTTTGGTTAGTTGAACATATCAAAAATTTGGCCAAGACAAAGCAAATCATCCTAGATTCTGGGAAGGACCATTTGATCTCTCATATTGTAGAGAGAAAAACAATAAAGGAGATATATGATGCCTTGACCACTTTGTATTAGAGTGCGAATATTCTTGCAAGATGTTGCTAAAGAACAAGCTTATTTGCCGCACGCATGAGTGATATGGACATAGTGGTCACTTACCTTATGAAGATCACCGAACTTAAAGATCAACTTGGTGCAATAGGGGTGAAGTTGGATGATGATAAGTTGTTGCCCATAGCTTTAAATGGGTTCTCATCTTGGGACCCATTTATTCAAGATGTCTATGTGTGCGAGAAGCTACCCCCTTTTGAGAAGCTTTGGTATGATTCTATTTAGGAGGGGGCTAGAGTAGAGATTGTTTCAGCCAAAGTGGAAGAGAATTAGAAACAAGCTTTCATTAGTAAGATGAGGAAAGATGGTAAGAAAGGAGAACATGGAAGGGTCAGAAGGGAAAGAAGGATGACTGATATTCTTTTCAACAGGGGAAGAGAGACTTGAGCCATATCAAGTGTTTCAAATGCCACAATATGCTTCTTAGTGTCTTGAGAAGAAGGGGAAGGGTAGGCAGTAGCAACGAAAGCAATTTGTAGGGAGTGCAAGAGCTTCAATAGTGGATGAGCTTTCATCCATGGTGTCACACCTATCCACTAACACCATTTTTGTTGTGGAGTGGTATGTGGACAATGGAGTATCAAGACATGACTTTCAATGAGTCTTTCAACAAACTTTAGGAGTAGAAGGCAAGTATATAGGTGGAACTTGGGGATGATGCTACATATCTTGTTATAGGGACATGTTCTATTTCCTTTTGCATGCCTTTAGGTGGTGTTCTTGAACTCCATGATGTCCTACATGTTCTTGGTTTAACTAAGAACCTACTTTTAGTGTCAGCCGTGACATATCTTAAGTGTGTAGCTGAGTTTGATGATCAACAACTCATTATTAGAGATCGTAGTAGGATCTTGGTTGAGTATTGGCTAGAGAGGGTAATCCGATCAAACATGGAGTCATGATACATGATAGTGACAAATTGTGTTAATGTTGTCTCAAGAGACTTGGTCACTTGCACTATGGGGTATTTCCTCTCTCGAAGCATATGGTGTAGGGATTGCCTAACTTCAAGATAGCTAAGACAAGAGTGTGCAAGGGATGTACATTGGGCAAGCATGCCAAGGATACTTTCCCTAGCAGTGAGCACAAATTGAAAGGGATTCTTGATTTGAATCTTTTAGATGTGTGCAGACCTATGTCAACAACTTCACTGGCAAGAAACATTTACTAGGTTTCATGTATTGATGATTCCTTCAGGAAAACTTGGATTTACTTCATGACAACCAAAGACGAGGTGTTTAAGTTCCAAGAGTTCAAAGCTCTTGTGGAGAATTGGACAGGAAGCAAGATTAAGTTTTTGAGGTTTGACAATGGAGGCAAGTATACCTCCAAGGACTTTGATGCCTTTTGTAGAGATGTAGGGATCAAGAGGGAGTTGTTGAGAGGAAGAACGGGCCTATTATAGAGACAACAAAGGCTATGATTCATGACCTAGATTTATCCATGTTTCTTTGGGGTGAGGCATTGAGTTGTGTTGTCTACATTCTAAATAGGTGCCCTCACAAGGTGTTGAAGGACAAGACTCTACAAGGAGCTTTCATAGGAGAGAAACTTGATGTTTCTCATTTTTGGGCATTGTTGGAATACTCGTTGAGTATCGATAGGAAAAAAATTAGCCAAGTTATACTCGAATAGTAACTTGTTGCTTGCCAAAACAAGAGAAAATCTTTAGAAAAATACACAAAAACATTGCAAAAACTCACAATTTGACCTTACTTTGTAGATTGTGACTTATTTTCCCAAAAATAGCTAAAGGAGGCAAAAACATGCCCTAAAAATGCGATTGTAGATTGAAAAACATGCCCAAAAAATGCAATTGCAGACGAAAAATGTGCACTAAAAATGCAATGTGACTATAGATTGAAAAATGTGTCTATTGTGACCAAATCACACATCGCCCCATTGCAAATGGGGACCCCCTCTTTTTTTGAGCTTTGGTGTTTTTTTATTTTGGGTTCATTTCCTCTGCCAATCCAACAATAAGTCTCTCTCCTAGAAGATTTTTGATTTATAACTGGAGGTCTCATCTGGAACATGAACTTGTAGTAATGAAGAGTCTTGGTTAAATTCTATCCAGTTCATGAACACTGAGATCAATCCTGATGTATAAAAGATTAAGTTTGGTAGCTTGAAATCCTGAAAATCCTAAAAAATTGACTAAGTCTGAAATCTGGTGGATCCTCCAAATTCTAGATTTTACATGTTAAATCCGATGGATTCGAGACCTATCTCAAACATCCTGAAAGGTATATTGAAAAATATTTAAAGGATAAGAAATTCAATCTCTCAACTTATACTTGAATATATTTTTCAATATACCTTTACCATGAGAGACCCTGAAAAATGCCTAACTGTTCCAGAGGATCCAAAATCTTGATCCAGTGCGACAGGATGTAAGGTTGGCGCAAAATCTTGACAAAATGCGCTTCCGACCAGAAAATAAGATGTGGATCACTTGCGACTCAACCAATGCACCCAATCAAATGTGCCAAAATGAGTGAAGCTTTTTGAGGATTTTGAAGATGACATTCAAACCCTCATCCAATGCGCCTCATTCTAGAAGACTTCAAACACTTGATCTATTGCGCCAATCTTTAGAGGGTTGCAGAGGATTCCAAACCTTGATCAAATGCGCCAATTTCATGGGAGATTCAAGGCAAATTTCAAGAGAAACCCCAAACCTTGATCTAATGTGCTTATTTTTGAAGGTTATTTTGGTTCAATTTTTCCAACATCTTTCCAGAGGATTTGAATTCTTGAAGTGATGCGCCATTCTAGAGTGTTGAGTGGTTTTAAGAGAAATTAAGATGCTGATCTGCTGTGCTTGATCCAAAGCGCCAGCCCTTAGAGGATGTGGAAAGTGTGATCCCAAAGCCTAAGGCAAAGAGATCTCAAACTACTAGACAAGAAGATCCTAAAACCTCTATTTGCTGCGTCAAATACAAGAAGAAATCAAGAGGGCTATCCAACGTGCCAGTTTGGGAAATAGATAAGGAAGGAGTATCAAAACTCAAATTCAGGAAATTATAAGAACTCAAATTCCTCATCTAGTGCGCTCCAAGTAAGGAGTAAGCAGGCTGATCTGAAGTATCATCCTAAGGGGATTCAAAAATCAGAAGTAATGTGCTAAGAGGAAAAGTTAATAAGGTTTCAAGACTTTTAAGAAGAACTTGAAGTCTAGATCTAATGCGCCAAGGGGGTAATTCATGTTGAAGAAGAAGATCCTTAACATTGGATCTAATGCACCAAGAGTGAGGGAAAGGTTAGGCAAGAAAATGAAGCTTCAACAATCATGATCTAGTGCGCCAATACTGATTTGAAAGAGTATGTATGCATTTGTAAGAAGATCTTGAAGGCCTCAACCGATGCGCCACTTTGAAGTGGAGGGATAACTTGAGCTAGGATGTTTTAAGAAGAGGATTCTAAACTCCTCAACCGATGCGCCAGCCCTTAGATTGATCCAAGACGTATGTTTTAAGAGGAATCAAAATTCTTGATCCAATGCGCTGAAAGGTTTGAAAGTCAATCAAGAAGAACTTGAAATCTTGATCCAATGCGCCAAAAGGGTGAGATGATAGAGGAAGATTTCAAGATGTCCATCTAATGCGCCACATGTAGAGGGAGTTTGCTAGGTGTTTGAGAGTCTATCAAGAAGATTTTAAAACCTTGAACTAGTGCGCCAATCAAGAGGATTTCAGACACCTCATCCAATGCGCCTAAGGGAGGAGAAATTGCAACACCTAACCACTGTGCCCTTATAGTTTTCAAACATTTTCTAACCACTGTGCCCTTAGGGTTTAGAGGTGATAGGCGGAGAGTGTCTTGTGAATGACATGACATTGTCTAGGCAAAGTGCTCAAGACCGCCTAGCATGGGCGGGATTGGAGGTTGCATGTGGATTTTCATTACTTAAGCATTTTTTGGGCTTTACTTTGATAATCTAAACCCTCTTCACTTGTTTCAATGATGACTTGACCTCCTTGAATGAGATGGAAAACCTTGGAAGGATGGGTGGATTTGAAGGAAGTATATGGAGCGAATGATGTGGATATCCATGTTCTAGGCTCTAGGCCACCTAAGCTGAGCGGCTTTGGAAGGGGTGTATGGAATATGCGTTGTGGAGGACATGTCCAAGCAAAGGGGTCAAAGCCGCCTAGGAAGGGCAGGCTGGAGGATGACACATGAAATTTTCAACTTAAACAACTTTGCACTTGCTCATTTCACCTTTGACATGTTCATCTTCATTATTACATTGATTCATGCTTGCAAATTTTGTGGTTTTCACCCTTGAGCAGCTTTAGGAGTGTTGTTTGAAGGATGTCATGTGGAGGAGGTGGAGTTGTCCAAGTGTAGAGCTCAAGACCACCTAAGAAGGGCGGGCTAGGAAGTGGTGTCTGGATTTTCAACCTCACTTGATTGTTCATTCCTCCATCTTCATGACTTATTGATTTTTCAAGTTTCCCTCTTCTTGAATGACTCTCTGTAGGATGTGAGGCATCATGATGAGTTAGGAAGTCAAGATAGAGTAGTTGCATTGCTTTGACATCAAAACTCCAAGCTGGACCTCTCTAGGCCGCCCAGGTAGGGTGGGTTTGAGAGTAGGTCTTGGATTTTGGCACTTAGACACTTCTCATTCCTTGAACTTGACTATAACCTTTCCTTGTGATATTATCTTGATCATACTAATCAAACAAACCTTGCAAATTACGTTATTCCTCATTCTGAGCGGCTTTGGAGAAAGTGTTTGGAGAATTTCATGTGTTAGGTGATGTAGTCCACAAAGACCTCTTGAGGCCGCCCAAGTAGGGCGGGTTTAGGAGGATGATGTGGATTTCAACTCGAAACTCACTTGATGCTTCCAACTTTCATGTTTCTCTTAGAATTTCACCACCTTCTAGTGCTTTATGTTTGAAACACTTCAAAACTTGATCATTCTCTCCTAGGGCGGGATTGTAAGTACTGTCTGGACAAAGTCTCCTGAAAGTCCATGAATGCACCTTGAGGCCGCCCAAGTTGGGCGGGTTGGGATACCACCCTTGGATTTTGTCTTGAACTCACTCAAAATCTCTTCTAAACTTTGAAAATTCTCTCCCTAAGGTGGATTTGGAGGCAGTGTATGGAGAAAGTGCGTGATCACAACCTTGAATCCAAGACCCCATGCCAAGGTCGCCTAGGTAGGGCGGGTTTAGAAGGTGTGCTTGGAATGCAAGTCTTGTCGCCATATCGGAAATGTCCTGAATGGAAGTATATTGAAAATATGTTAAAGTATAAGTCAGATATTGAGTTTCGTATACTTTAAATATTTATCAATATACTTCTAGAATGTTTGAGATGGGTCTCGGATCCATAGGATTTAACATGCAAATTCTAGATTTTGGAAGATCCACCAGATTTCAGACTTAGCCAATTTTCAGGATTTCAGGACATTAGGCTTAGTGATTTTTTATCATTCTTTCCATTTGATTCATCCTTGTTGGGAGGAGTTTAAGTAATGCTTGGTGTCATCTTCATCATTCTCATCAGGTAAACTTGCAAATTATGCCACCTACATCCCTGAGCGGTCCTGGGAGTGTTGTATGGAGAGTGTCGCTTGGTGGAGATGAGGACATCATCCATGACTTCATGCCAAAGCCGTCTAGGCAGGGCGGGTTGAGGAGTGACACTTGGAATGAACTTTGACTTCACTCAAACTCATAAACCTTGCTTACTAATCATCATATCTCAGTGCTTTGTGCATGAAAACCTCAATACTTAACCATTTTTCTTCTAGGGCGGTTTTGAGGGCAGTGTCTGGAGAGATCCTCCTGGTGAAGACATTGTCCATCACTCCCTTATGAGGCCACCCAGGTTGGGCGGGTTGGGATGTGATGCATGGGTTCTCCTTTAAAATACACCCAAACTCTTCCAAATGGACTCTCCTTGTAGTTTCATCATCTTCTAAGTACTTGGAGCTCAAAACACTAGAAACTTGGCAATTTATTCCTAAGGCGGGTTTAAGAGTGTTGTCTGGAGAGTGTCACCTGGAACAAGACACAGTCCTTGAATGCACCTTGAGGCCGCCTAGGAAGGGCGGGTTTAAACATGGAGTGAGGAATTTCTTGCCTTAGTCAAATTTTGGATTTCTTGAATGGAAGTATATTGAAAATATGTTTAAGTATAAGAAACTGTTTCTTATACTTTAAATATTTATCAATATACTTCCAGGATGTTTGAGATAGGTCTTAGATCCATAGGATTTAGCATGCAGATTCTAGATTTCTGAAGATCCACCAGATTTCAGATTGTCATTTTTTCAGGATTTTCAGGATATCAGACTTAGTCATTTTCAGGGTCTTAGTGACATGCATCAGGGTGAAGGCATATAGACCTCTTTGCAAGAAACTGTCGAGACATGGGCAAAACAACACTACCAAAACCCTACAAGCTCAGAGCAAAACTAAACTACAAAGCAAAACGAAGCGAGAAAGCAAAAAAAAAAAAAAGAGGGGTCCCCATTTGCAATGGGGCGATGTGTGATTACATCACAACAACATTATTAAATGTTATAAAGTGACTTTAATGTGGGGCACCTAGGGAGACAAAAGAAAATATTAAAAGTGAGTTAAAATTCATATTTTTAATAAGGGGGCGCTCAACTTGGGAGACATAAGGGAAATTTTAATAAAGTAATATTTTATTTTCCAATGTGAGGCGTGAGGGTTTGGAAAGAAGAATAAAAGTGATTTTTGGAGCTCATTTTGGTTTATGTGTTGATGAGAAGAAATGCTACTGGTTTTTTTATCCAGGAACTTTGTGAGGATGAAAACCCTCATAGAGAATATCATTCTCGGTGGTGAGAGATCTACCTAGAGTGATTGCTGATAGTTTCATTCAGAGACTATGCTGGTGCTTATTGTGGTGTTTGTAGATTCATTGTGGAGATATTTTAATTGCAAAATATCGTGATTCTATGAATGATATTTTGAAGGTGGGATTGTAGAAGTTTTTGAAGGAGATTATTGCAGGGTTTTGTGCAAATTTCAAGCAGATTTTAACCCCATTCAGGCTGTACAATTGTTCCTGCTAGGCGTGGGAACCCTAGGGCCAAACACCTAGGTTTTTGGAGTTTTATTGATGATTTTGGAGGCGCCTCATTGCTGGGTGTTGACATTTAATACTTTGGAGTTGGAGAAGCTAGGGTTTGGTTGGATTTGGAGTTACTGTTTGCTGTTTCAGAGCTTAAATCAGGCCTGTTTACAATAGCAGCAAATGGGTATGTTGGTATTGCCATTTTGAGTTGTTTGGGCAATCTGGGTATATGATATTTTGTTTCTATTTCATATATTCAGTTGCATTGTATTCATCTGGGCATAAAATAGCCTTCATATTTGCTGTCATAAATTGTTATCAGACCTGAAAATATATTGCAACATTTGCGTATGTGAGAAAAGTGATTATTTAATGGATTGATCATATGGGTATTTGTACAAATGTTTTAATTGGCTATATTCACATGTTTGACATTGAAAACTCACTATAACAACAGTAGGGTTTCATGGGTCTATTGTATTTTTGGTGATTCAAAACATTCAGTGTGGCTGTAACAAAACATTACAAAAAAAAAATCAGCGTTGCATATTACAAAAAGCAAGACCATATGTGTTGGCCACTAAGATGTTTGAATGTCAGTAAACTGAAATTGACTACCCATAACTTGAGCAAGGTGAAGAAAACCTATTCTAGATCAAGATGCTTTGACTATACTTTCTTTTTGATCTAAAAGCTTTAGATTTTTCTTTCTTGGATTTTGGTTGTAATTGAGTATTGTCGAAAAATATGGACCATCTAGGACTTCAACCTAGAACCTCCCATCATCATGTTGGGCAACTATCATGGAACTAACAACCCCTCACAAGTTATATTTTGTTGGAGTTTGGATTGATCTCCAAATGCCCTCTTTAAGCCATTCATCCGCTTGAGCTCACCTAGCCTTGCTTTGATACAATGTTGAAAAGCATGGAGGAGCTAGGACTCAAACATAGGACTTCCCATCAGCATGCTAAGGTGCTCTACCATTGAGCTACTAACCCCTTATAGGGACTATTTTCCTTGGAGTGTGGATTGACCTTCCAACATTCCCCCCAAGCCATACAGTGTATTGAACTCACCTAACTTGGCTTTGATACATGTTGAAAAGCATGTACTAGCTAGGAATCAAAAGTTGGACCTCTCATCAGCATGCATGAGTGCCTACCTTTGATCTACCAATGTAATGTCCCCAATTGGCGCTTAGCCAAGTCATGAACAATTAGCCTATTTCTAAGTTTTCTCGTAGGCTAATTGGTGTGCAAGGAAGAACTCCAAAGTTATTGGAGAGCGCTGGATCAACTTTGTAGAGCAGTTCTTCTTGGTTTTGAGTTCAGTTGGTTAGATGGAGCCTTTTGGTGCTTTTAGAATTGATTTCTGACCTTTTGAGTGCTCTCCAATCTCTTGGAGGAGCATACTATTTTTAGAAAGTCACCCGGTTGCCTTCGATCAATGTCCCAAGTCTTAAAGATCATGTTTGTATAATAAGATTTGCAAGTTGCATCATTTTGGGACTTTCCGTAAGTTGGGTGAATTATTAAGTTATTTAATTCATTATTCACTTAAGTTATCTATTGTTGGGGAAATATTAGAAAATAACTTAAGTGTAATAGCTCATTGGAAAGGTGACGGAAAGTGTTATTTGATTTTGACTTGATGATAGGCGTTGGGCATAAGGCTTAAGTGGCGTCCCATATTTGGAGGAATATTTAATATCTTTTGAAGTCATAAAACAATATTATAATATTTCTCTCTTGGGCGCTCCATTTGGGAGTCTATAAAAGGGGGTTTTGTGCTCATTTGGAGGTTATGCTTTTGAATATGATATTTGCTTCTTCTCTGTGTGAGACCCTGTGAGCTTGGTTCTTCTTAGGGTTGGAATACCTCATTATTTCGCTAGTTTCGGTAGTGAAAGACCTACCCTAGCTGGTTAAGAGTGATTTTACATAGAAATCACCTTGAGCTTCAATGGAGTCTTTATGTTGTGGAGTAGTAATGAGTATTTTTGATGAAGATTTGGTAGTGCAGATTTCAGTTTATTTTGGTGTGATTTATGCTGAATTTTGGTGAGTTTGGTTTGTGCTAGGGGTAAGCCGTACCTTTCCAGCACAAGGCCGTACCATCTATAGGTTGTACTATGTTGGGTGTGAGATTCCATGGAGACATTTGTGTGTTTTAAGATCTGATTATGTTTGTATCCCAGGCGCAAGGGATCCCAATGCAGATTTGTGGAGTTTAGAGCAATCTTTGGGCAAGAAAGAAGGGTTCTTTGTAGACCGTACTTGCTGAGTACAGGCCGTATCATAGCCAAAAGGGGCGTGAGACCCTAGAGGACAAAACACCTACATTTTCAGATCTTTTCTATGTTATTTGGTGGCGCCTAGGTGTTTGAAGTAGTTTGCAGTGTCTTGGAGTTGGATTTCTTAGTTTGTGTGGAGTTTCGATGGTTTGGGGGTTGCTGTTCAGAATTATTACAGAGCTGCTACAATGCTACAGATTGCTACAGCAGTGTTACAGTGTGCCTCACTTCATATCAAACTTATATCTTTAGTTGGGAGGCTTCGACAGTGGTATACTTCCTTGTCTTCTAGTTAAGGTTCAATGTTACATGGATTTCTCTTGATTTCTGATGTTTCCTGAGCAATTAGTAATCTGATCTGTATATTGCAGCAGTCTGAAATTAACATCAGAATAATACCATATAAGTTTGGGAACCATTTTAGTTGCATAGAGTGATTTAGAAGTGTTTGAATTCATGTTTGTAAACTTGGAAGGTAGTACCGCCGGTGGATTTGTGATTGTGCAATTCACATTGTAATATTGGTCAGTTTACTGCCAATAATTTATAGCATTCTTGTACCCTGTTTAGCATGCACACTTTGCCAGTGGCTTGAATCTTCACACATTCGTTGAATAAGCGTTGATAGGATGGCTTGCCGCCTTGTGTGAACTCATTCTGTTTGCATCATGCACTCCACTGCATAAGCGTAGATGTGGTCGGTGCAGCCGCCTAGTGCATGCATTTCTGTTATTTGCTTATAACACACTCCGTTGAACAAGTGTGGCATGTGGTTGTCGTGGATGCCTGGGGTGTTTGTAAACATCCTGTATTGCACTTGATTCTAGTAGCAGTTAGAAAAGTGTGATCCTGCACACCGTATGCTCTCACCTTGCCCACCTTGGGATCTTGGTGATCAGAAAGTGTAACGGAGACTGCCTGTGCATTTGAATCTAGTGCAAATTATTTGAAAAAAAAACTAGGGTGGTCATTACAACCAAGGCCTTATAAGTTCTATTTTCTTGGTAATGTGTATTAATCTCCCAACATGCATAATCATGATGTAGACTGGATGTTTTTGAGGGAGAAACAAGATTAAATTCATTCTAGAAGGGAAGTTCTAGCATCCCTTTCCTTCTCAAGAGTGCGCAAGTTACAGCCTAGGGTTTCTAGCCAATTCACTTTTCAGGGCATTCTAAGATACAACTTAGGGTTTTAGGTCAATTCACTTTGTAGAACACATTAGGAATTAATTGATTTCTGGTAAGAAACAGAAAAGGGAGGCAGCAACATAGAGTTCTAGTGAACCTGCTACTCGCTCAGGGAGGGACAGGCTTGCCTTGCTCGATAAAGCTCTAACAACTTTGATTCAGGATACAAATGGGTTTAAGCTCACATTGGGCTGTTTCTTGGAGAAGCATTGCGGAAGGTGTGGAGCATTTAGATAGGCAAACCACACATCTTTCTAGACATTCAATTGATTTTGAGCATTCAGAATAAATCCATTTGCAATTTCTGTAGTCAATTTTAAAGTGTAGCATTTACTTTTCTCATGGTCTATTATGTTTTCCTTGGAAGTTTTTAAATTTTAAAAACATTATTTATTAAGAACAAATTTCAGTTTCATTGTTACATCCTTATTTTCTAACTTGCTATACTTTTACTTTTTACTTGGGCATAAGTAAATTTGTTGAGATGTTATAGACTTAAAACAGGATATGACATGGAATTGTATTGAATATCAATTATGAAATCATGGAAATGATTATGTTATGGTCGATTTAATAACTGTATTATAAGATTTGATTTATTAGTTGGATTTATCGAATAAAGATGCACTGATCTCTTATTGTTTGATGACAAGTGAAACAGGATTACAGGGTATCGACTCTCAGAGAGAGAGAGAGAGTATCTTTCGAGAAGAGAGAGATAGACTTTGGATTATGAGTGGTTAATTTGCCAAACGAGTCTAGTGTTAAACGATAATGTGAACCAATGAGTCGTATGAGGTATGTCTTGTCTTGCCAGTTGCTTTTGAATCTAATTCGACGGGTAGTCGATACCTTGTTTATCATCTAGTTAAGTTGATGATGAGTCGACATAGTCGTTTGCAATGTAAACAACGTCATAGTCGTAAATCAATTGCGTTATTCTTCTTGAGTCACTTGAGGTTTTATTGTCGCCTCTTAAACGTCAAGACATTCTCATCAAGTTTGATGACGCGAATATTGTCGACGTTTAACGTCAACAGATGAACCTATTTGTGGCGGATTTGTGGACCACGTCTCGTAGTCGAAAGATGTGAGAAGTCGTTTTGTGCGTCAAACGATTAAGAAACCTTGTGAAGCGCTACGACCAATCCGTCGTGATTGTCGTCAACCGCGTTAATCATGTGTTGAGAATTATTCCCTTTTGTTAATCGACGGAAGTCGAATGGGAAATTGAATTATGCTTTAATTATTCTTGTTGACCCTTGTGTTTAGGCATGTGCCGGTCATGAGTTCAAGGCCGAGTTGCTCCATCTTCGTTGAGGGTGTCGGCCAACATTATGAGTTCTTCATCACCTTTGAACGGTGGTTGTAAACTTAAACCAATCGAAATTCCTTTTCCATCACCATTTAAACAGTTATCTATCCTTGCACCAATCCGTCAAACCTGTCATCATCATTTTACCACTGCAGATGTAAATTTTGCAACTTATGTGGAAGTTGTTGCAACTTACCAAGTTGTGGAGACCGTTCGGGAGGAGCGACGTAAGTGGAGTCTTTTATTGTTGTGATCGTTATATAGTTGGTGGTGAATTGGCAAGGGGGTGGCAGTTACACACCCACATTCCCACTTCCTGTAGTGGATGGAAAAAGGTTTTCGAAGGCTTGTAATTTGGAGATTCCCATGACTTAAGGGAACTAGAATAACAAATTTGAGTGGTGTCATTTCTAATTTAGGTAAGTTGTTTTTGAGTGAGTAGTTTTTATTGACCCCCGTACTCCTTTATTCGGGTGGTCCATTAAATAACCCTTCGCAGGCTGTTATGCTGGAGATAACAGTGGCATGTTGGAGACAGATAACTGTTTTTAGAAGTGGCATCCCTCCTTAACCCACGAGAGAGCATTTCGATGCGAAAAAGGAGGAGAGTCGTTGTAATTGGACGACTGGAACTTATGAGAGGAAACGTTATTGATGCATGGGGAGAACTAGAATAAGGTCAGACCTCTGTTCTAGTGAGGGGGGCGAAAAATGTTTTAGAGAGAGTTTCTATTTGGGCTGTCATGGAGAAAGTAAAACCATGACGGAGGAGGATGGGAGATCTTTTGGTTGTGCGCGGCCTGGGAAGAGTAATCGGTTGTTAAGAAACCGAAAACAATGAAGAGCATATATATCTCAGTTGATAACAAAGAGTGGATCGGGGGGGGGGGGAGTTTGCAGAGTAGAGTTATTTGTTTGGTTTTTAGACACAAGGAGTGGGCGTGGATAGTTTTCTTTGGGCGGAAAAGCTGAGTGATTAGGGTGATATCATTGCATGATACTTCTGAGAGCAAGGCTAACATGGGCGTGAAGTTGCATGAGTTTGTGGTGCCTTGTGCTCGGCTTGTGATTTGGCCGTTAGGTGATTTGAGATTGACTCTTGGAAGAATTCACTTGATGGCTGAAGATAAAGTGCCGATAGACCTTTGCCAGGGAGATTGAGAACTCAGGATGGAATTTTGATGCCAAAATAGTCTCTAAACCCGTCGGTGTTCTGCCTACGTCTTCCAAGAACCCCTCGTGGGTGCAAGTCCACAGTAATTGCAAAGCAATAAGAATAATACACGAAGATATACGTGGGAAATGCAAGAGGAAAGACCAGAGACAAGGAACTATCTTTTCCTTTTGTAAATCAGTGAATGAGCTCAGGTACAAGCCAAGTCTAAATGCTAGTTTATGAGCACGTTTAATTGACAAGCTCAATTTAATGATTCTGTATCAAGTTTTTCGTTTCAATGTAGAACCATTCCAGAGAAGTGTGATGAAGTTAGGTGATAACATAGATATGTATTATCTAGCAAAGAACTCTTTAACTATTGTTGATGTTGGGTAAATGAATACTCCTAATCGGTGACAAATTCTTACCTTTGAAACAAATTCCCAAGACTCTGTCTTATCCTCTATGAGATCGATATCTTAGTGTATAATACGGCCAATACTTTTAAGACAAAAAGCCAATATGATCAATTTTATTTTGATGTATTTGACTGATATAATGCCGGCTAGGTCTATGATCTTGATGGTTGAAGACAGTTTAGTCATGAGGTCTTCTATGTAAACAGTTAACAATCATGTCTATATGTGCTAGTATACCGTAGGTATCTATATAAATGAGTACACTTATGACCACATGTAGACTTTGGCATGTTTAGGGCAGAGTTTATAGTCTAGGATTTGATCTCTGTTTTGTTAACAATCATAATGCATATTTTGATCGATTAAATGAAGGCTAGTCTATGAACTTTATGGCCGAAAGACTTGATAGATCTCCATGTACATAGACTTTGTGGCCTCTATGGAGGTTTAAGAGGTCAAAAAGCCTCTAACATATAGTGTAAATATGAAAACAATTAGTTTGTTGCCTTTGAGTAAACAAATATGTATGAGACCGAAAGGTTTAAGGTATCCAAGGAGGGTATAAATCCTAATACCTTTATACTCTGAGAAATTTAGAGCATTAGAAAGATGTTGTCTTGGAATACTACCCAAGGGGGTCTTATCTATTTTACTCATCAAACTAGCACCCCATTTTTCTCACATATTGAATGGGTTTGATCTTTAGTTTCAAATGTAAACCTTCTATTATTATGATAATGGGGATATGGTTAAGATAAGAGCCTATGTTTATCAACGTAATACCTGGTTATGACAAAGGTAAGGTTATTGATATGAGAAAGTATCTTTATGTTCTTAAAGTGTTATTGAACTATATCAAAAGGTCTAGGAAGTCGATAAGCCTTTATTATTTTAACTTGGTGACCTTAATGGAAAACAATAAGTTTACATTATGATTTGGGTTATAGAAGTTTAACCCTAACCCTAGTTTCAATCTAGAGGGGTTAAAGATTACGGATGACACTCTTATGGTTATAACCCAATCTAGTCAATACACATGAGTAGACATTAAGGGTCGCGAACCCTGATTTAATAAATGTTCATAACTATCTTTTTGAAAAGAGATTTGCTTTTAGTTAACAATGTTTAACCTTAGGTAGAGGAAGCTATTTGCTGCTTACCAATCGACTTGAGAGATAAGTCTTAAGCCTCGGGTATTGCAAGTATGCAAGAGATACCATTAAATGGTTAGTCAAACATTAATTCATTATACCTCTTATCATAATTTCTCTTGCTTGTCGGCAAGGGGGTGAATCTCTAATGTTACAATACCTAAGAATGGATAGTCTTTCCATAGCATTTAAAGGGCAACGACAGTGTCTTATGAATTTACCCAAGTCAGAAAGACTAGGTTGGAGTTAGTCAGAACTCTTTAGTTAAACCGTGACGTAACCTAGATATGGTAATTATTATATTAAGACTTTGAGACCATTATTTTGATCGTGATTGAAGGGTCATGTGCCCTGACTATGTGTAATTACTCTTACTTACAAGAAGGGAATTCAATTCCTAGACTGTATTGCTTAACCTGGGTAAGGTTATCATCTTAGTCGTAATTAATCTAACTATATCTATTATGAGACAATAAGTCGTGGACCTCGGGAATTGCGATGATGCAATGAGAGTCCTTGTAAAGAAAGAAAGTTGAATAGGTCTATGGATTATAGACAATGAACGAAAACATGTATGGGTCGGGAAGACTCAATTGATCAAGCATCATACTTCTTAAGTTAAACAAGATGACCAAGTCGAACTGTAGGAATATGATAGTATCCAAGTCGAGTTGGAGTGGGTGAACAATACGACATCGTTCATTGCGAACGTCAATTTATAATGAAAACTATGGCCATAGTAATGCATATGTCTCTGCATGCATTGTCGGTTCACTGTATCTGGATTGCACATCCTATCGGGAATCATACTTAGCTAGAGGGTATCTAGGGTTGTATGATAGATAGAGTTGTGTAAGATACAACACTATGTACTCGGAAAGGCAAATTACCACTGGTCACCTTGGTCTATACTTCTTGTGAAGGGAAGGGCCACTTCCGGTTAGGAAGAAGTGCGGGAGACCGACGGTCTGTGGTTGGAGGTAAATCACTAGAAAGATACTCTCTCTCTCTCTAGCAGAAGACATGCCGAGGCTTGCAATAAAGATGTCAGATTTCCGGATGCAGTATATCTTTGAGACTTGTGTTGATTGAGATTTAGTAAAACACTTTCTGATTCAGGTATTTATAATAGATTTATTTTTGTAAACATTGTACTTGGGAAAGACAATATGGTTTATTGAAAAAGTAACGAGATATCTTGTAATTGTAGTTACTCGACTATATGTTGAATAAAAGAAAAATTTTCTCTATCTCATTTTTACCTTGTAAATTTACTTTGTGGTGAAAATTGTGGTTTTAACTATGTATTCCGAAATGGATATTACATTCATCTAGTTAAAGGCAGGCTTGAAGCCATATTTGGACTATAATAACCTTCCTATAAGTTGGCACAAAAATGTTTTTAAGAAAGCTTAAGATATAAAATAATCATGAAACCCCAAATGGATGTAGATCTGATCAATTGCTTTAAAGATTGAGTGAATTTCTCTCATTTGATTTGCTAGAGTAATCTCAAGCAAAACAAATTATCTATAAATTTTGAAGCCCAGTAGGGTTGGTTTGTTCCATACAGGAAAGAAGCATATCATATTGAAGTTTCTGAAAACTGATCATTCCATTTAGATCACTTGATGCTTCAAGTCTCCAAACTTCATGATCACTAAGTACTTTGGGTTGTAGCCTGTACGATATTGTGAAGTATCTGAAGAAAGAAATATACATGCATTGAAATCAAGACCAGAGGTCTCAAATAAATGGGAATTGTAGTTAAGTGAAATTATGCAATTTCCTCGCTTAATTATGGTACATCAGGTGTCATAGCATGCATATTAGACACATGAAAGTGACGGTTTGGGAATATTCATTGGAGGCCCCTTAATACTTGTGCATGAATCTTTTTTGTGTGCAGAAGCTTTCTTGGCGCATGTATTTCCTGCAAGTTCTAGACTGAAGCATTACAAGATGGTGAATGCTATCAAAGGCCTTTTAATTACTTGGTAAGTTACTTTTAAGAATTTTAAAATTATTCAAACTGAGGTTATTATCGCCTTTGCCAAAACTAGGGAATATGAAAGAATTTGAGATCAATTCTTTTCCTTCCTTTGTCTTCCATTTAACCCAGTTGAAACTTTGAGATCAGCTGATTGTTGTGTTTGCACGAGATATAGTTTTGTTTTAATTTAATGCTCTTGTATTGGTTTTTTGATAATTCATTAAAGCTGGATTTTTTTAATTTCGATTTTTTGCAGTGATGTACCAATGGCTCAGTTTATTACTAATTTGAATGCTTCAAAGCCTAGTCCTGAGAAGTTCATCATACAGGTGCTTGACAGCACCCACATGTTTGTGCAGCCTAATGCTGCTGATCAAATCCGCTATCACATTGCTGAGTTTCGAAATAAGATTACCTATGAAAAACCAGCATAAGTTGTTTGCTGCCACTCTCAGAGGCATCACATTGTAGTGGTTTGCAGGGAAAGCAGGATTCATAGGATCTCAGATTTTGTGACATAGATGTATGAAAAGAGAATAACTTAATAGCATTATGTATTAAATCAAGACCTGTGAATTAGTTCTCAGTCCTGCAGTGTCATTGAGTACATGTCTGTTTTTGCACTCTGTCAAAACTAGTTTATAGAACTTAGAAGCTTATGATGTTTCTGATTTCAAAGAGTTTGGCATGAAACTAGGGTATAGAAGTTTTTTTTTATGTGGTTACCTTAGCACTTATTCAAAATCATCTATATCGTGGCTAATTTTTAATAACATAATCTGCTTAATTTTAGTATCTCTTATTTTGGAAACCCCGATTTTCTTTTTGAATTGTGTTACATTTAAAAATATTGATTTTCTAAAATTTCTCCCCTTTCTGCAAAGATTTCGACATTTTGCATCTTTAAGTGGATATTTTTTTAACCACGGCTAAGGTTATCATGTAACACGAAGTTTGTAGAACACTTAAACAGCCCGAAATTATCATATCCTTGATAGCAAGGTAAATATTGACAAACACATCAAACTGAACTACTTATATTAAATCATCACGACAACATGATTTCATCAGTGGAATAGGCCATTAGTGCTGTTGGCAAGTATTAAATCATCACGACAAAATGATTTCATCAGTAGAATAGGCCATTAGTGCTGTTGGCAAGTACTATCTAGAAATCCTCATCCCAAGCTAGACAAGACTGTAGGTAAGATTATTCTTTACAGATTTTTCCCAACCCAGACAAGAGATTAGGGCACTTACAAATGCTCTTTAATATTTTAAATTTAATTTAGATTTAAAGTGTATTAATTACCAGAGGTTTCACTATTTAAACACGTAGCTAATTCTACAACTATTTTCCTTTTATTCTTGGCACACATTGCACAACTAACTCAGCTAATAATACAACTATTTTACCTTTATATCTGGCATACACAATACACCGTTAAATCTGATATGATATTAGCTGAACTATAGTTTGAGTTAGATTTTCTCAATTGGACACCAAACTTCCATTGACCAACCAAATGAGAAATAATAAAATAGATTGGAGACGAATAAATAATGTTAATGTGTTAATCATCAAGGTTAACACATTTGTAAATTTTATAATCTATTTTTCAGTTTAGATAGTTATGTGGTAGCTACACTGTTTTTCTGCCTATAAAATAAGAATGTAAATGGTACTACCATATACATGTAACACAATGATATACAATAATTAATCTATTATATTCTGCCTTTGCATATTCTTCCTGGGCCTAACAGTGGTATCAGAGCGTTAATAAGCCTTTTCTGTGAAGCAGCAACAAAGGAGATTGACGAATGTAGTTTTGTTTACCACATACTTCTCAACATACTACAGTGCTGCTAGTAGGTAGCAGAATATAATGTTGATGAGAAAAGATCATTGATAGCAGTGTGTTTTGTAGATGTAACTTGTCTTGGGGAAGAACGGTCCAAAAGTAATTTCGGGCCCAATGAACATTCGGAAGTATTCCCAGAGAGCCGTTAGATTAGATGAGATCAACGGTTAGTAGCTACTGCTTATTTTCTTTATTTATTGTTATTATTAGTTTTATATTGTGGCTGTCCAATTTAATTTTGGACCACTAAAAGTTACTTTGAATAAATAATTAGTAATCGAATAGTACTTTGTTACTTGCTAATTGCATGTATTTTAATAAGTTGTAGCATTAATAATGATACGTAACACTACAACTAATTGGTTAGTTCTTTCAGCTATCATTACAAACACAATGAAGCAAATCGTAACAATGAGATGATACGTTAGTGGCCAGAAGGTTGAAATTTAAAGTACATTTTAATATTAGACAAATGAGATGCCAACAAGAAAACTTTGAAATATGATGTTAAATTATAAATTGTCTTAGAAATTTCATCCTTAAGTTTGTATTAACCACTAGCATTTTTATTTTGCCCTAGAGTGTAGATTTATGCTCGACTCCCCTTTTATATATGGATTCAATGGTTATTAATATCTATCATTTATACTTCACTCCCTTTTATATATCTCTTCAAAATCAAGATATGGATTCAATGGTTATTAATATCTATCATTTTCTTGCAAAAACAATAAAGTCAATTGGAAACTCGATCAAGTTAGGAGGCTAGGATAGATTGGTAGTGGTAGTACCCCTACCAAATTGCGTTGACATTTGTCTCTTAAGGACTTGTAATCATATTTGGTTGCCGACATCAATTAAGATCATTAATAGCTTTATGTATAGGGTTGTTATTTATCCTTGGAATCTTTGATTCCTCTCAGATTTCTTTGATTTTTTAATTCTAAGTTGGTTCATATCTTATCTACAAAATGAACGCTGTGATGATGAACAAATGCATCCATATTTGCTTGAATAAGTGGGAACCAAGGGAGATTGGCTCTTATGATGTTGTTAAATTGGGTCATGTCTTCTCTTTTGACTTTGCAATGGTAGAGGCAGTAATTCAAAGCATCATGGGACAAGATTTATTAATGGAGCGCCCTCATGTCTTGGAATATAGTGAGGTGGTCTTGTAATACCTGTTATCGAAGAAAAAATTGAAGTAGGTAGTGGATGAGTATGATATTTCTGCGGTCTAGCTCAGTTGGAGGTCTTTTTTCCTTCTCTTAGTTGAAGTCTAACCATGCAACAACCTACGTGTACAAAGCCATGAAAATTGGCCTCCAAAATGACTGTAGCAAAACTTTTGAGTTTGCTTTAAAAGCTTATGGTGTAAATTTGGGAAGCTTCACGTTTGGAAAAATAGTGGAAATGTTGGAAGTGATTCGATTTCTGCTGCACTATCCTACAATAAGTACCCCATTTGGAGCTATTTCAAAAGCTACCTCTCTTTCTAGCTCTCTTATGCCTTCTGCTTTTGCCTTACCACTAGAGGTTGAAGGTTACAACTTTGCTGATGGTACTTAGTCACTTTTAAAATCGTGCTATGTTATGCAAGTTTTTAGTTTTTTTGATATCTCAAATAGTGTTACTACAAAATTCTTTTGATATATATATATATATATAATCTAAAGGTGGCCTTATCTTTTGTTGATCAAAATAAAATGTCGGGTTATATTAAAAAATCAATGTTGGAAGATTTTTTAATTATAAGATTTATTTCTATGTAAATATATATAATCTAAAGGTGGCCTTCATCTTTTGTTGATCAAAATAAAATGTCGGGTTATATTAAAAAATCAATGTTGGAAGATTTTTTAATTATAAGATTTATTTCTATGTATATGCCTTGTAGAGTTTTTTCTGTTCTTTCCTTGTGCATTGCTCTTTAGCGTAATTTTTTGCATTGATTCAATACAAAAATAAATAAATTAATGTTGGATTAATAAATTAATAATATATTAATGTCACGTCATGGCAAGTAAAGTGCCATTGCCATTCACTCCTTGACACTTGTCTCTTAAGGAGACCTATTCCAAAAAGTTTTAAGGTCATATTTGGGTGTGTTAGAACCTCAACCCAGAATAGAACTCAAGCTGTTGATCTATGTTAATGAGATGATGTATAATTTATCAAAGCTAAAAATTCACTAAAATAACTTAATACTTATATTTAGTGTGTAACACTATGAACATTTTTTAATTAATTTTTGAATATATCTATGATTCACTAGCAATTTTTTTTTTCAAAAATATTTATAATTCGTCAATATTTTATCTTTTTTTTTTTTGGGGGGGGGGGGTGTGGTGTTCTTAAAGTTATCATTGCACACCTAGTTCCACTTATGCTTTGCAAATGTATCTCCTTCCTTGTAGGTCATGACTTTGTTGCTTAATGAACCAGGCCCTGGTCTGATGGTGAGAGGCCAAACGCCTTTTAATTAATCATTTCTCTATCCTTAGTAGATTAGGAATAGATTAGAGTTTTACATGTTGCCACGGTTCAGTGTTATAACTCAGGGAACATTTGAAGCAACTTCAAATAGATTAGATTGTTAGAGAATTATGTCTTGCATGCTTAAACCTTGCACCTATGTATGAAATGTTAAATGGATGCACTTGTGTGGATATAATATTGCTATCATCTGTAGGTGCATATGCAATGATGTCATCATCATAATAAGACATTTTATAGGTAGCTAGTTAGTCTTTGGCCTAATGACAAATATTGGGGCCAAACGTGCATTGGGTATAGTTGTTTCAGTCATGATTCATCTTAATCAATTAGATGCCTTATTAAGATACCTCTAGGGACACTCTCCTAGGTTTAGCCAAGCCCAAAGTGAAGGAGAAAATAACCACTTGCAAAAATTGGCTTTCAATTATTCATAATTTGTTGATGAGCTCATGTCCCATCCTCTTAAAGACAAGTCTCTAGCCTTGAGGATGAGATAATACTCTAGGATTATGGAGCTGCGATTTTGGGATCCAACATGTTGGATGTGGGAAGTAGGATCCATGAGAGGATTGGTGGTACTAGGATCAATGCTAGATGGATGAGAAGTGAAAAATAGGGGATGTAGCATGTGGAATGAAAAGTGTGGGAGATGGGGTTTGTGAGTGACCGATAGAGGAGGAAGCTTATGATTGTAGGGGAATGCATGAATCATTAAGAGAGCTTGATGAGCTTACTTTTGAGCAATGCCTCGAAGCACCTCTATTCCATAGGATTTTGTCATTAGCATGCTATGAAGGACCTCAACTAGATCCAAAGGATTAGCATTGTTATCAATATCAGCAAAATTATCTCTAGGAATTTGAGTAGTATTAGTAATATCCCTCTTATCCATTGTTATGTAATGTTATAAATTTTCTACTTTGTAATCTACACCTTATCTTTTGTAATTACTTTGGTGTCCATCTTCGTAGCCCGTTTAGGACTTATTTTTCCCTTTTAATTGGCCTAAACTTCTCACTGACATGTTTTGCAAGCACCTCCATCCTCTCCCAAACACCATCAATCTACCCTATAAATTTACAATCCTAACTCTCAAAAGACATTTGAATGCAAGTGACGAACTTAAATTTTAAAATTTATGATTTGATAAATGGATAAAGCCCTAACCCTAATTATGTCCTACTAACTTTTCTAATATACATCTACCCTATATCATCATATAAAAAGTGTTTTTCTCCCTCATTTTGTTTCTCTCTTAGGATTTCTTGATTTCTCTGCACTTTTCCACTCTATCACATTGGCTCCTTACTCCTTGGATAAAAATAGAGAATCTACATGAATGAATCTCTCCTTAATCTTTACCTTCCTTCTATCTCCACAAAATTCTTCACAACCTCCTTTATAATCTCCTACACTCTCCAGGGCTTCCTATTCCAAATCCCTCACACAAAACCCTTCATTGTTGTAGAGATCTCCTCCCCTCTAAACCTTTATTTATAGACCAAACTCTCTTAATCATTGAAAGGACGCTAGGTGTGCGGAAAACGCTTCCTACACTAATCTAATGAGGAGAGGGCTATGCAAATTCAACTTTATCCTAACTATTACAACAATGTTAAACCATTAACATGAGATATTGAAATAAAACACAAGAACCAGAAAGAAGACAGAAGAAGAGAGACAAGATATACGTGGGGAAAACCCTTACGGGTGAAAAACCCCACACTCCAAAACACAGCTCAAATGTATTATAGTAAACAATAACAGATTACAATATAGTTTCAGAGCCAATGCTCTTTCAGGAGTCTTCGAATGTCGAATCTGGAGATATTCCAGCAACATAACAATACTTGTACCAAAGTTATCTATCTCCCATCCAAGCATCTGTTTATAGAGTTTACAAGGCAAATCTGGAACCTTCTAGAGATGGACGTCCATCTTGGACTCATGCCCCAAAACCCACGCCTAAGGACACTTGTCCAACATCCCATCTCGAAGTGGGCGCCTGGTCCCAAGATAGGTTACGACAGATGCTCTTACACACCTTACAGCTGTCATAGAATCCGTTATAACTGACAACACTTACCGCTGTAAGAAAATCTGTCATACACTGACTAAAAATATCATATTCCTCTTACAACATGTCATAACCTCCTTTGACCACCCAAAGATGCCTTTCTTTCATGCAAAGATACTCACTGACACTTGTCATTAATTAAAAATTGTTTTAGGTTTCGGGGGCGTTGCCCCTGAGCCCCCACGAGGGCGCTGCCCCTCGACCCCGCCCTGTACCGCGATAGGGAGCGCTGCCCCTCGACCCTGCAAGGGGCTACGCCCCTTGACCTTGTCTTGGGGGCGCTGCCCCCAAACCCCCGTTAATTATTCAAGGGGGAAACCGCGGTTGCCAAAGTCACCAAAATTTATCCTGTTGCATATACACAAGGTGCTGACTATGCCAACTCAACATGGGATAAATAAATACAACATTAGGAATTTGCAAAGGTTGAGACACTTGAATTCCCAACAATCATCTCCCTAGCATATTAGTGATATTTCCTTCACCTATCATATCCTCCATTACACAAGCACACATCACTTAGTAATAGTCATAATCCTAGGGTTGATGGTAGCTACAAAACCTTACACACACCACAAACATCCCACATAGATCACACATTTAGATCTTTGCTTAGTATAAGTTAAGGTTGAAAATTCCATCATGGGGGTTGACTAAGATAGCTTTCCAAATAGCCAAATCACATTTTTGTCCCTTATCAAAATTCAAATATTAAGAAAAGGACACTGAAGGCACTTCTAGAGATGTTGCGAGAAGAACAAGGCTCAAGAATCCAAGGCAGGTGAGCCTTGAAATTTGTAGAGCCTCGAGAGCAAAGAAACACTAGCATCCATGTGTCAATGTGTTTAGGACACCAACATCCAAGTGTCAACGTGTCCAGGACACCAATGTCCAAGTGTCAAAGTATCCAAGACACTAGTGTTTGTCATGGACTCTTATGTCCTAGCATATCAAAATTAGGTGAAACTTTCAAGAACCATTTTCTTTCCCTTTGGAATCCATTTCTAGCATTAGATTTCATATTAGACGTGTTCATATGAACTTATCAATTTTTTTTCAATAGCTTAGATCAATTACAATTTTCTATTTCCAACTACAATGTTCTACTATATTTAGGATTTGATTTGATAATTTTATTGAATATATCCTTTAGTCTAATTTGCTTACTATAGTAAACACATAGAAAGATTAATTAAAACCCTAAACATCACTTTTGGGTTCCTTAAAATTTTATCTTTTAGGTTGCAAAATGAGCATCCTAGCCAAAGAATTCTTCTTCATTAAGATAGACCATGGTGATCAAGATTTCAATAGTGGGCCCTTAATTTGGTTTATGGGTATCATAGGCTTCAACCTAGGGCTTCTTCTATGTGGAAGGCGAGAAATTGGTTAAAATTTAGGCATACAACGAAAAAAGGTAAAGAGACAAGTCAGTGAAAAACTTCAAATCTACTTAAAAGAAAAATATAGACGTATTGAATGGAAAAAATAGAAAAAGGAACAACTCTAAAGGAAGGCTAGAGCAGTTCAACAAGTCAAGTTCATGAAAATGTACATAAGAAAACACCCTTTTCTACAAAAAAAATTATATGAATTTAGGATTAAAGGTTATTTAACACTTTAGTCAGACCCTAGATAAAATATAATTGAGCTAAGTAAGCAATGTGAAAATAAATAGAAAATTAAATGAGAGAAGTTAGGAAATGCTTAGCTCTTTGATGATGATGGTAGTTGTTGTGGTTGATTCAGACTATAGACATGCTCCAAGACTACTCCCTAACTATGAATCTTAGACATGAAGTGTCACTTTTGAAGCAAATGCGTTTATGGATTCTACAATGCAATTGGATAAGATTGCACTTGCGATTCTATTTGGTTTTCTCTCAATCCGGTCCAACACAACAAGGTTTTGTCTCTATTAGTCACCTTCTCCTAAATCTTTGACCTCTACTATGGCAATTGAATTGTGGTCAAGGTGGTGTTAAAGAACACCTTTAGGAGCTTATTTTGCTAAGATTGAAGTGTAAGACTTCCTTGAGCCTAAGCTAAGCCCCTTATTGTTGTTTCCACAATTTGTATAAAAAGATTTCAAGCACACACTGAATGCAAATTGACTAAATTTACAAAAGTCACTATTGGTAATGTACAACGCTCTTGTTTAAATGCTCTAAAATGCTCTTATGATGCTCTTGATTGCTTGGAATGAATGATCTAAGATGCTTGCAATTGATTATTACAAATGCCCAAGGACGTGTCTTTAAATATGCCATCCTAGGTACCAATTTGAAAGATTTCATGCACAAGTTGCTGGACAACAATCCAATTTTAACTGGGAGTTGGCTTGGAAAAGAATTTAAATAAGAGACAAAATTGCACTTGTGATTCTAATTAAATTAAGAAAACAAAGTCAGTCTATGTTTAATCCAAGCCATAAGAGTTAAATCAAATATGAAGCCAAGGATAACATTAAATTGAGTTAGCTTATACACTAGAATCCATCAAATTAATCACCAAAACAATATACTTAATAATAAAAATAAAACCAGTTTATTAAATATAAGAGCTCCAACCCCTTCATAAAACTGAAACCTATATCTAACATAAACAAGGCTCTTGAATGAAAAGTTTCATTTCGATACATTAATCTCTTATAATAAAAATCTTGATAAAAACACTCCCTCCCTTTTTCTAACAATGGATTAAGCTTAATTTTTTTTACAAATATATAATCAGAGGACACAGGTAATAGTTGATCTATCAAACCAGCAAGTCAAGCAAACATAGAGTAAATGGCTATAACAGCCATACAAAAGTTAGGCATACATAACAGAGACATAATCAAACTGAAATAATAGAACATTCATGGATAAAATTGACAACAAAGGAAGGAGCTGAAACAGAGTGCTGGAGTTTAGGGTGGCAGGGTGGGCACCCAATCCAAGAGAACTTGGATGGGTCGTAGCCATAAGTTAACATAATGGTTAATTCTTTCTGACGGGCATAACTAATCATCTTGTGTTATGTGGCCTCCCCGACTTCGCCTGAGATGAGTATTCACACACTCCAAATCTCATTGATGATCCTCCTTCCCCGCCTCCTTGGCTATCAAAGAATGATGGCAGAGTAGGGTTTCCGACAGCGAAGTCTCTAGACTTTCTCCCTTGCCTATTTCTATTTCAGTATCAGACAGTCCTTTCGATCGAAGCAAGAAATTGTGGTGAAGACAATCGTGGTCAGAATGGCAGAGGATTCTGGCTTCATTGCTAAGATATCTGTAGCTGTTATGGTAAATTTGGGAATGGCAACTCCAATTCAACTAGAGAGCTCCGTCCGTCAGATGGTTTTCAAGGGAGCCATCACGGACCAAAGGCTTAAAAGGGTCCTGCGAAGGCACGATGGTCTTCTACTCCCAACGGTGAAGCTCATTCTGGGGAAAGATTTCCTGCTTGCAGATGAATTCTACCGGGTAGACACTCATGTCTCCTCTCGGTTTCTTGCCTCCATCTTGGATGCAGGGGTGGCAAAAAGTGCGGCGAAGGGGGTGATGACAAAGTTATTCAAAGCAGAGATTCTTGGTGTCCTCGATTTCATACTGGGAGCAGTTATTCCAGGGGCAGGCATTCCCCATCTAAAAGACCTCTCTGCCCCGAAGGACCCGTTGGCAGTGGTGAAAGTCTTTCCCCTCATTTTGGATTTGAGGGGTTTGGCATTGATAAAGCACCAGGAATGAGTGGTTCAGGCCTTTGGCTTTCTTCAGAAACTACTGAGTGTGGACGAAGTCTTGGGGGATGGGGAATGGATTGGCGAGCTCCAAAATATGGCTAGGGAGTTCAGTTTTCTATAACCTCAGTGCAGTATGATCCCTATGTTAGTCTGTCTAGTAGCCAAGGTGGTATGAATGTCAATATATCTGTCTGTGTAAAATCCTCGATGGTCTAGTAAGCCATAACAACATTGCGATAAAATATGGCCCTGTGAGGTCTTTTTTGGCTTAAGCTAAAAAGTCAATTTTGGAGGGTCTGTAGGGAAACAACTTATAGACACCTGCTTGTTATTTTTTGCTTCTAATCAATACAAATCTATCTTTACGAATAAAAAAAAAGAAACAGAGAGCTGGAGCAAAATTAACTGTAAAAGTCATAATCATATTCATTAATAGAACAAAAAGATGAAGTCGAAATCCAATGCAAAAACAAGAATTTCTATGTTCACACTACTTAAATATCATTCACTTCAATGATCAAACAGTTATAGTAAATTTATACCTCATCGACACCAAAAAATAGTAAATATTTATCCTATTTTTATTGACCAAAATTAATTTTTAATTATCAAAATAGATTATATTTAAGAATAACCTTAGATGTTGGAATGCTCATATCCACAAATACCCACACAATTAATTGCACACAACAAAGACAAATAAAATAGATAAGGTTTCTTGTGGATGGAATCATGGAAAGTACCTACCCCACAATTATGGGTCTGGAACAATATCCAAAATAAAGCAGCACTGAGGTACTCCATTTATTTACGTGCGACATGGGAAGCCCACCCGGTTTTGAGGACAAACAGAAGATAAAGGTGGATCTTTTGGCCACTAAGATGTCCACGTTTTAATAAAGCTAAAATTCATTAAGCAACAACAAAAACTCATTGTTGAATCCTAAAGTTCAGGAATTATAATTAGCCGATAGGCTTTTATATGTGAGCATTATAGTGCTCGGAATTGTCTCATGCCATTAAATTCTCGCCGAAAATTTTTCTAAGGTTGTCGGTTTCCTATCGACGTATTCCTTGAACCTCCTATGGGTGCAAGTGCTAGTAGTACCTTTTTTTTATGCATAGCTTTAGGCAGGGCCCTTACAGATCAAGTAGGGCAGGAATTTGACGGTCTATGTGACTTTTTGCCATTTCAGACTGTATTTACATATTTAAAATTTACACAAATGTATATATATATATATGACACTTTAAATTATTTATAAATGGTAAAATTTTATTATAGGGTAATATAATATAATATTCTATCTTCAATAAGTTTTAAAAATCAATTTAGAAACAAATCTTTCCTTTCTCTATACTTGTTATTTATTGTTTTTTTAATCAATTTAGAAACAGATCTTTGTGTAAAGAAGAGTCTCCAATAAGAATTTGAGGATTAGCTTCCAACTTGACAACATTAAAATTCAAATCCTCCATTGTTATCTGTTGTATGTAGAGGGGTTTTTATGCATGGTAGTGGTACTATTATTTTAGGTTGTGTAACAGCTTGGTGCTATTTGCCGGTCTTACTTAGACCCTCTTCCTATACAACTGTTGGTTTCCAACTTTATGGCTTGTTTTTGTCTTGGTTCGGTGAGATGGCCTATTTCTAGCAGTCCATTGACTATTCTTTATTTTATCGTGACAGTGTCAATGACCAGCTGTAAGAATCCTCTGTAGCCAAGGGAAGATTAGTACATTTATGAATGTCAAGGTGAACTGCTTGAAACAATTGATCTGAATTGATCACTGTGAAGTTTTTCCAAAGGAAGAGGTCTTGTTGTTTGTAGTTTTGTTTGTGATTGTGTTGTTGATTGCTACTATTTTTCGCAGTCTTTAGATTGTTATTTTGTAAGTTGTATTCTTTCAATATAAAAAAATTCACTCAAGATTTTTTTGACAACTTATAGTTTTCTTAAAACGTCAATTGAAAGGTAGTTAAATGACCAAACCGTCATAAAAAATTATATGATAGGCAGGGGTGACCATCAAATTCCAAGCCTAGATCCAATGAATTTTTGTTTGAATAGATAACTATCATAAATAATTTATTTGACAGGCAGCTCAATCGTAAAATTTAACTGAAGGGTAGTCTGTCTCAACAATGTAAAACAGTGAAAGGTATCTTTCATAGCAAAATTTAATTTCAAATGTCTAATTGAAAATAGCAAGGCCTAAAGCCTTATTTGGCCTTACAATAAATTAGACTTTTTTTTCTTCAGAAATTTATAGTGAGATAAAAAAAATCATGCAAGGCAAATAACATAAACATGCAAATCAAAATGAATAGATTACCTTCAAACCACATAACTGTGTGATGAAATAAATGGAAAATGGGAGATGATATGTGCGTACGAAATTTTTTGAGAATGTGTGAGGGTTTGGAATGGAAAATGAAGTTTGATTTATAGAGGGAAAGAGAATCAAATGAATGGCTAGGATTAGAAGGGAGAGGGGATGAGGTGGATAGATAGGATTGAGAGTCAAACCTAGTGCTTATGACGCACCATAAATGGGTATGATAGAAAGCCAAAATTAGGAGAATAGTGGGAATAAATGAGATTTTTAATTTATTTTGGAGAGGAAGTGCTTATGACGCACAATGAATGAGGATAAAAATAGGGATGTGAGTGGGAATAAGTAATTTAAATAATAAAATTATATAAATCATGAAAGACAAGTGACATTTAAATAAATATTTAATTTATTTAAATAGGATGATGGATGAAAATGAGATTAAATAAATAAGATTTATTTAATTTGGTGGAAATGGAGGACAAATGGAATTAAATAAATAAGATTTATTTAATTTGATGTAAGAGAAGGATAAATGGATGAGAGGAATTAGTTAAATAAATATAATTTATTTAACTAATGAGAGTGATGGAAGGGGTCATGAAGGGGACTTAGAAGAAAATATGTCAAAATGTAATGTCGTAAGATATAGTCAATTTTAGGTGTCTACATATAGTACTTAACTTTGTTGTACAAGATATTATTGGAAAAGGTGATTTTGTTATTGTTATCATTTTAATTATTCATTTTTAAGTAAATAAATTGTTTTACATAACAATTTAAGTTAATAAATAAATGTAAATTATTAAGTATAATTAATTAGTTTAATTTGGAATTGGGTTGATAAATGAAAAGTAATAAATGTGATAAAAATCTTATGGTTCAATGCCACATGATGTAAGTTCGGTCCTTGTCACTAAAAAATTGAACTCTAACACACTAATATGAATTGGTGAAAAAATGACTTCTATAAACCGTTCACTCTAAACTCTAATGTCTAATGAGCTTGTCAGGGCTACAATGTTTATAAGCACCTTAAGGGAATATGTTGGATCACTAGGGTTAAGTTCTCCTAGGTCAAACCCTTGGATTGACCAACTTTATGGGTCCAAGTGAAGATTTGAAGAGAATATGACACAAACATGCAAATGTCCTATATGCAAATGATGTAGATGTTGATTCTTTCTCTCTTAGAAATCAAAGTGTGCTCTAATAGTTTCACCTTGTCTATTATTCCTTATCTATTTTCCCTAAATAATGACACATTGAATGTCTTTCAACATCAAAACATTTCAACATGTCACATAAATGTGTACCAAGTCAAATCACAATGATTAGTGAAAAGGGGTGGGAAATTTGTAATTTGAATTTGAGATTCATTTTCATACATTGCAAATCAATCCCAAGTGGCACAACAATTCATATGTAGGGAACTGATAATCTCAAGGTAAGGAGTAAATGCATTGAGGTTAGTGTGAATGGATTGTAATAAATGAGGAGTAAATAACGAATGTGTGGGAATAAATGTAAATGGGAGTAAATTTCAACAAATCAAAGTTAGGGCACAGACCAAACCTAATCAAAAGGTGTGCTACTTGTTGATATATAATTGCAATAAAGACATTCCACCAAGATGGACACAAAACTAACTAGGAAAGGACATGGGTATATTGATTTCACCATTACAGTACTTAATAATTTTTATAGATCAAAATATCATGATATGATTAGCCATAAAATAAAAATTTCAAAGCTTTAAAGAAAACTATATTATCATTTTATATTTAAAATAATAGACAAAAACATTTTTCATTAATGTTGTATTTGTTGCAAGTTCAAGATTGAAGTATTACAACATGGTAAATGCATTCAAAGACCTTTTAGTTACTTGGTAAATTTGTTTTCAAGCATTTTAAATATTTGCATTTCAAAGATCATTATCAATGTCTTCATTTACACAGAATCTAGCAAACAACAAACATTTTCTAGCTTTGGTCACAACATCAAAAGGTAAGAAGTGTTTTTTGAAATGGACAAGAGTGTGAAATCAAACCCGACCATTGCTCTTGTGTTCATTGGCCTGGGTGTTGCTACAATGAATGGTGTTGCTATCTCATCCTCTGGTTCTCAGGGGGGTGCATGAGTTTCTAGGGGCATTCCTGCTAAATGGAATGGAGTTCCCACAGAGAATGCAGTGAAGAAAGGTGTGAACAAAGTGCAGGCTGAGGTTGGCGTTCCCTCTGAATGGGAAAGGGGTTCCCATGGAGAACGTGAATAATGATGCAAACTGTATGCAGGTTGAGGCATGGATTAGTACATATGTTCCTAGGTAGCGTGCTCCTGGTGGCCCTTGGCAAACATTTGCGACAGTGACTGGTTCAGGTTCTCATCGTTCATCCCAGGGGGTCTGACCAATCCCTTGTGCCCGTTCTTCCCCAGTTGTGGTGTGTGGCCTTGATGTCATAGAAAATGAAGAGTTTTACCGGAATAGAGGTGTGATATGCAGGTTCAATGGATTATGGCCCTCTCTGCCTGATCTTCATAATTGGGTTATGGAGTCATGGAAGCCATTTGTTGCTGGTAAGATTGAGTTTTTTCCTAGTGCATGAGCATTCTTTATCGTGACTTTTGTTTCTTCTGAGTAGTGAGATTTAGTGCTTGATGGTAGGGTTTGGATGTGGGAGGAACAGTCCCTTTCCATTAAACCCTGGACTCTTTCTTTCAATTCCCTTACTGAGCTGATTAATATCAAACTGATTTGGGTGCGTCTCTCGAACCTCCCTCTCTAGTTTTGGGAGGATTCTTGCTACGAGGGCATTGACAACGCCATCAGTCATTTTCTGAAGGTAGATTCTACTACCTCCTTCATGGGGCACTCCATGGTTGCACAAATTTTGGTAGATATTGACATCTCCAAACCCCTTTTTGGAGATGTTGTTTTGTTGGTAGGGGACCCACCTTGGAAACAACTGTTAGACTGTGAGGGTATCCCCTTTAGATGCTGGCATTGTTTCACTATTGGTCATGTGGCTTACGGTTGTCCTCTATTGCATCACAAAAGCACTACAACTTGGTGGAAGGATGCTCTTTTAGATCACTTGACTATCAGTGCTTCCCAGGAGGATGGTTCATCTCTTGGGGATGATTCCTCTTAGGACGATGAGCTCCCTCTTTAGATTATTCCTAAGGGGGTGGTGGCTATTGTGAACCCCATGACTTCATTGGATTCTTCTGATCATCTTTCAACTCCCATATCAGCTCCTTCTGCTTTGGGCTGGATCACTACTGCATCAGCTACTATTTTTTCTTTGGTTTTGCCTAGTTTGGACTTGGTAGTTCTATGTACGAGGGCTTCGGGCCAGACTGCTTCTGTGCCTGCTTCTAGTTTGACCTCTTTGTTTGCACCTTCCTTGGCTGCTACTGCTAGGGAGGATCCCCTCTTGCCACACTTTGATGACTTTGACTCAGAGGTTTCTTGGATTGTGGTTCAACGTAGAAAGAAAGGGTTCCCCAAATTTGTTGCGGAGCTGCGCCCTAGGGCTAAGGGTGTCAGGTTTTCTTGTTTGAGATCTGCTATTGTTTAGATCCCCTGTCTGGTTTTTCAGTTGTCAGTGTGCGTCCGGTGTGCTGTTTGAGTTGCCTTTTGGGCTGTTGGTTTCTTATAGCTTGGCTGCTGCTATTCTGTTGTGTCTTGCTTTTATGTCCTTGGGGCCTTGGTTGTAAAGGGTTCAACCCTTGTAAGCTGCTTACCTTAATAAAAACATCAAAAGGTAAGAGTAGATTCAAAGAATTAGCAATACCAATCATGACCTCATCCTCCTAGTACTCCACGAGTAAATTTGAAAGCCTAACCCAAACATGGACCTTGTGTACTCCCTCTTAGAATCAAAACTTGGTTTCCATTTTTAGGAAGAACCTTGTTTTTCCAAGAAACCAAGTACCATCCAAGAGATTCTAGAGATAGTCCTCATGATTTGAGAAGGAGATTAAAAATAAACCATTATATAAGCCAAGATCTCAACCTATCGATGTGGTTTTCATTTCATTTGAACCCATCTTCTAACCACATTAATATTTGGTCTAGAACCAAGAAACTTCCCAATAAGAGAGTTTTCTAGCATAAGGGTTGATCTTCCAACAATTGAATCAAGAACCCTAAGATGAATGCCTATGTCATGCACAATTGGTTTTAAAGAGTAAGACTAAGCAAGAAAGGAGTAGGTCTTACCTTTTAACACTTATACCTAAATTTTTTGGCCTTCTCTATAGATCAAAGGTTGTGCACTTTTAGCTCTCACAACACTACCAAGAGCTAGAGACACCCTAGATATCCTACCACTAACATCCTCCCCTATCTCTAAACATGAAACTCTAGATCCATATCCTCTATCCAAACCAAAGAGAGGAGGGAAAACAATTAGCTCCACATTCATTGGGCTAAGGGGGACCCCAACCCTAAGTGAAATTGGATCTTACATCAAAATGTCATACACTAAATGCAAGTCTCTATGCATTCTATCAAGGTCATCATATTTACTGCTAGCTTCATACACATGAACATAGGAGGGGAGAAGAAAGCCATGTATCAACCCCTATTGCAAACTAGACACCTCAGAAGCATTATTTACCCTCCTAGTGGCAAGAGACAATAGAGTATTTAGAGAAGAGGCATTCAAGAGAACCTCAGAGGCCTTCATGTTAGAGCTCTCCTTTGTTGTAAGAGTAGACCATGCCATATAATATTTTATGGAATTATGATGGGAAACAACCTCCAACCATAGATCTATTAGCTTTACTTCCTCCTCATCTAGAGATCCATTCCACTCATCCTTGCTGGGAAAACTTAACCTTGCATTCCTAATGTTCATTTTAATACTTTTTGTATGCATTCACTATTTCATCTTTTGTGTATTTTGTCTTCTTGTGGGAGATTTGGCATCCCATTTGGAAGTGACATGGAATTTGTCTTTAGTGGATATTTTTCTCACATGAGGAGGTAGGTGTCCCACTTTGAGGTGGCATGGTTTGGCCACACGTTTGCATCTTGTGGAGTTGTAAGATCATTATGAATATGACAGATTCTTATGATACATAAGAGCATGTAAGAGGTAGGTTACATTCGACTCTTGACCAACATTATGATAGGATTGGACACTTGTCATGGAGCATCTTTGAATAGGTTGAATAAGGACATATTGGGGCTCCCAAGTTTGGGTGGTCAAATATGATATTTTATGATAATGTAAGAGTGTAAGAGAATATGCTAAAAATAGCCTGGAGGATCTTTTACCAAGGAGGGAATTGGAATTTAGTGTCTTGGTTTGGGCGCCATACTTTGTATGGTATTGCTAATGGTTTTCCAAAAGCATTTATGGTTTCTAGTTTGAACCTTACCTTGTTATTGATGCACGAAGTAACTTTTGTATGAGTTAATTTGAAGGTACCATAATGTTGCCAAAATCACTTTAGATTTGAATGTTGGTGATACTCTAGTAAAGGCTTTCTCTACAAGTGTATTGTAACCATGTTTGTTGAATAATACATTAGCTTGCTTTGGACTTTGAGGTTTTTTTCTCTTGAAAGGATTTCCCCCATGTACACCTTGTGCTATGGTATATTGTTTATTTTATTTTTGTATGTGTTTCTTCTTTTTGTAATTGTAACGATTGAAACTCTGAACAACAATTTCCTCTAAATATTAGTGTAGGAAGTCTTTTTGCATACCTTGCTTCCTTTCATTTGGTATCAAATCTTGATCACCTTAGATTCTAGGTGTTAGGTAGAGGGTTTTTGTACTAATCCTTATTTGAGTGAGGTATTGTGCAAAGAGGGTTTTGATCTTATTGCAAGAAGAGATGGAAAACACATCCATAATAGATATGGACAAGTCTACTAGCACTAATTTTGCGTTCTGGAAACTTAAAATGAAAGATATGCTTGTAGATAGATATCTAGGGGTTGCAATATCTAGCACGAAGCCAAATGATACAAACAAGAAGATTGGGACTTGATGGATGGAAAAGTGAAGGGTCTTATTAGAATCTATTTAACATATTCAATGTTATCAAATGTTCATGAGGAAACCACTGCAGTGAATCTTTAGAAGAAATTAGGAGATTTGTGTCAAGCTAAGCCTCTAGTTAACAAACTCTTTCTAAGAAAGAAGTTGTACATCCTTAGAATGGAGGATGGTCGATCTCTATCCAATAATATGAATACCTTCAATATGATAATTGCCTAGCTAAAATTTGTGGGGATAAAAATGGAGGATCACTATATGACTTTGTTGTTTCTTTTCTAGTTCTTCTTGGGACCAACTTGTTATGGTTATTGGAAGCACTACCACCAAGTTGATGGATGAGGTGGTTGCATCATTTCTTTTTGAATAGATGCAAAGAAAGACTTTTGAGTCAAACAACGAGTCCCTAGTTGTCCATGGAAGATCAAAAATAAAAAGGCAAGAAGGACAGGAAGCAAGATAAGTCAAGATTTAAATCTTGTGGGAGATCCAAATTTCCTAGAAATCCCAAGGCTAAATGTTGGAATTACGGAAAGCTTGGCCATTTATAAAAAGACTATAAGGAGAATAATAATAATAATAATAATAATAATAATAATAAGAAGAAGAAGAAGAAAAAGAAAAAAATGATTCTAATGATGAGTCCAATAAATCCCCCTAGGATGATGGTGATACCTTTGTCATGGCCTTGACTACACATGCATTAGAAGGTGAATGGTTGATTGACTCTGGAGAATATTTTAACATGGCCTCACATTGGTGTTGGTTTACATAATATGAAGAATTTGATGGTGAGAAGGTGTACCTTGGAGATGATTCTTATCTAATGAATGTTGGCTATGGAAGAGTCTTCATATGATTCCTTGATGGATGAGTGAAGGGGATCAATGGTATTCTACACATCCTTTGTTTGGTATGGGACCTAATTTCTATAAGTAAATTAAATGATGTGGGTGTGCAAGGTATTTTCTTGAGTGGAGGGTGCAAGATGGTTAGAAGAGCTATGGTGCTTTCTAAGGGTGCTCGCATTGACACTCTGTTTCAGTTGGATGCACAAACCATTTGGTGCAATGGTTCTTTCATGACTATAGTGAAGATATTTATAGAATCTTCACCTTAACAATTGGAACCAACAACAAATAGGAGTATTGCATCCACTTTTAATGGTCATCCCTTCTAGGTACCTAAAAGTGCTAATGCTTTGGAGGCAAAATACTAGTAGAGAAAATAATGTTGTGGTACTAGAGACTTGGTCACATAGGTGAGAAAGGTTTATGGACCATGAAAAATAAAAACCTTGTTGAGGGGTTGAATGATTGTAACCTTGAGTTCCTTTTTTGTGAATATTGCATATATGGAAAATAAAATTGTGTTTAGTTTTACTCTAGTTCTCATAAATCTTCTAGGGTATTGGACTTGATACATTTTGATGTTTTTGGTCCTATCAAAGTTCCTTCAATTTTAAAATTTATTTAATATGTATCTTTTATTGGTTACTATAATAGGACATGGGTAAATTTGAAGTCTTTAGTTGGGTTAAATATTTTAAGGCTCATGCTAAAATTAGACTAGTAAAAAGATTAAGATTTTGAGGACCGATAATGGGGGTGAGTTTTGTTCTATAGACTTTGATAGGTTCTATAAGAACCATGGAATACAAATGCACAAGATGACTCCATACACCCCTCAAAAGAATTGAGTTGTAAAAAGAATGAATATGATGTTTATGGAGAGGGCTAAAATTATGCTTAGTGGAGCTAGCTTGGAACAAAAGTTTTGGGAGGAAGTGGTTGCTACAGATTGTTACCTGATTAATAGGTCTCCTACATTATCTCTTGTTGAGAAGACATATATGGAGTGTGGTTAGGAAAAAATCCCTCATCGAGACATCTTAGAGTCTTTGGTTGTGAGCCATATGCACACATGCCTAAGGATTAGAGGTCAATGTTGGAGAACATGGCTATAAAATGTATCTTCATTAGTTATGGTGTTGGTGTGAAAAGGTACAAGCTTTGGGATCTTGTGGCCAAAAGAGTTTTATATAGTATAAGTGTTATCTTTAGAGAATTTAAGCCTTCTTTCACTTTATTGAAACTGAAATAGATAGTTGAAAACAAAGATGTAGTTCAATTACCCCCAAAAGATCGAGAAATTTAAACTAGAATCCCACAAAGGACCTAACAAAGAGGAGATCTCATATAGTCTAGAGAGTTAGGAAGAAGAGATAGAACCTCCACATTAGCATTTGAGGAGGTCCACTTGGCTTAGATGACAATCAGATAGGTATACTCCTTTTGATTAGAGATGTATTTTTGCTTTGATTACTAACATTGATGAGCCTAGGACTATAAAGGAGGATATGTGTATGAATGATGCAGATTCTTGGAAAGTTGCCATGGATGAATAAATAACTATGTTAAAGAAAAATGATACATGGGATTTGGTAACTTTGCTTGATGGACGTAAACCCATTACAAGCAAATGTGTGTTCAAGAAGAAAATTATTTTAAATGACAGCATTGAGAAGTACAAGGTGAGATTGGATGGAAAGGGATATTCCTAGGTTGAGGGAATTGATTACAGTGAGATTTTCTCCCCAGTTGCTAAGATGACATCCATTTAGTTCTTAAGTTTGAGTAGATGGATGTGATGACAACTTTCCTTCATGGTGATTTGGAGGAAGAGATTTATGTCATAGCTAGAGCACTACATTGAAAAAGGTAAAGAACATTTGGTTTGTAAGTTGAAATCTTTGTAAGCAATATCCTAGGATGTGGTACCAAAAGTTTAATTCTTTTGTGTTGGGTTTCGGATTTTTGAGATCCAAATAAGTTCATTACATCTATTACAAGATGGACAGTGATTTTTTCTCATTATCAATTTATATTTTGTTTATGGTAATGGGAAGGGTTTGATTTGTGAATTGAAGTCTCAACTTTCAACACCGTTTGAGATGGACTTATGGGCACCTAGGTACATCTTGGGGATGGAGATCAAAAGAGATAGAGCTAAGACAACTTTTGTTGGGATAAAGTAAGTATGCAAACTTAGTTTTGGAGAGATTCAATATGTTATCTTGTAGGCCATTGAGTTTTCTTGTTATAATGGGGACAAAGTTATCAATTGAGTAGTGTTTGACTTCTCCTAGTGAAATGGAGGATATGAGTAGAGTAACTTATGCTAGTGTTGTTGGGAGTTTGATGTATGATATAGTCTACACAAGGCTAGACATTAGCCAAGTAGTGGGAGTCCTTAGCTAATTCATGGTTAATCCTAGATGAGTACATTGGGATGTAGTGAAGAGGGCCTTTAGATATTTGTGAGATAATTTCAAGTATTTCATATGTTATCATGGTGATCCTACATGGTCCCAACATTTAGTGTATATTTTGTGGATTTAGTTTGGGATGGAAACATCTGTTGACAATAGAAGATCCACTAGTGCATATGTTTTCACTATGTTTGGTGGTGATATTAGTTGGATGAATAAGTGGCAAGATGTGGTTTCTTTGTCAACTATAGAAACATACTATATGGAAACTATTCATGCTTGTAAGGAATCTATCCAGCTTAAGAGATTGTGTTCTAATTTTGGGCTAGATGAAGGATCTATTATAGTTCTATGTGATAGTCAGAGTGCCATATGTCTAGAAAAAAATTTAACCACATTGATGTCTAATACCATTTTTTTCATGATATGGTAGAGGATGGGAGGGTGATGTTGGAGAAGGTTGATATTTTGACAAATGTTGTAGATTCTTTGACAAATCCTAGGACCACATATAAGTTCAAATGGTGCAATGAGTCTATGGGTCTCAAAACCCCTAGCAGTTAGATTTTAGTGTTGGTATATTTCCCTTTTTCTCCTGTAAGGTGTTTGATAAGTGGGAGAATTTTGGGAAAATGTGTCTCAACCTTGCATTCCTAATGTTTAAATTTAATATTTTTTGTATGCATTCACTATTTTATATTTTTTCTTCTCGTGGGAAAGTCAACATCCCATTTGGAGGTGACATGGAATTCATCTCTAGTAGATTTTGTCTTCACATGAGGAGGTAAGCATCCCACTTTGAGGTGGCATAGTTTGGCTGTGTGCCAACACCTTGTGGATTTGTAAGAACATTATGAATATGCCAAATTCTTATGACAAATAAGATCATGTAAGAGGGAGGTTACATTAGAATCTTGCCTAGAATTATGACAAGATTGGACACTTGTCATGGAGAATCTTTGAATGGGTTGAATAAGGACAAATTGGGGTGCCCAAGTTTGGGTGGTCAAAAATGATGGTTTATGACAATGTAAGAGTGTAAGAGAATATGCTAAAAATAGCATGGAGGAACTATTACCAAGGAGGGTGTTGGAATTTGGTGTCTTGGTTTGGTCACCATAACTTGTATGGTATTGCTAATGGTTTTCCAAAACCATTCATGGTTTCCAGTTTGAATCTTTCCTTCTTATTGGTGCTTGGAGTTGTAGTTTGTATAAGTTAATTTGTAGGTATCGTAATGCTACTGAAATCACTTTAAATTTGAATATTGGTGATACTCTTGCAAAGGATTGCTTTGCAAGTGTATTCTAACTGTGTTGTTTACTGAATAATACATTGAGTTGCTTTAGAGTGTAAGACTTTTTCTTCCAAAAGGGTTTTCCCCATATACATCTTGTGTTATGGTACTTTATTTATTTTAAGTTTATATGTGTTTCTACTTTTTGTAATTGTAAGGATTGAAAATTTGCACAAGACTCTCCTCTTGAAAAGTGTAGCAAGATTTTACACATACCTTGCTTCCTTTCAATCCTCTTCCTCCCTATTAGCACCATCCTAATCAACCTCATTCAAATAGCATGACAAATGTGAGAATCCAAGCACAAAACTCTAATAAAAATTAGCCAATCCCAAAAGACTATGAAGTTCTATGAGATTTTTGGGAGGTGGCAAATCTTTTAGGGTCAACATGAAAACAACTCTACCCGTGATGTATCCTTGCTACTAAATCCTCTCCATACCAAAGGAACACTTTTCTCTATTAGCACAGGGCCTATATTATTGCAAAGTTGACAATACCTATTGAACATGTTATAGATGGTCCTCCTAGGTTTTGTTGGATTTGAGTATGTCATATAAATAGAAAACAATGAATGAGATAACAAAAGGCTTAAGTACTTCATCCATTATTCACATGAAGGTGGTAGTGTAAGTATGAAAAAGATGCACATGCCTACATGGTAGCCCAAGGATGAGCTATAGTCCTAATCATGTACATGTAAGTGTGAATATATATACCTCTCAACATTGTTCCTCTTCGTGATGTGTATTTGTTCATTTTTCATCTTGTTTGTGCTTTCCTAACCCATAGACTAACCTTCTACGGTTATGCACACCTTCTAGCTTGCCTTATAACGAAAGTTCAACAAAATTTTCTTGTCACTTTCCAACCTCGACAACCTCATCAATCCACTTCACAAGAGGATAAATTCATGTTCCCTAGGGGAATTTACATCATTTCAACCCTTTAAAATCATCTAATTAACTCCCCTATTCCATCTATGACTTTGATTTTCATGTCGTATCTTTCCTTCATGGGTTGCCCCTGTCACTATAGGACCTCCTTGGGTGTCCCTGCAACTAAATCAGGATCTCTAGGGGTGACCCACCCTGTAGAGATCCCGTGACCTATTTTGGGATTCCAAAACCATTCTTGCACCTCCTAGACCAATCTTCACCTCATAAACCACCTGTACAAAACCTCCTCTATGGGTTGCTCCCTGTTACCCTAGGATCTCCCTGGGTGACCTTGCATTTTAAGTAGGATCTTAGGGGTGACCTGCCTTGGTGAAAGGGGTGACCCACTTCTCAAAAGGGGCCACCCTGTTGTATTTTAACATGCATGATTTCTTCCATTTCTGGGCCAACTTTTCTCTAAATTGAGCCCTAATTGTGTGAGTCTTCTTCTCTAACTTATTGCCAACTCCTCCTAACTAATTCAACACTCCCAATTATCCCAATAACATCTCCAAATCAAGCATAGTTATCTTACAATTAGTTAACTTCATTTCTCTCCCATGATCTTCTTTACAACTAGTGTTCACTCTCAATCAGAGTCAGATCACTCTCCAATCTATTTCTATTAACTCCTCAATCACCACCACCTTTGGTGTTGGTTTTCCACCTATAAATACCTAGCTCACCTCTTCATTATTTCTCAAATCTAAGAATACTCTTCTCATCTTCACAAGCTTTTTCAAGATTCTTCACAGGCCTTTGAGCCTCTTAAATTATTTTTTTAGTTTTTATAAAGCTTCAAAGCTTTCCCTTAGGAGGAAAATTTAGTATTGTTGCTCTTTCTCTTTCTTTTGCTTTGCTAATTGTCTCCATAACATTTTTTTGCCCGTGGAAGACGTCATGAGTCTTTTCATTTTTGCATTTAGCTTCCATAGCTCTAAGCCATAGTTCTTCATAGGCATTGTAATGCTCAATTGTTTTCAAAGCTTCCATAGCTCCATGCCATAGTGCTTCATAGGCATTCTAATGCCCAATTGTTTTGAAAGCTTCAATAGCTTCCATTTTATTCCATTTCCTCCTATCTTCATTTTTGTTTCCAAGAGAAGGACCCCACTATTGTAGAGGAAGATAGGGTTTCCAAAAGGAATTTTGAGGGCTCAAGCCAAGCACTGTCATCTTCTTCATACCGGGTTCTTTATGTTTTTAGAATAGTAATTAGCTCACATTTTGGGTCTTAGAAAAGTAATCATTACTTTTCTCTTTCCTTGATAGGTTGTTTATTTGTCTTCATAGATTAAAATTGCTTTGATTCAATTAGATTACCTTTTATTTCCATTTGAAAATTTCATTTGTTAGATTAGATTCAAAATCACTCAACAAAAATTACAAAAACCTAGGTTAATTTGTATTTGAAAAACACATAGATTGCATACATATTTCAATTCTTAGGTAATTTAACAACATTTTTGTACACATTAAAATGTAGATCAAATGAAAAGATTTAAACACAATGCAAATCCTTAAATCCACATTCAATATGACCTTCGATAAAGCATAGAAACCAAAACACAAATGCATAAACAAAACAAAATTACCCATAGTTCATTTCCTATTGCACCATGAGGGTGGATGTGCTGAAATGTTAATTGTGGTTGCTCGACTCGTTAGCATGACATTGTAGGATAGATTGATGATGGAAATGGCTCCTGATTAGGTCAACTTATAGACCACCAGGAAGGAGGATCGACGATGAGGATTTGATGAGAGATTGATGGCCACGATTAAGTTAGTTAGGAAGTTATGAGATTGAAGGTGGAGGATAAAAGGAATTATTAATTGATTTTTAATATTTGTGGGAGATAGTTATGAATTGGTTAGGGTGAAATAAAAGAATTTTATATTTCTTTTATTTAATTTTATGAGAGAGAAAAGTGGGATTTAATTAATAAGAATTAATTAAATCATGTGTGGGAAAGGGAATTTATGACTTAGGGAAATGATTTAGTACTTAGGAATAATGATTTAGGATTAGGGGAAAAATAGGGATAATGAGGGATATTTAGGGATCAATTCCTAATAATCAAGATAATTGGACAATGGATAAAATCAAATCAATAAGAGGATAATTTACCATGATTAGGATAATTTAGGATGATTTAAGGATAATTAGGATGGTTTAAGTATAAAGTAGTCGATGTAAGGGATCAGGACTTGTTTTGGGATAAAGTGGTCAATTTTAGGTGTCTACATTTTTCCCCTCTTTGAGACAATGTTGGGAAAGCAATGTCATTTCAAAGAAGAATAAAATATAGATATTGGAAAAAGGATGGAGCTTATAGGATTATAAAAATGTAGGATGGGATGATGTTCCTTCAAGAGGATAGGCAAGATGGGTAGGATCTTGAAAGGAAGAAAATGCTAGATGGAGAAAAGGATCATCATGCTGATTCAGTATGAGAAACCTAATGTTTGATATAGCACTTGACATTATGCACCATGATATAAAGATCAAGGTGACAATGTGTCAAATGCATAAAAGGATTAAAGTCACAAGACAGCATATGTCGATGGCACCATGATATGAAAGACCATGATGACGTTGTGGCAGGTATGTTGGGCGGGTGCAAAAAGTTGGGAGGCCAAAAAGTGGCCAACCTTTTTTAAAAAAAGTTTTAGACATAACGCGAGCGCGTTATAACGTGCTCCTGTTATGGCTTGATGTTGCCAAGCCCAACACCAAGCCATAACACGCTCGTGTTATAATGCGAGCATGTTATATTTTGCTGTATTAAAAAAAATAGCATTTGATTTCATTATTTCACACAATTTGGCAAGAAAACCCACGGCTTGGAGAGAAGATAAGCACACTCGTGTTATAGAAATCCATTTTGTTAGCTGTTTCTTGCCGATTCATCATCAAAATGCCACCACAACATTGGGGAAATCGAAGAAGTAAGTTCTATTTGCTTTCTTGTGTCAATTTGTTGCTAAATAGGTAGGTTAAAATAGTTTTTGATGTAAATTTCTTTAATTTATAAGAGTTGATAATGCACCTTCTCCTCCTCCTCTTGAAAATGCACAAAATCCTCCATCACCTGAACAACAAATACCTGCTGAAGAAGAACCCCAACCACAAACACCTTCATTTATTCCTCAATATGCCCCTGGAACACAAGAAAATATAATGGGGCAAATTAAAAATAAGAAAAAATAAATTGAGGACATAATTGCAAGGTTGAAAGAACCTGCAACTTCAACCTTGCATAGATCCACGCTTACTCAATCCCTTGAATCTATGTTATCAAATGTAGATTCAATTAGCAAGCAAATCACTAGTTGGACAAAAAAGAAGAGATAATTTAGAGAGTATTATGCAGACAAATTGTCATATGAACAAGTTAAAAATGAATAAATTACAAAAATGGACTTGTGTTCTATTTTCACAAACCCACGAACAAATCAACCTCTACCACTTACATGCAAGAGGTTCCCTATCCATTGGTGCAACGACCAAGCGATAAGGGACAATTTTGCGTAGAGGTGGTGAATGATTTTTGACCATCCTCCTGTTGATGATGATGTTGATCATATACAAACATAGAATAAAAGTTACACAACAACCTTTACTCATCTTGAAAGATACGATGAATTCAGAGAATTCATGATCCCAAGTCTCCGTTGATTAGGTCTTAATCTACTGACGTTACTCAGTGGTTGATGTGTGTTGCTCTTTTCCATTCAGGGGCCTTACGTATTTCTACAAAGTTCATCATTATTCCTCCAAATATCTTGCTCTGTATGTCTGCTCTGCATAAATCTCCAACAATTCTACCTCTGCACTGTGAATTTAGTCAAATAATGTGCCTACAGGCTGATATTTGCATGATTTCTACCATTATTTGCAATTCTTTGCATGATATTTTCAATACTACATGCATTTAACTCAAATATGCTAATGATTTTCAGTTACCTATGGGATTTCAGCATATTTCTCTGTTTCTGCTTGTTATTTATCATGATTTGCAGTTATGGTGATGAATTTATGAAATTAAAATAAAGGAAAGGGTTAAAGAATGAGATTCCCAAAACTACTTGACTTAGATCACTGATCCACATACAAGCTCCCATACATGCAATGAAAAGAAGGAAACTAGAATCATACTTCACCAGGACATTCCACAAATCCACATGATCCAGTGCAAATCTTCAAAGGAAAAGTTGACAACAACATGTAATGAAATGAAAGCGCTTCCAGTTGAACACAGCATTCACCAGTACATATCCAGAAATCAACATGAAGATTACGTAAAATTTACAATCAGGATGTAATCTGAAACTTCATATCCATTCAGTATGCTCAAGAACAGGTACATTTACAGTGATCTGAAGAAAGAACCTTGACATTTCAACAATTCTATCCTCATTAGTCTCAGTAATCCGATCTCCTAATTGATTCTACAGTAATTGGCCTTCTTGCCAGATATTTTTTCTTTTTTTGTTCCCCCCCTATGTATCAGGATCTGGCTCTTATATAGAACAAATGCCAGAAAATAGTTACAATGATCCAAGGATCAGGATCCTCTCATAATAATCAACGGTCCAGATGAAAAGCACATGCTTCGCCAGTTGGCAAATGTACAGCTGGCACAGAATATTCCAGCATCTTTGATTTGATTTGGTCTCCAGCTGGCAAACAACATATTTGACAATATCCTCCTCACTTCTGGTTCATGTTGCCTCCATGTGCAACCATACAATGCTCAGCAACAGCTCTAACAGCATCATGACTTCCTGCAAATAAACAGACAAACATTAAGTTCATCATCATGTGGATAAACAACAGGAATTTAAAAGTTTTATTAACCATGCCTCAAAAATGTGCAGCTACAGGCAATCAGGCTCCAAATCAGTGGAAATTATGCACTAAATGCATAAACAGCGTTGAAAAACACTCGGTCAACCATCGTTTCATTTTCCCGCCCATTTCCTTGTATATCGGGTTCAAATATGATCATGCATCGCAACATATACAATGATTAAATCGCATTTCATAATATTTCGGGTCTGCCTTTGTATGTGATGCATGTATGTATTTCGGCGTGACCACATACTGTCGGAATGGCAATTTTACATTAGGCCGAGGGTTAAACTTATATCGACGCCAAAAATCATGATGATGTCCATCCATCGGGAAGACATGTTCTATCAGCACGATAACTCAAGATAAGGCCGATAGCAAGACTTAAAACTTTCGTCTGCATGATATTTTGGAAATATGATGCTCCCCCTTCCGAATGTCCAGATGACGTCACCGTCATGTTTCGCTTCTGTATATTGGGGAAAAGAATGGCATCATCATCATCATCATGTCGAAGGAAAATAGGAGGATATGAAATATGATCCTGTTGCTGAGGAAAGGAATATGATGGTGACGTCATCGTCATATCTGGGCTTCATTAAAATGCAAAAGATGACATCACCGTCATGTTTAGTTAAGATCAGGGGATAAATGTAATATCGGGTCACCTAAGGAAGATGATTAGGTGGTGAATGTAATATGACCCCTTTGCGGCCAAGGTAACCCTCTCGAAAGATCAGGATGATGATGATCATCAGGATATCCGGGGCTTTTGTTAAACTTAGAATATGACGTCATCGTCATATTCGCGAACCGGATCATGTTTTGGAAAATATCTTGCCGAAGGGAAATGTGATGATGATGTCATGTTCTTGATATTTGCTTCTTCGTTTATCAGATTGGGATGACGTCATAAGGATATTAGCAAAAGGTCATATTTCTCGGCAGGAGGACATTACGAAATATCGGGTAGACAAACAAGATCATGATGATCTTGACAACATGACAGGATAAAAATATGATGATCCTCCTCATCGAATATCATGATGATGTAACCATCATATTCCGTCTTCGAAGCATGAGGATGAGTTGAGGTCATCATCAGGTTAGCGCTAGGGTGATATTTAAAATATGATCATGCTAAGGAATGGAATATCACCCTCCCTTAAAAGATAGGGTGATCATCATGATCATGCAAAAGGAGATCAGGAGGATATGATGACGTCATCATCATATTAGCGAATATCAGCAAATATGACCCTCCCTTGAAAGATCAGGATGATGACCCTCCGATAGGATTTTGACATGCGCATGCAAATATGCAGATAGTGGATTTTCTAAGCAGGGTGATATTATAAGATCAGCATGATATTATAATATCAGGTGATGTTAAAAAAATCATGATGCTCGTTGTTATGAAATATCGGGTTACACTCAAAACATGATGCTCACGATGCGCATAAGGTCATTTGACGGGTAAAGGGCACTATCACCTAAGATTGACATCCAGATATTTCGACTGCATGATTTTATCAGGTGATAGACCAAGATCAGGATGACCTTGACAACATGACTGAGGATATAAAAATATGATGATCACTTGCGATTATCAGGTTTGACCAAAACTTTGACTGCTCATAACTCCCTCATATGGACGAATTTTCAGGTGATGTAAAAGGGAAACCTGCATGGAATTTCAAGCTCTTTCTAAATATGAGGTCATAGAAACAAAATATGAACTTTGACAAACTGACCTCATGATGATGACCAACCTCATCGAATATCATGATGATGATGCACCTGACTCATTTTTACCAAACCGCCAGAAAACAGACAACACAAGCCAAGCCAAAAGTTGGGTCCCTGTTTTGCCAAGTTAAAATGGGGCGTGTTGTGTAACCACACAACACCTCCATGCAACAATAATGAGGTCCCGCAATATTTTTTGAAGAAACTCTACTGCGAGTTTGTCAAAAATAAAGTGCCAAATTATTTTGATATGCGGGAATTCCAGGGTAGAGGTGGAGGGTCAACACAAGATAGACCAGGGGCACGTGTTGACCCACATCAGCCAGGGAGATGAGCACTCGCTAGACCAGCCCATGAGCACATTTCTATCCCTTCTATTGTGAAGGAGAGTGTTGAGGTCGAGACACTTCAGTCCATTAGTGCCTTGACCCAGAGCATCATACATCATGCTAGTCCTGTAGAACAACATGGGCTGGGGGAGAGTTCGAGTAGGGTTCCACCCCATACTTGTTGGGCTTGCGAGTGAGCATGTGGTTATGACCCCTCAGATAGTCAGGATGTAGGTGTGTAGGCTACATCTGCAGCTAAGCAGATGGTGATGACAAATGCCCTCCTGACTGAGACTTTCAGGCTTGATACTCAGGTAAATCTTAGCAAGTTCATTGAATTTCATTTATTAAATTTTATTTTTGAAATGCAAGATTAACTAATTTAGTTTGATGATTTTAATGAAATTTCAGGGTCATAGCATTGATGTAGTTTTCAGTGGTTCTCTGCCTACATATTACACTACATCATCTACTGTCAGGGTATGTAACTAGTAAACAATTATAAATATTACATGTGAATAGCATCATTATATGAATGATATTCTAATATCTAATTTTGGTTGTTGAATAGGTTAATATTGGAGATTTCATGGAAACACCTGCCGGTAGGGGTGGACTTCAAAGCTTCACAGAGGTAATAAAATAAACAGTTTGATGAATGAATTGTACTTACTAGATTTTTGTATTTTATATTCATATCGTTGGTTACATTTCATTGCACATCTTTCAAACTCAAAGCATTACTATACATTGCATAACTAATAAATAGATGTTGATAGATGACAAAATTTCAATTACAATATTGTTATTTAAAAAAATGCCTCAAAGAAATGTGGTCTCATGGAATGTCATGACAAGCAGATGCATAGACAATGACATCACCATGAGACCACATTTCTTTGAGGCATCTTTTCAAATAGCTCACTGCCTTGTCTATGCTACCAATTCCCTCTTTCACCTTTACCTATCTTATGTCACTAAATGCATTACTTCCCCAACCCCACAACCTCTTTCTATTACTTAACCTACTCCACTAGCTATGCCCCTATCTTCCCCACCATATATCCACCTATTACTACTTCACCTTCCTCATTGACTTCTATCTCCCCTCTAACACACCTTGATGCAGAGAAGGGTATCAAAGATCAAACTCACTCAATCAATCCTTGGTTAAAGTCTTAACACCTCAGACAAAGTGTTTTTCTTCACAATCTTCCACTATGCCTTATAGGACAACAAAAGGGGTATTTTTGACATAATTTGAAGGAAACAACTCAAACCCATGAACTAAAAACTGTTTTGGATACCCTTTATCCTCTTACACAACATACTTCAAATGCAGATGGGGGTGTTTTGTAACACAAGGGTCAAAATATGATTGTTATGCTGCAATTTAGGCCTAATTAGGCTAGTTTAGATGGGTCACCACAAGGTTTTCTAATCCCAGACTTCAAATATTCACACCAACACCTCAAACATGTCAAAGATGGTCTGCCTAAACAATTCCAACCATTACAAACCTTTTCTCCAGAGCTTTTCTACAAGCCCTAGCTCATTTGCACATTCTATACCCAAAAACATGAGATTTTTAGCCTAGGGCATCAACCAAACTTGCATCACTATTATAGTTTTTCTAATTTAATAATGTTGTTTTATTTTCAGATGATGCAGGCTGCAGAGACACCTCCCAATGTTCATAGGGCAATGGAGCATGGTGTGTCCTCTGTGATTCATAACTCCATGCCTTTGATGGGGGTATGAGGTAGATTAGTAAATTTTAAATTACATTCGTTGTTATAGTTGTTTATTTTTGAAAAATCAAATGATTATTGATTTGAAGTTTAATTTCTATCTAGATGGTTTCCATAGGACATGACATCGCCACAACCTAATCCTGGGACTGAGGCAAATGAGGAGACATATTTTTGGATAGCGGTAAGTGGTTATTTTGTTAAATGTTTCATTTTTTATAATGTAATTTCTATATATTAATGTCTATACTTTTTATTGTAATAGTTGCAAATCCATGAAGAACTAAATATGAGGAGCAACCCTCAGGTTTGTAGTAGACCACCCTCATATGCATCTCCATCCCCTCAGAGATCAAAGGCTGCTCGTGATCTATTCTCTTCACCGGACAGAGGGCAATGACTTTTTATTGTGTTCCTTTGTTGTATGCCTATATGGCATTTGTGGACATATATTTTGTATTACATATAGTTGACATTGTATGCCTGTATGACATTCTTGTAAGCCTATATGGCTATTTCGTATATATGTTATACTTATGTCGACATATATTGATGTATGCCTATATGGATATTTGGTTAATACAAATCATTTTTGTTGATCATTATGTAATATGGATAGGTGCAGTGTAGATCATTTTTGTATGCCTTTAGGTTTCAAAGTTTAATTGTCAAAGAATCCATCCCAATTGATGATAAAAGAATTTGAGTTTTGGGTTGAAAGTTTTAGTCTCTCAAAACTAGACATGCCCAAGAAAATAGAGAAAGGAAGATTGGTCCTGTGTGCTTGTTTTTTTAATGTTTGAATTGTATGGTATTGCTTTTTTTTGTGTGTGTGTTCAAATGTGTATTTGAATTGTTATTTTATGTATGTTTGGATACTTGTGTTGTACTAAGGTTAAGATTCTTGTAGTATGGGATGCATATAGTTCTACCTTGGGCATGTGTTCTTAGTAAGACATATATCCTCACCCAAAGAGAGCTTTCATAATATGGGATGTGATTAGCAATTCATGTGGATTTGGATATGATCTTGGATGCATAGTTCTAAGTCAAACTTGTAGGATTAAAATGACTTGTGGTTACTATCAATGGTCACATTTGGCTTGATCATGTACTTGTATTTATTTGTGTATTAGATGCTAGAAAGGATGTGTTGATGTTAGTTAAGAAATCTATTTCCATGCATTTGAGATGTTTTGGATCCATGAATTTATGTGTATACTTATGTGTTAATAAGGAAATGAATTAAATAAGATAATCACCATTGTACCACACTTTTGAATTATGGATGTTGCTTGATCACCTTGATTTATGGATGGGGAGGAAAGGGAGATCCTCACGATATCGGGTTCAATCCCTTCCTCAATCAGCACCAAGACCATAGGATCTTAGAGGATTCATTTGTAGAGTTGAGCTTGGAGTTATTCAAATATTGTTCATGATGTACATTGTAATATGGCCACTTGTATTTATGATGGGTGGTTCATGGATTATTGCATTCATTATCATTGATGATCTAGTTTTAGTATTTGACCCCTTGTATATCTTGGCTATGTAATGATGTTATCTTCAAGCCTAATAACACAGTGACCTAAAGGTGGAAGAAGATGAGGATTGAACAACATGGATATGACAACATGAAGATGATATTAAGGTTTAAGAAAGTAGCTTAACAAAGGTCTATTTCAAGCCTAATAGGGGTCTAAGATTGTAGTGATGGAACAATGCATTGAAGGACTAAAACAAACCCTACAAAGATAGTACTAGAGAACAAAGTCAAGGTGAACCAAGATAAAAGAATAATCAGTTCATATATGACTATGTTGACTGCTAGAACAAGTATGTTAACAACCATAAGATGCATGTTGACATGTGAAGACTATAACAGTTATAACAAAGGCAATGTGTGAGGATATCACCGATACAATCTAGCTCAGACTGTTTCAGCATGCTTGGGTACGAAACAAGACCATGCCTAGCCTAAACGTACCCATCTTAACATGTTGGAATAGTCAGTTTGGCCGCATGAGGAACATAATGAAATTTACACCTCTTTGCAACTTTACACTGCATGCATCTGACCATTTTTGGGGCAGCCGAAAAACTTTCACCATGGGCAAAAGACTCAGAGATATAAAAAACTAAAATAGGTTATTGTAGAGGGACCCTACATGATCTCGTATCCTCAGACGAAATGCTTCTAAGTGACACAGTTTTCGAGTAACAACTTATCAAAGATTGCTGCCTTTTGGCACTTTGGACTCTTCAGGGATATCATCGGTACAATGTAGCTTGGACTGTTTCAGCATGTTTGGGTGCAAAACATGACCATGCCTAGCCTAAACATACCCATTTAGATGTGTTGAAATAGTCAGTTTGGCCGCATTAGGAGCAGGACGAAAGTTACACCCCTTTGCAACTTTACACTACCTCCTTCTGACAATTTTTAGGGCAGCAGAAAACCTTTCACCACGGGCAAACGACTCAGAGATATAAAAAATAGAGAGAGGTTATTGTAGAGAGACCCAACATGATTGCATTACCTTAGATGGAATGTCTCTAATTGAAATGATTTTCAAGTAACAGCTCGTCAAAGATTGCTGCCTTTTTGCATTTTGGACTCTTCAGGGATATCACCGGTACAATGTAGCTCAGACTGTTTCGGCATGTTTGGTGTGAAACAGGACCATGCCTAACCTAAACATACCCATCTAGACGCGTTGGAATAGTTGGTTTGGCTGCATCAGGAGTAGGATGAAAGTTACACCCCTTTGCAACTTTACATTACCTCCTTCTGACAATTTTTGGGGTAGCAAAAAACCTTTCACCATGGGCAAACGCCTCAGAGATATAAAAAACTGAGAGAGGTTGTTGTAGAGGGATCCTACATGATCGTGTTGCCTTAGATGGAATGTCTCTAAGTGACACGGTTTTTGAGTAATAGCTCGTCAAAGATTGCTGCCTTTTTGCACTTTGGACTCTTCAGGGATATCACCAGTACAATGTAGCTTAGATTGTTTTGGCATTTTTGGGTGTGAAACAGGACCATACCTAGCTTAAACATACCCATCCAGATGCGTTGAAACTATCGGTATGGCCGCATCAAGAGCAGGATGAAAGTTACACCCCTTTGCAACTTTACACTACCTCCTTCTGACAATTTTTGGGGCAGTAGAAAAACTTTCACCACGGGCAAACGCCTCAGAGATATAAAAAACTGAGAGAGGTTATTGTACATGGACCCTACATGATCGCGTTGCCTTAGACAGAATGTCTCTAAGTGACATAGTTTCTGAGTAACTACTTGTCAAAGATTATTGCCTTTTTGCACTTTGGACTTTTCAGGGAGATTGCCGGTATAATGTAGCTCAGACTGTTTCGACATGTTTGGGTGTGAAAGAGGACCATGCCTAGCCTAAATGTACCCATCCGGATGCGTTGGAACTATCAGTTTGGCTGCATCAGGAGCAAGACAAAAGTTACACCACTTTGCAACTTTACACTACCTCCTTTTGACGATTTTTGGGTTAGCAGGAAACCTTTCACCATGGGCAAACACATCAGACATATAAAAAACTGAGAGAGGTTATTGTAGAGGGACCCTACATGATTGTGTTGCCTTAGACAAAATGTCTCTAAGTGACATGGTTTTTGAGTAACTGCTCGTCAAAAATTGCTACCTTTTTGCACTTTGGACTCTTCAATGATATCGTCGGTACAATGTAAGCTGGGACTGTTTCGGCATGTTTGGGTGTGAAATAGGAACATGCTTAGCCTAAACATACCCATTCGGACACCTTGGAATTGTCGGTTTGGCTGCATTAGGAGAAGGATGAAAGTTACACCCCTTTGCAAATTTAAACTACCTCCTTTTGACGTTTTTTGGGGCAGCAGAAAACCTTTCACCACGGGAAAATGCCTCAGAGATATAAAAAACCAAGAGAGGTTATTGTAGAGGGACCCTACGTGATTGTGTTGCCTAAGACATAATGACTCTAAGTGATATAGTTTCTAAGTAACTGCTCGTCAAAGATTGTTGCCTTTTTGCACTTTGGACTCTTCAGGGATATCACCAGTACAATGTAGCTCGGACTGTTTCGACATGTTTGGGTGTGAAAAAGGACCATTCCTAGCCTAAAATTACCCATCCAGACATGTTGGAACTGTCAGTTTGGCCGCACCAGGAGCAGGACGAAAGTTACACCCCTTTGCAACTTTACACTACCTCCTTTTGACAATTTTTGGGGCAACAGAAAATATTTCACCATGGGCAAAGGCCTCAGAGATATAAAAAACTGAGAGAGGTTATATTAGAGGGACCCTACATGATCGTGTTTCCTCAGATAGAATGTCTCTATGTGACATGGTTTCTGAGTAGCTGCTCATCAAAGATTACTACCTTTTTGCACTTTGGACTCTTCATGGATATCGCTGGTACACTGTAGCTCAGACTGTTTCGGCATGTTTGGGTGTGAAACAGGACCATGCCTAGCCTAAACGTACCCATCTGGACGTGTTGGAACTGTCATTTTGGTTGCATCAGGAGCATGACTCAAAGACTCAAACTAACCCCAAATGACTCAAACTGACTCAAAAACATATGAAATGGTCTTAGAAGACCTTATTACATACAACTGACTCAATCAAAACAAAATTTTATTTTTTAACCCCTCTTGGAGGCATGATAACCTATGTGCCCTTGCACCATGAGGACGCTGAAGTCGATAAAGTTTTCCTATTAAGAAAAAAAGCTTCCCTTAGCTTCAAGAAATATAAATATTCTATACTAACAAGGCCAACCACGTGAAGGTGGAAGCTCATGTGGCCTCACTTAAGACCTAAGACACATGTATTCTAGTAGATGTAGGACACCTAAGACACCTATTGTATAGTATGTATGTAGATTTTATAGACATAGTAGACCTAAGACACCTAGTCTTTTTACCTTATCGTAGTCTATACCTAAGTCACCTAGATGCCTAGATTATAGTTCTACCTAAGACACCTATTATGGTAGACCTAGTTGACATATAGTACCTACCTAAGACACCTAGATTAAATTATACCTTATTCTAGTCTCTAAAGAGGTAGTTGATATATAGTATCTACCTAGAAGACACCTAGATCATTCTAGATTATACCTTATTCTAGTCTCTAGACAGGTCATTGATATATAGTAACTACCTAAGACACCTAGATTAGATTAAATACCTTTTTTCTAGTCTCTATCTACCTAGTTGACATATAGTAAATACCTAAGACACAGGTAGGGACACCTATTATATAGTTAGAAACCAAGACACCTAGAGACACCTATATTTTATACATTACGTGGTTTGGTGAAGGATCTTAAAAGGTACTTTGACACCAAAAACTTGGATGATAATGATCCTAGGAAGGTCAAGTTTATTGCCAGTAGAATGAAGTCACATGCTACTCTATGATTGATCCATAAATAGAGAGGATATCCTGCATGTATTTTTCATCAACTATGAATATCACTTGAGTAAGCCTTGCAATAACCTTCAAACATTATTTCTACCAATAATAATGGCTAAACATGCGATATTTTTTGTTCAATAGACTTGTAACATAGACATAAGAGCATAATAAAGAAAATAGAATACAACAAGACTCAAAAGCAATTGAAACACAAGACCTTATAGCTAGAAAAACCCTAAAATGAGGAGAAAACTCCAACAAGTATGAGTAAATCTCCTCATGCCACTAGGTCTTAACCTTTTTACAAGTGATACATTTCCTTTAAGGTGTATACATGGATTAAAAATGATCAACAACATCTCTTAACAACTACAACTAGTCTAAACAACTCCAAAACTAATCTAGGTGCTAGGTGGTCTAGGGAACAATGCTCTAGGCAAGAGCCTAGATGTGTTGTAAGCATGCAAAAGCTATATGGAGAAAAGCATTGCACAAATAAGAATATTGTCCAACACTATGTTGATAGGTGGCATGTCATAAAATGGCTCCAAATAATGCATGAGACTATTTCTCAATTCTCTATTATATAGCACAATGTTTTGTGTTGAGCTTTGTATTGCACACCATAAGTATACATATTAATGCAAGTGCAACATAGAGTGAAAGCAAAGTTGTTAGCAATTCTATGTGACATGATCCTTATGTTGTGTGATGTTGCATGATGTTATGGGTTACACACAAACTAAGTAGTGTCTTCTAAGATGTGCAACATGGTTCATGGTGCTACATGCATGGTACATGATGCAAGGAGTTGCATATGTGATTGTACACTATGGAATAAATATCTAGTGGTACCCACAATTGTGCAATTATACATATATTATTCACCCCTTCTTGAAAGAAAATCATCCTAATTGTCCTAAGGAAACTTGTACAATCTGATGCAAAGACTATGACACATTTTTGACTCATGGAATCACTTCAAGAATTTGATATCTCCTACAACTCACTAAAATGACTAATAGTTGGCATTGTTTGGCATAGTTAGCATTATTATTCATGCTACTACTATATTTGTGTTTGTCACACTATTTACCTATCATGGATGAATTGTTCTTATCCAAGGAAGGCATTTTCATTGGTATGGGAGATTTGTCCCATTTTTCTTTTAGTATTGAATCCTCCTTAATGATAGTTGTGTAGTGACAGGCTTCTCCCATGATGTAAAAATGTGTATGTGTAAAAATGTAGCAACAAATAAAAAAGACAAACCTATGTAAACTTGCAAATTAATGTGCATACTTACAAGTCAATGTAACATGACGTTACAAAATAAATGTGAATACTTACAAATTAATCCAATGAACCATCGGGATCTGCTCTACTCTTTATTGTGTCAAGTATTGCCTCATGGTCAGACTCACGTACCTTCCACAAGGTCTTGTTCAAAGGTCTACCCCGATATTGTATCAAATGAACATTGGATGCCATGACAAGGTTCGAGTAATGAAGAATCTTTCAATGTGTGTCAAAGTCCTGAAACAACCAAACATTAACACTCTTATGTGGATACCTTCTAAGCCATGTTCCAGTAACAACCACTGAGCCTGTAGGGTATTCGATGTTTTCTCCATCTATAACTGGGCACTCCAACTTCTTTTTGGTATCAACATAATGACACAAGTAATAATCTATTCCCTCTTGGTTATCTTCATCTGCAATAACTGCATATACATGCCCTACATTAATATGTGTAGCAAATTAGATGAAATTAATCAACATTACAAAAACACTACAAAGTAAGATAACATTAGGAATTTTAAAAACTATGCAAATAGATATATTACCTGGTTGAACTAGAGTTGATATGTGGTCAAAGTCAATTGATGATTCCATCTCTGTTAGTTCTAGAACTGTCAGGCGTCGATATGTGTCAAGTGGGCTACGATAACTTAACTGCCATTTGTGAACCCACTCGTTTGACTCGCACTCATCCCAGGCTTGAATTGTACATGAAGAACAAAAACATGCCATCTTTCGCATATGGATACTCCATGAACCTGTAATTGAGCTTATGAAAGAGTGCATCTCACTTGATCCTGTCAGTGTACAACAATCCTCATATGGTGCAATGTTAGTATCATCTATCAACCAAAAAAATCTATGAACTGAAGACTTACCTTCATTACCTGGACCCATAGAAGCATTACACTACTTGACGATTAATTTTGCACTTGTCAACTTTGCATTGTCTTTATAATTTAACTCTTCTCATGCTATGGCTCTTTTGATACATGCTCCTGCACCATCATGCTCCCCCTTTCCATGCTCGGCCTCACAAAGATTCCACATATGCTGAACACCTGTAAAATTATGCCTCTTTCTCAGCTAATAGAAATTGCGCAAGTTCTTGAATTGTGATGCACGGTTATCCGACCATATGATATGCTAATTGAATGATATGCCCCTTTTAGCCAAATCATTGTAGAACACCTGAAAGCAACCTTACGCGAACTCTGTAGAATGCATGCGATCATCACTAATATAGAAATGATACTCCCTTATGATCTTTCTGTCATCCTCTATACTATCATTCCTATGCATGAATGCAATGTGCACAAATATAGAAACCTGTGTCGAGTTGTAGTATTGTGATTGCACCTCACGTTGTGGCTGTAGACTGCAGTTCTCTACAAAGTCAACGATTGAAACAATGCTACCAATTGGAAATGTGTCCTTGCATAACTTGAATTGCAAGTCCAACCATCAAGCTCTATGGGCATGTCGTGCATACTCATACACTATACTGTCATGAAATATAGGCATAAACTGATACACTGGAATATTTTCAATAACTAATTCACACCTCTTTGCTTCTTTACCATTTTTTGTATTGTATGCCACTGTTTTATACTTACCAAACTCTACTAGTTTGTTTCCAACCGCATGTGTTCTTTCCAAATGTTCACATATTGGCATACGTTGCAAGCCACCACAATGCTGACATATGCCATCCAAGCATAATTTTCTGTAGAATATTTGACCTTCCTCTCTATCACATAAAATTCTTGATATGAAGTCTCTCGAAGATGTTGGTGGGGCATGTATGCCACAATCTTTCAAAAGATTGTTAGTATGCAAATCTAAACATATAGACCGATAAACATCAAAATGGTTAGACAATTCAATATGTAATCTACAACAACAATTAGTGCGTGTGTATGATTTATCTTGGCATAGAAAGGTTTTAGCATTTCAAAATATCTTTGACAAATTTTAATTTGAGGATACATCTTTAGAAATTTACCAAAAAATTGTGTTTGAGTCATATCCAAAAAATGCTTTGGATGTGGCTCACGGTTCTGACTACTGATTCTCCTTCTTACCACATCCCTTTGATTCAGAGATACCCTTGTGTAATTCTTTCAAAAGTCTTCAATTAGTGATCTCAATGCTTCAACAATTGGTTTATCTTTTCGTGGTAGTCTCCCCGAGAACGCCCATAATTCATTCGCATTGCTGTCCTCAATTCTTTGGTGCCTTCCAACGGCTCTTGATAAAGTTTTCCTATTAATTCTCAATGATTGAATTGTCTTTGTAATGAGACGAGATTTCTTCATTTGACTACTTATTATAGTCGATGTAATCACATGCCGTGTTGCATTACTATCTTTTGTGTGTGATGTGTTAACCACACTGTCATATGCACTCATAACATTCTTGACAATAGATTTTTCACTTGAAGCCTCTGATGTTCTCAACCCAAGAATCTTCATGATGGACCTATACTTCATACTTCACATCATTTCAATGAATAGTTGACATCTTGCGGTCTTATTTAACTTTTCAAAGAACAATCTCCAAATCTTATGAGCATATCTTCTACAAGTGTGTTTTGGAATCTTACCTTCCATTGGCTGAAAAATATTCTCATCAATATCAATGAAATACTTTGGCTCTCTATGCAAAATTCTAAGTGGTGTTAAGATAGGTAAATTCATCTCAACATTAGGAATTTCATCAATATTTAAATGAGATGGGCTAGATGGCATACCTTCGATCAAATATGGAATAGATGACATACCTTAAGGTTAAGGTGGGAACGATGGCATACCTCCTTCATCACATGTGAGTGATGATGTACTCTCAACTTGAGATGTGGTAGATGGTGTTCCTACATGTTGACTTGCGGTAGAGGACGTGTCTCCAACTATGGTATTCAAATCTCTCATAGCACGAAGTTTTTGCATCCGTTCTCTTTGTGCTGCCAATACCATATCTCTTTTTGATGGTTGTGGTTCCTCTTCAATCGGTATGTCTTCATTTATGGTGTCCAATTTCCTCTTCTCACGAAGTTCCCTCATAGCGATTGCTTTCTTTGCATTCTTAGCTTCTATCTCTTCCTGTGTTGGTTTAATTCTTGATCATTTCCTCGGCATGGTGGAGAATTTGTCCGTAGAAGAGTAAATGCCATTCAACCAAAATAGGTACAAAGCATACAAAGCATTATTGCAGCCATACAAAGCATTATTGATCTTTTCAATGAGAATGAAGGTGAGGATGGGTGTTACAGAAAAATATCCTAGACAAGTTCATTGTATGGAGACATGACTATCATATTCAGATGCAAATAAAAATGTCACAGCTATGAGGGCGTTTATAATAGTCCTAACTATCTAAGAATATCACACCTAGTTCTAGAGACAACCATTATTGTTGATCACTTCATGCACATGATAATAAATTTATTTGTAAGGTTCTAAGAGGATTATTTTAGAGATTTTTCAATACAGACAAAAGGTGAAAGTTTGAAGAAGATTGACCAAGTTCTTATAAAGGATTGTCATGCCATAACTGATTTATTAAAAAGGATAGTCATATTCATGAAATTTAGATTGAGTTTGATTTCATTTGAGGTGGTGTGATGGAGTTTAATTATGTTCAATAAGTTTCACATACGACTGTCCTAACACTGCAAACCATTGAAACACACATGAAGGAAATCTAAATTGCTGAAATACATAGTGTGCAATTCACAGAGTAGTCCTAGGGATAGCCATCTAGGGTTATTGTGATTAGATAATTATGGAATGATGAAGCCACTATGACATGATGAATTATACGAATCATGAAGACAATGATTTAGATCCATGGAGAAAATCAAGGAGGAAAAGATAAGACACCAAATTTGTGAAGTTGCCAATGGCAACAAATTTACCACCTAGCTGTCCTAAACTAATCCATGATTGCAAATGGATGTATTTTGGCTTCTATTGACTAAAAGTGACTTATTTATGATGAATATAATGCTTAGAATTATTTCTTACAATTCTAAGAAGTTGGAAACAAGTGGACATTAGCTAGAGCTATCTTGGAAACATGAATATTTGGAGACATACCTAGGATTGTCATAAAACTCATTAGACTAATCTCTATAAATTAGGGTATTGAAAGGTATATAGTCAATCAAGGTAACCACCATCATGTGCTAACAAAGGACAATTAGGAAATTTTGAAATATTGTTGTGTCATGTGCATACAAATCATCATGAATAGGTGCATAAGGAATGTCCTAGCCCAAGACACTAAAGAGGTCTCCACATCCTCCAACATGAAGAATAATGTAGCATAGTATGGATCATGATTTCATTATGCTTAAGGGATTGTATATTTATATGTTGTAAGGATTTATTCTTGTATAGTTTGACATCACGATATGTTAAGGTCTGTTTAATTCATTATTGCACATAATTATTAAAAAGCCCAAGTGTAGAAAATATACATGGCACCATGTGAGATTGTAGGCTTCTTTCTTGATCATGATTGTGTCTATTTTAAATAATGTTGACCTTTGAGATATCTTTTATTATGCATATCGTGAACTAATTTAAAACATAGTCTATTATATAAACACAAAATATGTATACATAGCCTTTTATTATGCATACTGGATACAAGTGATATAAACATACATATGATAAAGCATGATAAAGCAATTCAAATAGAATTAAGGAAAATGTAAAGAACATATATGCAAAGACTTGACATACCTAAAAAATAGAGATTCGAATGGAGAGAGTGCCCAATTATGTAGTGTTTTTTTCCTTCTTGCATCAAACTCCTCAACAATTTGAGTTTTTCACCACTTGCTTCCTTTTCAATGTTAAATTGAATAACACTCAAATAAAATTAGTAACAAAAATACTATTAACCAATCTATAATGTTAAATTCCTACAATTCAATCATAATTAACATTGGAACACTACAAAAATTGAAACTTGAATTGATATATATAAAATTCAATGTGAAAACTATGTTATTTCGTCAAGTTGGCAAAGTAGAAAAAGGTGGTGGAAAGTTCATGCAAAGGTGGTAGAATGTGCAAAATGTGCATGTGAACTTCCCAACAACATGAAAACACTTTTGTTTGTTAGAACACGTGCATAAACAACATGAAAATAGAGTATGTGGGCCTAGATCATGGGGGTCCAGGCCTTTTTACCATTTTCATAGCAAGACAAAACACGCTTGCATTATAACACGCTTGTGTTATAACACGTTCACGTTATAATGCACTCGCGTTATGTCTTGTTATAGATTGATCCATAAATATTTGTGCCTATCTCACCTTTGATAGCACCTTTGAAATATCTCCCACCTCTATCACTACACCCTACACCCTATCACTAAACCCTTGACACTCTACCTTAACCCTAATCCCTCGACCCTCAACCCTCAACCCTAATCCCTAATCCCTAAACCCTAAACGCTATCCCTATTCCTAAACCCTCAACCCTCAAAACTATACCTTAAATCCTAATCCCTTATCCCTAAAACCTAAACCCTATGCCTCAACCCTTAACCCTTGAACCTCAACCCTCGACACTATATCTTAAACCCTAATCCCTTAACCCTCAGCCCTAAAACCTCAATCCTCAATCCTTAAACCTTCTACCATAAACCCTATCCCTAATCCCTATACCCTCAACACTCTACTTTAACCCTAATCCTTCGACCTTCAACCCTATCCCTAAACCCTCAACCCTCAACCCTCAATCCTCAACATCAAACCCTAATCTGTCAACCCTAAACCCTAATCCCTCAACCCTAAACCCTATCCCTAAACCCTAAACACTATACCTTAAACCCTAATCCCTCAACCCTAAACCCTAAACCCTATCCCTAAACCCTAATCCCTAGACTCTCAACCCTCAACCCTAATCCCTCAACCCTCAACCCTAATCCCTCATCCCTAAACCCTAAACACTATCCCTATTCCTAAACCCTCAACCCTCGACACTATACCTTAAACCCTAATCCCTTATCCCTAAACCCTAAACCCTATGCCTCAACCCTTAAACCTTAAACCATAAACCCTAAAACCTATCCCTAAAACCTCAACCCTCGACACTATATCTTAAACCCTAATCCCTTCACCCTCAACCCTAAAGCCTCAACCCTCAATCCTTAAACCTTCAACCCTAAACCCTATCCCTAATCCCTATACCCTTGACACTCTACTTTAACCCTAATTGCTCAACCCTCAATCCTATCCCTAAACCCTCAACCCTCAACCCTCAACGTCAAACCCTAATCTGTCAACCCTAAACCCTAATCCCTCAACCCTCAACCCTATCCGTAAACTCTCAACACTATACCTTAAACCCTAATCCCTCGACCCTAAAACCTAAACCCTAATCACTTGACCCTCAACCCTCAACCCTAATTCTTCATCCCTAAACCCTAAATGCTATCCCTATTCCTAAACCCTAAATCCTTAACACTATACCTTAAACCCTAATTCCTCATCTCTAAACCCTAAACCCTATCCCTCAACCCTTAACCCTTAAACCTTAAACCCTAAAACCTATCCCTAAAACCTTGACCCTCGACACTATATCTCAAACCCTAATCCCTTAACCCTCAGCCCTAAAGCCTCAACCCTCAATCCTTAAACCTTCAACCCTAAACCCTATCCCTAATCCCTATACCCTTGACCCTCAACCCTCAACCCTTAACCCTCAATGTCAAACCCTAATCCGCCAGTTCCCTAAACCCTAATCCCTCAACCCTAAACCCTATCCCTAAACCCTCAACACTATACCTTAAACCCTAATCCCTCGACCCTAAACCCTAAACCCTATCCCTAAACCCTAATCCCTCAACCCTCAACCCTAATCCCTCAACCCTTAACCCTAATCCCTCATCCCTAAACCCTAAACACTATCCCTATTCCTAAACCCTCAACCCTCGACACTATACCTTAAACCCTAATCCATTATCCCTAAACCCTAAACCCTATCCCTCAACCCTTAACCCTTAAACCTTAAACCCTAAAACCTATCCCTAAAACCTTGACCCTCGACACTATATCTTAAACCCTAATCCCTTAACCCTCAGCCCTAAAGCCTCAATCCTCAATCCTTAAATCTCCAACCCTAAACCCTATCCCTAATCCCTATACCCTCGACACTCTACTTTAACCCTAATCCCTTGACACTCAACCCTATCCCTAAACCCTCAACCCTCAATGCTCAACATCAAACCCTAATCCATCAACCCTAAACCCTAATCCCTATCCCTAAACCCTCAATGCTATACATTAAACCCTAATCCATCAATTCTAAACCCTATACCCTAATCCCTCAACCCTCAACCCTAATCTCTCATCCCTAAACCCTAAATGCTCTCCCTATTCCTAAACTCTCAACCCTCGACACTATACCTTAAACCTTAATCCCTTATCCCTAAACCCTAATCCCTAACCCTCAACCCTTAACCCTTAAAACTTAAACCCTAGAACCTATCCCTACACCCTCGACACTCGACACTATATCTTAAACCCTAATCCCTTAACCCTCATCCCTAAAGCCTCAACCCTCAACCCTTAAACCTTCAACCCTAAACCCTATCCCTAATCCCTCTACCCTCGACACTCTACTTTAACCCTAATCCCTTGATCATCAACCCTATCCCTAAACCCTCAACCCTCAACTCTCAACATTGAACCCTAATCTGTCAACCCTAAACCCTATCCCTAAACCCTCAACCCTCAACACTATACCTTAAACCCTAATCCCTCAACCCTGAACCCTAATCCCTCAACCCTCAACCCTAAACCCTATCACTAAACCCTCAACCCTCAACACTATACCTTAAACCCTAATCCCTCAACCCTCAACCCTAATCCCTCATCCCTAAACCCTCAACCCTCGACACTATACCTTAAACCCTAATCCCTTATCCCTTATCCCTAAACCCTATCCCTCAACCCTTAACCCTTAAAACTTAAACCCTAAAACCTATCCATAAACCCTTGATGCTCGACACTATATCTTAAACCCTAATCCCTTAACCCTCAACCCTAAAGCCTCAAACCTCAATCCTTAAACCTTCAACCCTAAACCCTATCCCTAATTCCTCTACCCTCGACACTCTGCTTTAACCCTAATCCCTTGACCATCAACCCTATCCCTAAACCCTAAACCCTCAACCCTCATCTCTCAACATTAAACCCTAATCCGTCAACCCTAAACCCTAATCCCTCAACCCTAAACCCTCAACCCTCAACACTATACCTTAAACCCTAATCCCTAAACCCTAAACCCTAAACCGTAATCCCTCAACCCTAAACCCTAAACCCTTAACCCTCAGCACTATACCTTAAACCTTAATCCCTCAACCCTCAACCCTCAACCCTAATCCCTTAACCTTCAACCCTCAACCCTCAACCCTCAACCCTAATCCCTCATCCCTAAACCCTAAATGCTATCCCTATTCCTAAACCCTCAACCCAAGACACTATACCTTAAACCCTAATCCCTTACCCTAAAACCCTAAACCCTATCCCTCAACCCTTAACCCTTAACTATTAAACCCTAAAACCTATCCCTAAACCCTCAACCCTATACCGTCAACCATATACTTAAGCCCTAATCCCTCAATCCTCAACCCTATACCTTAAACCCTGAAGCCTACACCCACAAACCCTCATCCCTATAGCATATAACCCCACCCTTATACCCTAAACCCCAAATATTGTGCCTCAACCCTATACTTAAATTAAACCTAAACCATACGTGCTCTCAACCCAAGTCACCGTATGCATTATATACCCTCAATCCATATCGTAAACCCTAAACCCAATATCCTAAACCCTAATCCCCATGCCTTACTTAATTTTATACACTCAACAACCTGAATATTAACCCTCAACTGTAACCCTCAATCCTCTAATCTCTACCCTCTACCCTCTACCTATTACTTAAGCCCTAATCCCTCAACCCTCAACCCTAAAAACTATACAGGCTCAGGTCCATATATACCCTAAACTCAAAACACTTACATACATACATACATACATGCATACATACATACATGTACATACATACATACATATAGACATACATGCATACATGTACATACATACATAAAAACATGCATACATATATACATACATATAAGCATACACACATGTACATACATACAAGCATGCATACATGTACATACATACAAGCATGCATACATGTACATACATACATACAACCATACATACATACCTACAAGAATACATATATACATCCATCAAACATACTTATGAAACTTGAACATAAATCATTTAAAGGAAGACATACCGTGAGTGCGTTATAACATGCTCGCATTATGTCGAACTGGGCAAACACCGGCAAACATGCAAAAAAAGGGAAAAAAACACAACATAACGTGAGTGCGTTATAACGTGCTTGCATTATAATGCACTCGCGTTATGTTGTGCTTTGAGAATCCCAAGCCTTAGGCTTGGGATTTTCTTTGGATTTATAACCCAAAGGCTTGGAGTGCCTTCCCAACATCCACAGACGTGTTTTTGTAAATTCTACAAGATTTCACATAATTTTGTTCATGCTAACCCTTAGATTTGCACGTGTTTCAAGGTCAAACAAATTGAACACCTGGGTAATGTTAGGCTTTCTCTTAGCTATTTAACGGTGTAATTTTTTTCACATTTTGACAATGTTATGCCTTTCATCTTTAATTTTTTTTCTTTGTGTCTGTTTTTGGGCAAAAATCATTGTTTAGTCTTTTTTTCATTATAAATTAATCGTTCATTGAAATTTCAAATAAATTACATTTTTATAAACTAGACTCCATTCTACACATATTAAAAAAAATAATTTCAATTAATTTTCAAAATTTACATGGGTAGCACAACCAAAATTCTATTTTTTAGGATGTGCCCACTTTGAAAATTAGTAAAAAATTAAATATTCATTAAAAAATTATCATAAAAATCAGGCATAAACTACATGCTGTTAGCTAATTTCTCACTGAAGCGATTTGAAAAATACCAAAAATAAGTTAACCTTTTGAGGGAGCCACAAAACACACTATGTTATGTTTTTCTGATAGAAACAACACCAATTTATGTGGCTCCCTGTTTTGAACCCCTTAATCTATACCATTTAAAAAAAAATTAGTAGTTTAGAAAGTAGACTCGGAGCACTACGATCATTGTTTTGGTTGCATCTTCAAATTTTGAGTGTAACTATGCTCAATTTCCCATACAAGGTCAGTATTTCTTGATTTTAGAAAAAAAGTGGCCACTTAAGACCCCTTTTTGGCCCCCCATCTTCTTGCACTTACCCTATTTCAAGGACTGATACAGATGCAAGACAAAATGATAACACACACACAAGTAAAATAAGCAAGCATGCATAAAAACGATTCAAAAAAACACGCTATGTTATGTTTTTTTGACAGAAACAACACCAATTTCTGTGGCTTCCTGTTTTGAACCCCTTAATCTATACCATTTTAAAAAAAATTAGTAGTTTAGAAAGTAGACACGGAGCACTACGATCATTGTTTTAGTTGCATCTTCAAAATTTGAGTGTAACTATGCTCAATTTCCCATACAAGGTCAGTATTTCCTGATTTCAGAAAAAAAGTGGCCACTTAAGACCCCCTTTTGGCCCCCCATCTTCTTGCACTTACCCTATTTCAAGGATTGATACAGATGCAAGACAAAATGATAACACACACACAAGTAAAACAAGAAAGCATGCATAAAAATGATTCAAAAACAAAGTCAAACATGATGTTGCCCCTGGTCAAGCTAAAAATTGATGATTGGACTGATAATGATGATGATGATAGCATTGTTGAAGTGGGAACGATATATCCTAGAACAATGTGAGGATTGTGCTATTGATGTGGGAACGATATATCTTGAGAACAACACGAGGAGTGGGAACGATATATCTGATGATGATGATGATGATTGATTGGATTAAGTTAGGGCTAATTTGATGCAAGGCTGGGAACAAGATCAATGGATTCTCTAGGATAATATGATAAATTGCTTGGCAAGATGTGTATGGATTAGGATCGCTTACGATGGATTAACTTATTTAAGATCAAGATTGGGATTATTGCATTGGAGTGCTTGGGATGAGGCTTTTCTTGGATTGCTTTAAATTAGGATTAGATTGCATCTGGATAGGATTATGGTCTCCATATGATAACTAATGACAAGGGATCACCAAGTGTAGAAACAAGGGAAAGTTGGTTGATATAGGCTGATGAGATGATTGGATCAGATGGATTTAAGAGATAATGAATGACAAGGAGGTTTACTAATAAATGGATGGGTGAAGGGAGTAGTGGTAGGAGATTAACTTGATAGGATATGGATAGAAAATATGAATGGATGTAGGATGCAACCTCCAAGGACTATGTCGCAAATGAATAACATGCCCCTACTCTGCAAACATCATTTATGATGTAGGACTTAAAGGGATATAGCAAATGACATAGGATATAACAAGGTATGTTGTAATAGGATTGGCTATGTCAAGCGTTTATCAAAGCATGTATCAAAATCAAGCCTCAGTCCTTATCAAGATTAATGTTATTATCAAGATGCAAGTTGAATAGGAGGGATGACAAAGAGGAATGGTAACAAGGAAATATGGATATAATGGGTGATGATGATAGATAAGGGATAGATGAGACAACCTGCCCCTAAGTGCAAAGTTCATCGATAATCAACTTACACATGATGCCTGCGAATGGGTTTTCATCATGGTACTTATCCAATGTGCCATAAAAATGGTTTTCACCATTGGACGAAGGATTTCTCTTTAGTACTTCAATTTTTTTTTGATTTTTTTGACTTTTTGATTTTTGATATTGCGGATTAGATAGCATTGACAACCTGATAGTCAAAATGGTCTGCAATATCCCTGTCTATTGGATTCAACTGATGTCGATGCAATTGTCATAACATGCTAGTAATGTCCCACTTGAAGTAACTGCTTTGAGAGGATAAAAGCACTCATGTACAATATTTTGATGTTTGTGTGATCTTCGTCGATAACTAAGTTGGCCTTGTACAAATGATTACATTTTGATAGGAAACCATCATAGCCCTTATAGTGAAGTGTTGCTGCCAAAACACAACAAATTTGGGAGTTGGATTTCGTGGGTTTTAGATGTGGTTTTGTATGTGTATGGGGGATATTGGATGCAAGATTAGGTGATTGTGATATAGTCGACTTGGATGAATAAGTTGGCAATGTAGTTAGGGTTGACATATTTTTGACTCTCCAAACTTGCGCTGGTGGATTATGAAATTTAGATTTAGCATTATGATGTGCAGATGTGGAACTCGGATGGTGATTAGGACCAATGCTCTTGTATAGATTATAAGGTGGCAGACACCTGTTATATGCAAGGCGTGTGCTTTGAGTTTGATAATTTTGATAGCTTAAGGTATTTGAAAAATTTATTTTATTTGATTCGCTTGGTCCATTTTGTTTTGGGACCCATATTGCTTTTATATGCTTTCCTTGATTTTTGACTTCACATGATTTTGATGTTTGATTTGAAGCTTTTATTTTGTATGCTATATGATTTTGATGGTCCTGATTAAGGGGTGGAAGAAGTGGAAGACAAGTGATGGTGGAAGTCGAAGTGGAAGGATTGTCAAGATTGTTGACAACACATTTAGTGTAAGGGCTATGAATAGTTCCTATCTCAATTCTCTCATTGGATGAGGTTTTCTTAGCGATCTTGGAAGTATCACTAATACCATTAGATTTATGAGATAATTCCATGCCAATACTTTGACTATGTCCGATATGGGTTGGGATAGGTTCTAGGATTCCTTATTCAAAAAGGTCCAATCCTTTTCCATGATAATCCATGCTTTGACATATCTTGTTTGAGATAGGATACTTGTCATTGAAACATGATGCAAGATCCTCGGTATTTTGTTGAAAGTAGTCAAAATTTGCTATTGTCTCTTCTGTGAGTAAATTTGTCTTGATAAAGATAGTAGATCCTATTTGATGGGATTCATGTACTAGCTCATCATGTAAACTCATTGTACCTTGATCATTGTGTACACTTGTAATTTCATGATCATTATTTGTGGTTGCCATTCCTTGATCATTTGAATGCTCAACAGTATCCATTATGACTAGTGTTTCTTCATGCTTGATGTAAGTAGGATCTTGACTGTGACTATGCTCATTGGGATCCATTGTGATATGATCTGAGTGATTCATTTGATTGTGTATGTTGCCTTGGGTACCAAGTGTCTCATCATAGGATATGGATGTTGTAGTTGGATATTTGATAGGGCTAGTTGGATATGTGATAGGATTATTTTGGCCTTGATAATCACGAATATCATAAATTTCAAGGAGAGGATCAAGATGGCTTTTATGATCATAGATGCCATCAAGTTCAAGAAGAGGATCAATTTGGTTTTCTAGATCATAGCTAGGATCATGATCATAAATGGGAGTGGCTTGGCTAGTTTGATCTTGGATAACTTGGATAACTTGATCTTGAGTAGCTTGAATAATTTGATCTTGATTTAGTTGAGTATAATGGATTGTGACTTAGTCTTATAGTAAGGGACTCTTGAATAAGCTTTCTAAGTAGTGATAAGGGTTCATTATTAACATGAGGCTCTTGCATAGATTGTATAGACATAAAATTTCATAATGGTGTTAGATAGATAGGCATGACATTAGAAGGTTCTTGTTTGCACTTGAAAGACTTAGGGTTGACAAAATCTTCACATGCTGGCACTTGCACATGGATGGGCATGCTATTTGACTTTAGATCACATGGTGTTATTTGTTGGATAGGCATGCTACTAGGAGACTCTTGGATAGTTTTGGCATAGGTATGCTTATTGATTTGGGGCTTTCTAGTTTCATTTTATTCCTTTGCTAATAGTCCTAAGAGGAAATTTGGAAAGGATAATTTGGATGTAGTGGATTTGGATTGTGAATTTATGTTTTGGATGGATGGATGATTGGGTTGTTGGGATGAGCTAGTGTATAAAGATGAGGATGAGGGATTTTCATAGGATGACGAGGAAGATATGCAGTATGGAAATGGGGTTGGATTTGTAAACATGGATTGGGCATAAGTACCTTGTTCTGAACTAGTGCTTCCCTTGTTGAAGGTATCATAAGAAGTGTCACTAAACAAATGTTTAGGATTGGCATGATAATTAATCTTAGGACAATCACTAGATAAAGGTTTGGAAGTGGTATGGTAGCTAGAGTTGACATGATTTTGAATGCAAGGCTCTTTTATGAGTGTGGCAAGCTTGTGATAAATCATCTCATCATCAAAGCTATCATTATCAAAATATTCATCATGATCCACAAGAATATCATCATCATCATCATCATTGACAAGTTGAGGACCACCTTTGATTGTGAGTTTGGTCTTGAAATTATCTTTATTGATAGTTGTAGGACTAGGAGTTTTGATTTGCATGATAAAGTTATCAAACCAAGTGTTGGGACCCAAAATAATGGCAAAACAAAACTCTAAAACATTCCTAAATCACCTAGGCCAGGGATTGTTGTCAGGGTGATAGGAAGAGGTTTATCAACAAGTTTTTGGCAAATTTGACCAACTAACAGGAGTGGGTAGACTCCCCTACACTTCAAGCTCAACTAGACCTAGGAGGGATATTCCTAGAGGCATGAAATGAAACACAAATAAACATACATAGCCATACCCAATGTACACTTGACCCCCAAAGCTGTCACTAGATCAATACAAACTGGCTGCACATGCCTCTACATTAAGCTAATTCAACTATGTGAATGTACATGCACATGAAAGATGGTTTTTTCCCCTAAACCATAGCTAAATGATTTGTTTGATTTATAAAGAGTGTTTGATACCTCTCTAATATGGGCTGGTGCCTACTCTCTTGGGAAACTAAGTCAAAAGCACTAAAGAGGAAGGAAATGGACTGAACCAGTATCAACAGAAGACTAAAATATACTATCATGTATTTGTCAGATTACATTTCATACATTGGACATACTTAATTATCCAGAATGAAACTATAATGACCCATTTGTAACAAAGAGATGACCCAACACAAAGCATGTATTGACTTAAATGATGTCACACATTGTCAAATCTCTATTACAATCACACCAACAAATGTGGTGAAGGAAAACATGCAACTACGATTATACATTCCTCTAAATCACTACAAATGGCCATGGTGACACACCACTACATAAAATATGCATTACAATTCATTCCTATGTTGCATAAAATACATTCCTCCATTCAATACCTTGACTAGCTTGATTTGAAGCCCTGAAATTATCCTAAGGCACTACATACCAGACAATTGGCTCAGTGACCAACCCTAAAAACATCACTTTTTCATGTATATATAGCAATTCAATCCATACTGTGCAGCCCTTGGGCATTTGAAAAATCAATCAACAAGCAACCACTGCAATAAATTCTGGCCCATGGTCTCTGTCAGAAGATTAACACGTTGGAAGGAAATCCCACACCTTGACAACTTTGAAACTTGTAGGTGCCCACGCCTTGACGTCCTTCAAGAATGAAAGTACCTGCAGAAAGATTCGCCTACTGAGACATTTCATCCTTACATTTAATCCTGGTCCTTTTACATTGAAGATATCTACTGTTGAGCATCTACCTGGAACTGAAGGACCACCTGCAATCATGGCACATTTTTAGGCAGATAGGCACTTGAAATATGATCCTCCAAAATGCCCGTGTAAAGCTCTTTATACTATTCTAAAATATTTTAAAGTATGTTTAAAATATTTCAAACTATTACATTTATCATTTACTTTACAAAACATTTGATTTTCCTTTTAATTTTCTGCCTTTGATCTCTATTCTGCCCTTTATTGGTGAATGTCACTTTTCACAAACCTTTGCGCCTTTCTTATTTTCCTTCCCTATCCGCCTTATCGGTGAATCCTCATTTTGCCAAACTATACCTTTGCCACCCTTTATTGACAATTTTAACTTTTTCAAAACCAGCAGACCTTTTTCCTTTATCAACAAATCTTTAATTTGTCAAACTTCTACTTCTTTGTCCTTGGTTGGCAAAAGTCAGTTTCATCGAACTTAGCTGCTTGGTGCATCCTTTTCTCTCTTTACTTTGTCGGCAAATTTTCCTTATCGATAGTCTTTCAAATATTCAAACTTTTCACTAGTTTGGCCTTTAGCTGATTCTCTGACTGAACACCTTGCTATCCTTTCCTCCTTGTTTTCCTTAGTCAATTTGCACTTGTGTTTGCCTTATCGGCAAACTTGACTTTTTGATAACTCTACCATCCTCTTTTTCTTTTCCGCCTTATCGGCGATTCTCCCCTTTTTCGAACCTAGGTAGCTCACCTTCTTTACTTTATTGGCTAATCACCTTATCGGTGAACAAGAAAAAAACCAAACTATTTGACGAGTTCATCTTTTCGCTGGTTCGCCGACAAGGCCCTTTCCTTAGTCATTTTGCCGTAGCCATTTTTCTTCTCTTCCATTTGCCTTATCAACAAAAAGGCCCTATACTGAACCTTACTCTTGGCCACCCATTTGCCTTTTGTCAGTAAAACCAACTTTTTCTGAACTATGGGCCCTGTCCTATTTGTTATAGACGAAACATGCCGATGGAGAACTCGGCTTGTCGCCTCCTTCTTTCTTTCTTTGCTATCAGGGAAAGTTTGTGTCAGCAAACTCTTTGTCGACGAAACTAAAGGTTTGCAAACCAAAAGGTTCGCCATCAAGACTTAGAGCTCTTTTTTTGTGCCTTAGGTATGTTCATCTGCATGACCCCTTTATCGACAAAGTCACCAAATTCTAAACTTTCCCAACCTTGAAAAATTTTCTTCTCTTCTGGTAATTTGACCCATTGCTGAACTCAACCCTTTGCCATCATCGACAAAAATCCAAACCGCTGAACTCCTTAGTTGGTGAATCTTCAGGTTTTTGAACCAAGCATATCGCCAACTGGAGACTCCTTCTTCCCTCATTGCTAACTTGGAAACTTTTTTCCTTTGTTGACTGACACCTCCCTGCCGCTCTATCGGCGAGTCGAGGAATTGACAAACTTCCTTGAACTAGTTCACTAGTTCAGAAATTTGCCGATTCACTGACTAAAGGCAAAAACTAATGAATTTTTATAAGGAAAGAAGGGGGAGAATAAGAGTAATGATACTTAGTCAATTTTTTGAGATAAAAGCCCCCTAAAGGATGTCTCAAATCAGATTGAAATAGGGGGTTTTGAGTTTAAAGACAAAATGGGAACATTTAATGGATTTTAGTGGATTTTTGGGGTAAAATAAAGCATTTTGAGAGCTAGTTTTTCTGGGCTGCAACACCAAGGATCTCTAGTGTGCATGATGGAGGATTGTAAAGGTATTTCAGATGCAACAAGGAACTAGGATGGATTTGGACTTGGTAGACTTGATATGATACTAGGATGGACTCCGCACAAGAATGGGGACTTAGATAAAGGGACTTGGGAAGATTTCAACTTTATTGCGAAGAGGCTTTGATCTTGGTTTATACAAAGTTGGTTGATTGGGTTCGACTACAAACTTCTGATTTGGATGTGTGCAAGGATTTGTTTGCAAGAATTTGACTAAAAGTGTATTGGCAAAAGATTTGAACAAACAAAAAGACATGATGGCTGACTAACTTTTCAAGGTGACAAAGGCTTATTGGATTTTACTAGTTTCACACAAAGAAGGCACGCCAAACACTTGATCACAAACCTAAATTAGTCAAGTAGGTGTGACATATCTTGTAGATCTCATGAAATGGCCGTGGGTCAACCCTAACTCAAAATAGAGAAGAGATTCCCACCCCCATTAATACCATAATGCTATAGCTTGGATAGATAGGGAATATATGGTCCTGGACCACCATACACCCCTTGCCTTGGAGACATTCATCCTGCCTAAAGTAGACCCTATCTCAAATATAACGGTACGTGTGATCGTCTTCCCCTCCTACTGTAGTAGTGCACCACAAGATATGATGACTGGTGGTCTTAATCTAGGTTTGACAAGGCTTCTAAGGAGTCCCCTATATATGAAAGGTACGTGGGGCCCAAACTGTGAACAAGACTCCACATTGACAAGCCACAAACGTCACCAAACCAAGTCTCGATGGACCGAGAGTCTTGAGGATCAATTTGGACGTATTGATTTCACCATTAAGGTACAACTTTCACTCTCCCTTCTTTATATACCCCAACGATGCATGTGGTTGAGGTCATCCCTAGGGGTGATGAAATCCCCTAGCAGGCCTCCTAAAGGGAAGGAATACTAGTCACTTTTGATCTCCAAGATCGTGCGAAATGTAAGGAGAGAGCATATGTGACATAGCACCCTGGGATTGAAAAAATAATAATAGGAAAATGATGTACTTTTGATCCCTAAGATCACTCAAGAGTGTGAGGGGAGAGCAGATGTCCAATCAAGATCCTAAAAACATAGCAAATAGGTTCTTTTCCAACTACTCTAATTTAGTGCAACTAAACTAGTGGAGAAGATTAAGTCTTTGATTGTGGTGTTGCAGAAAATGGTTAGTAGTTTTGCAAAATTGTATGTCTTGGACAAGCGTAAGGCTGCAAGAAAAGCATTAGTACAAAACAATAAATCTTAAGAATTTGTGAAAATTCTGGAGAGAATATCATATAGCACAACATAAAGCTTGAAGTCCTCTTTCCAATGCATGCCATGGTTAACTGAACTGATAGTTGGTGGTAATAGAAAGTGCCAAGATATTAAATGCCATCATTTTGCAAACAATAGTAATTAACCTACAACATCCCAAAAGAAATGTTAACTACGCAAGTGATAACCAATGCTCAGATTAACATTAAACATTCATACAAACACTTAAGTTGTTAACTTTGAACATTCACATTTAATACTATCAACAATAAACTGCCAAAACTTAATCTATGAGGTTTAAGAGTAATGGTAACTGCTAAACGTTAATGATTGGCAAAAATTGTTTAATGTTTAAAGCTGACAATCGAGACAGGAGCTAGTTTCCATAGAAAAACTACAGTTTACTCTATATCTGATAACAATCTTGGCTAAAGAATAAAATCAGTATTAAACGCCACCACAACCGCAATTAAAAATAACATGACCAACCAACCACAATGAATCATGATGCAAATTGAAGCGCTAACTATCCATAGATTATTCACGGTTTTAGGCAATTAACTCAATGGCATGAGAATGGGAAATTTTCCAGTTGTAAACGATCGTGATCTTGAACTAATGCAGATGCAGACAAAGATTGAACTGGATTCGTCGTGGTCTTAACTTTCTTCTAGCTTGACTGAGTGGATGATGGAATTTTGTTTTTTAGTTTCTTGGGATGCATATTACCCACACTTTCATTCACATTTTGATTTCTTCCTCTGATATGAAGCTTTTCTTTCCTTGTTTCTGAAAGCTGTGACCCCCTTACACTAGGTGTAGAAGCTAATACTTGATCTTGAAATGGCTGGTAATGTTTTTCATTTGAAGATGGGTAAAGATGTTACACAGGAAGGTGACGACATCAAAGAATCTATCTATAACAATGAGATGGATGTATCAATGACTGTGGTTCTTGATGAGCTAACTCTCCAGGAGAAACCGATGAGAATTGACACACAGTCATTGACTGAAACAAGTTTGACAAAGGCACACGACGTGAAAAAAAAGAACTGAGAAAAAAAACTAGAAGACAAAAGAGTTCTAAATGTCCTCTGAGAGGCAAAAAAGGGCAATCCAATGTAATCAATTGACAGGAGTTAAAGCAAGAAACTCAAAATTCAAGAGAAGATCCTCAAAATCTAAGTTTTGAAGACACAAATTCTTCTTCTATTCTTCATACCCCTGTTTAACAATCACTGATTATTTCAAATTTTGCCTGCATCAATGTCGACTTCTAGTTCAGGGGAAAGTCTAATGGTTCATAGGAATGCTGTATCAATGAATGAAAGAGAAGCACATAAAATAGAATCACTATTTAAAATAGTCGCACTTGATAATGACCATGAATGCTTAATGATGTATTAGCTAAGGTCATAGCACTAACACTATCGCTGCCAACACACTAGACTTGCACTAGCGGTTAAAATTTTCGTTAAAGGTTTACATCAAAACCACAACTTACCATATCATTAACAATCTGAAACACAAAACGCTAACAACTGCTGTCAACTAACAAAAACATTGAAATATGTGGGTAATCTAAACACGAACTTAATACTATTACCGCTAACCATAATAATGACAACTTTTACGATGCAAGATTAACATGTAACAAACATTGTTAAAAGATTTACAAAAAACTAACAACTCTAATAACCTCCATCTATGAACTGATAGGCAACCAAAAAAATGAGAAATTTCTTCGAATGGAGCTTCTACCCTGCATCTATCTTGCCTGCAAAAACATTACACAGTAGTTAAAATGATCAGTGGACAATAATGAAAACTTGGTGAGAAATTTCCCAATGAATAAGAACAATAGTCAGCGTATACACGATGCTAATCATCAGAAAATCAAGTAGCTGGAGCGTAACAATTTAAACAAACAGACAAAGATAGTGTTGTACGACCAATGACCAATACCTGTAACCAAAGATAAAAGACGTTAATACATAGTGGATAAAAGTACGTAATATACCAGCAAACAAGATGTTTATCCTCCGATGATTCAATACTATGATTAGAATATACTATTGTCCAATAGATTAAGCTTTTAGCCAAAGAAATAAAGAAGCCACAATACTCTATTCAGAATATACTATTGTCCAATAGATTAAGCTTTTAGCCAAAGAAATAAAGCAACCACATGATCTGCACTAGGGTACAATACAGACTGTGAAAGAGGCCAAAATGATCAAAAACTTTTTTTTTTTTCAAAATTTTACAACTTTCCAACTCCCAAAACTTGCACAAATTCAATAAAAGCTCTTACACAAACAATCCATTAACAAGAACGTGATCAAGTCAGGGTCACCAAAATGTACACATTAAAATGCAAATCAAATGAAACGATTTAAACACAATGCAAACACTTAAATCCACATTCAATATGACCTTTGATCCAACATATAAACTGAAACACAAATCTTGTTGCACCACAAGGGTAGATGTGCTCAAATGTTAATTGTGGTTGCTCAACTCGTTAGCATGACATTGCGGGATAGATTGATGATGGAAATGGCTCTTGATTAGGTCAATTTATAGATCACTAGGAAGGAGGATCGACGGTGAGGATTCGACGAGAGATCGATGGCCAGGATTAAGTTGGTTAGAAAGTTATGAGATCGAAGGTGGAGGATAAAATGAATTATTAATTAATTTTTAATATTTCTGGGAGATAGTTATGAATTGGTTAGGGTGAAATAAAATAATTTTATATTTATTTTATTTAATTTTATGAGAGAGGAAAGTGGGATTTAATTAATAAGATTTAATTAAATCATGTGTGGGAAAGGGAATTTACGACTTAGGGAAATGATTTAGTATTTAGGAATAATGATTTAGGATTAGGGGGAAATTAGGGATAATGAGGGATACTTAGTGATTAGGTCTTGATAGTCAAGATAATTGGATAATGGATAAAATCAGGACAATAAGAGGATAATTAACCATGATTAGGATAATTTAGAATGATTAAGGGATAATTAGGATGGTTTAAGGATAAAGTGGTCGATGCAAGGGATCAAGACTTGTTTTGGGATAAAGTGGTCGATGCAAGGGATCAAGACTTGTTTTGGGATAAAGTGGTCAAATTTATGTGTCTAAAATTTTAATTTGGGAAAAGAAGAAACACAATTGTTTTCATACATTTAGAGTGCATTCATAAAAATATAAAAACATTAGGAAAACTTACAAAGACAAACAAGAAAAAAACCCTCGATTTCATCGCTAGCTAAATACAAGTCAAACAATTAAAATAAGGAGAAACATTGGGTTCCATCACGAGGTAAACATCAACTCAAATACTCAACTCAACACACATAATGAGAAGTACAAACACTCCCCCCTATTGCCAAGCATTCAATGTGCCCAGGCATTAGGGAAGATTGGATAAATCACCCTTGAAAAGATTTGGGAGAAGTTCAAATTTACTAACAATACATAGAACAAACAAGGGAAGAACAAGAACATCAACATTGCATTAGAGATCAATAACCCTCGATTTAACAAACCTTACAAGATAAAGAAAGGAGACACGAACATATTCAACTAATCTACAAACATAACAATCTTCATGCTAGGCTTAGGAGACTTAGGACTCGTGACCCTTTAGGTCATACAATTATTACAACAAAAATTGAAATTGAACATCTCCACAGGAACAATTGTCAAAACATACACATAGAACGAAACCCGCCACCATTTGCAACATCATGCTCCATGAAGAAAGAGAGTAGGATAACCCCTCTGTCTTACCTTCACTCCAATAGCTCTTGCGACATGAGCTAGAGTGACTAGGAGGTCTTTCATAGTAAGGAAGATGGTTCATGTGTTGCACTGGAGTTTGACTCACCTGCACATCATTTGGGTCACATTATAAATGATATAGGTAGGTCCATTAGTCAATCCAAAAGGCATGACTAATTACTCAAACAAGCCATCTTTAGATTTTAAGGCAATCTTCCACACATCTGATGACTCAATTAGAACTTTGTGGTACCTAGACTTCAAATCAATTTTGGTGAAAAACTTGACCAACTTGAGCTAGTCCAAGGGGTCATCAATGTGAGGAATTTTATACTTATTCTTTTACACTGATCTTGTTCAAAGCTTGATAGTTTATGAAAAGACACCATGTTCTATCCTTCTTCTTGGTGAGAACAATAAAGTTTCCACAAGGTGATCCACTTGGCTGAATGTGCCCCTTTTGAATCAATTTCTATATCTATATCTTGATTTCATCATTCTTCAATATTGGTCTCCTATATAGTTACCTATTTGGTAATGGTATCCTTGGAATAAGGTTAATCAAGTGCTTGAATTGACAATGCAAGGGTACCCCTTTTAGTGATGTGAATACATCTTGATACCTTGATAATATTTGATCTATCTACTTCTATTGAGAAGTCCTAGTGGTTGTTTTGACATGAGTCATTGATACAAATAATATTTCCTCCTCAAGTCATATCATTAATAGTAAAAATGTTTGAGTCTAAGTAATCACATGTTGAAATTATTTTGCACTAATTAAGGATATAGGTTTTATGGGACTTACCTATGATATCCAATACTTCCATTCACCCAACTTGACAATGACATTGTGAGGTGTAGAATTATAGATTCATTGATGCTTGTACATGTACACAATTTTCCTAAAAATACATCACACATATAGAGGTGCCACATCACAAATTACTTCATCCCTAAAAGGTTTGATGGAATAGGGAAATTGACACTATCTACTTACCCAAATATCTTTCTCCTAGCTCACCCATACCATGGAGTATGCATACAAATTAGGTGTTGTCTACAAGTTCAATCTTTTGATGATTTCAGTAGAGATAAGATTCTTCTAACTCCCATTATCAACAATTAAGTGCAAACCCTTCCCATTCACCCACATTGTAAGTGGAACAAACATTCATCATCCTCATTGGGTAGTACTTTGGTAGTAGTAACCATTGCATATGGATCTACTTCAATCATTTGATCACCATCCTTCCCAAAAGGATATGTAGGTGGTGAATTAGAGCATACCTCCACTTCTTGTGTTCCTATTATCAAAGCCTTGGTGACTTGACAATCCTTAGTATTATGCTAGGGGATCTTATGGACTTCACACCACATACTAGTATCTTTTTGTACCTTCCTCTGATGCTTGTGATTGAAATTACTTTGTTTGTTGTTCTCCCATGAACTTGCTTTTCCCCTTTAACTTGGTTTTTTCAAAATATTCCTTCCTTCCCTTTTTTTGAATCTTTCTTCAATGTTTATAAATATCAAGTAGTCCCTAAGGTCTTAATATTAAAAAAGGCCATATTATTTAAATATATTAGTGAATTCCACTAGAATACTTCAAGCGTTGATGCTTCTCTATATCTTGGATGTTGAACTTTGTTGGAAACATATGGAAGGCATTGGTGTAGTGTTGAACTAATTGGTCCTTTTTCTGTTAAAGAAACTACCATTACATATACTTCTCTTCATATGTATCTTTAGGGAAATATTCCTCCTTGATGTATTCCATAAATTCTCCCCATGTGAGGTTCTTGTTCATCACTACATCAAAATGTCAATTGTTTCAAGGTTTCCTTATGATTCTGTCTTGATAACAACTTTGCCTCCCATGATTGCTGTACATGAGGCTCAAATTTAAAGAGGGTGAATACTATTTTAGTATATCTAAGAAGTGGTTTGTAAAAAATACTTTTACAACTTGGGTATTCATTCATTGACATCATTTGCATCAATTTTTTCTTGAAAAGTTGGAATGTCAAAATTTATCTAGGCCTTGAAAGAGAATTGACAATTGAATGACCTCTCAATTCATTTTGTATTTGATTGTAGATTATCTCAGTTTTGTTGGAAGAGCTATGAGAAATGGTTCATCATAACCATGCATTATATTTTTAGATCCATCTCAATCAACACCTTGAAGGGGTTTGGGGAGTAAGCCTATTCTTCAACCATCTATGTGTTGGACTTAGGGCACACAACTGAGAGGGGGGTGAATCAGTTGTGCAAAACTTTCTCCAATTTACACACTTAAATCCTCTTAGTGATTAGAAGTATATTAAACATGAGACATAATGCATTCAAATCAAAAGTAGAAACTCATCAACACATGAGACACCAAGATTTTGACATGGAAAACTTGGTTAAGGGAAAAACCACGGGGTGATTAACCCAATAATGTATTCTCTGTTAGAAGAATAGAAAGAACAAAATGACACATGCCAATTAGGGCTCACTGCCTGAGCACACTGCTCACAAGAGGCTCACTGCCTACAAGAGACACACTATCTACAAAGAAATAAGTATCACAAACATGAATTGGAGAATAGCATCTTCACCATGCTTGAATCAGTTCCATTAAGCTCAATACTTCTGCTCTGCCTTTCACTCTCCTCTTCGCTACCACTCACTCATCTCCATAAGACACACTTTGGAATGACTTCACAATCCCTTATTTATACAAGACATCGACTTAGGAATAATCATCTAAGTCAGAAAACACCTACAAGAACATCCACAAGACGTGTAATACATCCGGTTGACCAGTCACAGGAAGAACACCAACATCTGGTGGTTATTCTTCAAATACAAATTTTAACTTTAATGCGGACCATCAACATGAACTGGTACCGATCCACAGATCACCACAAGCTTTCCTGAATCACCAACAACATCCGCACTTCATCTGCTTACTGGAATCCTTCTCTCCTTTATCTAGAACCTCAAGAACATAGTCTGTCATCACTTTCACAAAGGAATAGGTTCTTCCGGACCTTCAAGCCACAAACCAATCTACTTGACACTTCACAAGGACATCCTCAACAATTCCTTAAATCTGCAGAATGGGATAAAGCATTACTAGACCTCACCAGACCTATTTGTGTCACTCTGTCACCTCTGGACACCTGCTGGAGCCAGTTCTACTTGAGCGATCATAACTTCTTTAGATCTTCATGCGGACTCTGAAAACTTGACCGGAGCATCTCAAGACTTATATCTAAAAACCCTTTAAACCGCATCCTCTGATCCTCAACCTATCTTGGAATTTTACCTTGTTGTCATCACTGTTCTTCACTGTTCCTGATTGAGACTAATTTTCTCAATATCCTCAGCACACAGCTCATCCAATCCTTCTCATTAATGCAACATGAGTATGTTGACATCAATGACAACACCAGTTAAACCCATACTTGCAACAATCTCCCCCTTTGTCATTGATGGCAACATATGATGTGAAAAACCATCAAGACAAGAACTTCTCCTTACTGTCACAACTCCCCCTATCAACAACAACTATTCACATGTCTTCTCTTCCTTTACTGCTCCCCCTTTGATCATCAACCATTTGTTTTTCACATGTCTTTTCTCCCCCTTTGACATCAATGGCAAAGGGCTCATACTTACAACTCCAATACTTCAGAATCATATCTGCTACTCCCCCTAAGTAGCAGCTTCCCATCATCAATCCGGATCACAAGATATGATTGTGATATCCACTGGACTGATGCACATTAGTGCATCCTAGTTCATTATCGGAGGGGCAATAACCCCTAACTTCTCCCTAAGATACTCAAAAGAGTCCTTGGGAAGAGGTTTAGTAAAGATATCTACAATCTGATCCTTGGAGGGCACATACTCCAGTCTGACTTCATCCTTGTTCACTTGCTCTCTTAGAAAGTGAAACTTGATAGATATATGCTTAGTCTTAGAATGCAACACAAGATTCTTAGAAATATTTATTGCACTTGAATTATCACAGAAAATTGTGATAGGCTCCTCATATTCTACTTTAATATCTCTTAGCATCTGCTTCATCCACAAAACTTGAGTGCAACTACCTACTGTTGCAATGTATTCTGCTTCAGTTGTAGACAGAGATATTGCCTCTTGTTTCTTGCTTAGCCAAGAAACTAATCTTTTTCCCAAAAAGAATGCTCCATCACTGGTACTCTTCCTGTTATCCACATCTCCTGCCCAATCTGCATCTATATATGCATGAAGAGAGAAATCATGATCTCTAGGATACCACAAACCATACTCAACTGTTCCTTTAAGGTACCTAAAAATCCTTTTGATTGCCATGACATGATATTCTCTGGGATCAGCCTGGAATCTCGCAACAAGACTAATAGCCTGCATTATATCTGGTCTAGTTTGAGTGATACAATAATCCTCCAATCATTGATTTGTACTTTGTCTGATTTGTCTTAGGGGAGTCATCATCTTTGCTCAACTTACATCCGGTTGCCATGGGAGTATTCATTGGCTTTGAATCTTCCATTCCAAATTTCCTCAACAATTCTTTCACATATTTGGTCTGAGAAATAAAGATTCCTTTCTTTGTTTGAGTAATTTGTAGACCCAAGAAGAAATTCATTTCACCGAGCATTGACATCTCAAACTCACTTTTCATTTGATTTGCAAAGGTTTTACACATACTGTCTCTTCCTCCAAAGATGATATCATCAACAAATACTTCAACAATTAAGATGTTTTCATGATCAATTTTGAAATATAAGTTATTGTCAGTAGTACCTTTGTTGAAACCAATCTTCAAAAGATGTTTGTCTAGTCTTTCATACCAGGCTCTTGGGGCTTGCTTTAGTCCATACAGTGCCTTCTTCAACTTGCAGACCATATCACCATGCTCAGATAATTGAAATCCATCCGGTTGTTCAATGTACACTTCTTCTTCTAAGTCACCATTCAAGAAAGCAGATTTGACATCCATCTAATACACCTTGAAATCTTTGAAGGCAGCAAATGCAAGAAATAATTTGACTGCTTCAATTCTTGCCACTAGAGCAAAAGTTTCTTCAAAATCAATTCCTTCTATTTGAGAGTAGCCCATGCAGACCAATTTGGCTTTATTTTTGATTACTTCACCAACTTCATTTAGTTTGTTTCGGAAGACCCATTTGGTTCCAATCACATTCTTGTTTCTAGGTCTAGGAACAAGATCCCAAGTGTGATTTTTCTCAATTTGCATCAACTCTTCCTCCATTTCTTTGGTCCAGTTTTCATCATTGCAGGCTTCATTTATTGTCTTAGGTTCAATCTTTGAAATCAGACAATATTCATCTAAATTTTGAGCAATTTTCCTTCTAGTTTGCACACCTTTGCTTTTGTCACCTATGATCTGATATTTAGAGTGGTTCAGTCTTACATACCTTGGAACTTTGGGAGTTTCTTGCACTTCTGCTTCTTGATCAGGCTCATTTAGACCTATCTCTTCTTCCTGATTTATCAGATCAGTCTAAATTTGACTTTCAGAAGAGGATTGAACTCCTTGAACCAGAACACCATTCTGATCATCTTCATCATAATCATAAAACCTTGAGGGTTTCTCTATTCCCTCATCAACCTTCACATTTGTACTTTCTATCATCTTTGTTAGTCTCTTGTTATAACACCGGTATGCTTTGCTTTGAGTAGAGTAACCTAAGAATATTCCTTCATCACTTCTAGCATCAAACTTGCCTAGATCTTCATCTCTTTTGATGTAACATTTGCTACCAAAGACTCTGAAATATCTTACAGTAGGAGTAATGCCAAACTAGAGTTCATAAGGGGTCTTACCGGTATTGCTTCTGATTTGAACTTGATTAGGAGTATAGACTGTAGTGCTGACAACTTCTCTCCAATAGATCTGAGGAACATTTGCTTCCATCATCATGGTCCTAGATGCTTCCTAGATGGTCTGGTTCTTTCTCTCCACTACTCCATTCTGCTGTGCAGTCCTAGGAGCAGACAATTGTCTCTTTATTCCATGTTTTTCACAGAACTCTATGAACTCACCAGATGTGAATTCTCCACCTCTATCAGACCTCAGACATTGCAACTTCAATCTGGTTTAATTCTCTACCATAGCCTTGAATATTTTGAATCTCTCGAAAGCTTCTGATTTCTCTTTCAGAAAAGTTACCCACATCATCTGGGAATAGTCATCTATTAGCAGCATGAAGTATCTATCACCTTGAATACTCCTGGTTCTTGCCAGACCACAAAGATCAGTGTGAACTAAGTCCAATAATCCGGTAGAAGACAGTTCCTTGCTTTTTAATGTGACTCTGCCCAGCTTACCAAACTGACATTCCTTGCACAAGCTATTGGTAGGTTTCACCAATTTTGGAAGATCTCTTACAGCTTGAGTATTGCTTATCTTGATGATATTATCAAAATTGACATGACACATCCTTCTATACCATAACCAACTCTGATCAACTTGAACAAATAAACAACTTTTACTAGTACCAACCAAGTGGAAGATATTACCTTTAGTTTGAGCACTGGATGCAATCTCTATTCTGGAACTTTCAAAGATTTTGCATTTTCCATCCTTGAATCAGAGATCATAGCCTTTGTCCACCAACTATCCAACACTGAGAAGATTGTGCTTCAAACCTTAAACATACAGTACATTACCAGTTTTGTTTCTTCCATCAAAAGAAATAGTTTCTCTTCCTCTGATTCTACCAGCAGAATTATCACCAAACTTCACCACTCCTCCTTCATACCTTTCCAAATCTATGAACTTATTTTTGTCACCTGTCATGTGGTGAGAGCAACCACTGTTAATGACCCAATCATCCTTTTCTTTAACTTGGGTAGCCAGAGCTCTTTCTACAACTTTATGATTGATAGATATAGAGGATATTGGTTCTTCTTCCTTGATGGCAATAAACACCCATTCACTTCCAGATTTGTTTCCTGTCTCTGATTCATCATATGTTACTCCTTCATTATCATCTTCTTTATGAACATAGTAACAATTCTTTTGGAACCTTGATCTATTAGGATTTGGTTTTGAAAATCTTTCCGAACATCTTGAGGCAAAATGACCAATCTTATTGCAGTTAAAACACTTAAAAGGCAATTTTCCTTCATACTTACCAGATCCTCTTGGCAGTCTCTTTGCAATGAGGGCTTCAAGTTGAACAGTTTCTACTTCTTCTTCTTCCAGGTCTTTTCTTGCTTTTTCATACCATGACAGTTTCCTTGATGAGTTCTCTCCCGGATCAAATCTTTGTTTACCTTTCACAAAGGCACTGGATTTGAATGCAGATTCAATCTTGGGGGGATCATCTCCAAACTCAGTCATTTCAAATGCAGCCAGTTTGCTAGCCAATTGGTATCTTGTGACAGTTGTATGGGCTCTGAATTCATCAATGGCAGCAACCTTGATTTTGTAAGAGGCAGGAAGGGATCTGAGAATTTTGCCAACAATCTCATTTTCATCCAAGACTCCACCAGCATTTCTAATTCCACAAACTAGCTCATTTACTCTTGGCATAAAAGTAGTAATATTTTCGTCATCTCTCATCTTCAGTTTTTCAAATTTCCCTTTTAGACTCTGTAACCTTGCACATTTAACATACTGGTCTCCTTCATGCAAAAGTTCCAGTTTATTCCAAATCTCAAAAGCAGTTGGTAGGTCAATAACATTTGAGAGCTCTGAGTCAGATAATGTGCTTAGAAGAGCCTCTTTGGTCTGTAGATTGTTTTCAGCATCTGTGATTTCATTTAGGGTTGTCGGACCACCCTGTGGAGGTACATATGATTTTGTAACTATGGACTAGTACGCCATTCCCATACACTGTAAGTGACTTTCATGCGACCTTTCCAAAGAGCAAAGTTGGTTCTATCAAACTTTGGACTATCCTTCTTGTAAGACAACATCCTGGATCTCCTCAAGTGGTTAAGCTCCTTTTAGAGGAACTTGGCTCTGATACCAATTGTTAGACTTAGGGCATACAACTGAGAGGGGGGGTGAATCAGTTGTGCAAAACTTTCTCCAATTTACACACTTAAATCCTCTTAGTGATTAGCAGTATATTAAACATGAGACATAATGCATTCAAATCAAAAGCAGAAACTCATCAACACATGAGACACCAAGATTTTGACATTGAAAACCAGGTTAAGGGAAAAACCACGGGGTGATTAACCCAAGAATGTATTCTCTATTAGAAGAATAGAAAGAACAAAATGGCACATGCCAATTAGGGCTCACTGCTCGAGCACACTGCTCACAAGAGGCTCACTGCCTACAAGAGACACACTGTCTACAAAGAAACAAGTATCACATACATGAACTAGAGAATAGCATCTTCACCATGCTTGAATCAGTTCCATTAAGCTCAATACTTCTGCTCTGCCTTTTGCTCTCCTCTTCGTTACCACTCGCTCATCTCCACAAGACACACTTTGGAATGACTTCACAATCCTTTATTTATACAAGACATCGACTTAGGAATAATCATCTAAGTCGGCAAACACTTACAAGAACATCCACAAGACGTGTAATACATCCAGTCGGCTAGTCACATGAAGAACACCAACATCCAGTGGTTATTCTTCAAATATGAATTTTAACTTTAATGCAGACCATCAACATGAACTGGGACCGATCCACAGATCACCACAAGCTTTCCTGAATCACCAACAATATCCGCACTTCATCTGCTTACAAGAATCCTTCTCTCCTTCATCTGAAACCTCACCAACATAGTCTGTCATCACTGTCACAAAGGAATAGGTTCTTCCAGACCTTCAAGCCACAAACCAATCTACTTGACACTTCACAAGGATGTCCTCAACACTTCCTCAAATCCACAGAATGGGATAAAGCATTACCGGACCTCACCGGACCTATCTGTGTCACTCTGTCACCTCTGGACACCTGCCAGAGCCGGTTCTACTTGAGCGATCATAACTTCTTCAGATCTTCATGCAGACCTCTAAAAACTTGACTGAAGCATCTCAAGACTTATATCTAAAAACCCTTTAAACCGCATCCTCTGATCCTCAACCTATCTTGGAATTTTACCTTGTTGTCATCACTGTTCTTCACTGTTCCTGATTGAGACTAATTTTCTTAATATCCTCAGCACACAGCTCATCCAATCCTTCTCATTAATGAAACATGAGTATGTTGACATCAATGACAACACCGGTTAAACCCATACTTGCAACACTATGGTCGTGTGTGCCTTCAAGGAAGATAGCATAATGGGTCCCATTTCTCCAATCCAAGTTTTTGATATCTTAACTACATGTGATAGGACATACAGGAGTAAATTGCTTTGATATCACCAATTTGAATTAAGTTTGGAATCTAGGTGATAATACATTAGTGAGGGACTAAATGTATGTAACCACTAATTGTCAAGCAAGGAATTATGCAATAACAATAGTTTTTGAAGATAAATAAATTAGATTTTGTTGAAAATTGAGAGAGATTATACAATATATGTCAAACTCTATGAAAGATATGCATGCCTTCAACTATATTTTATTCAATTCAAATTTGGCTAATTTAACATTTTGTAATAAACTAGAAAACTTGCTAAAACTAGTAAACTATGATTTCTATCAGAAATTCAAGAGTCACCACACCCATGCCATCCTTGGAAGTTGAAATGAATAGATGGATAAGGATAAATTATCTACAAAATTATAAAATGCTAGGAAATTATTTAATTTTGGTACCCCAACTTGGTGGGGTCATAATCCCTAACTTGTTGGGAAAAAGTTGAACTAGTTGGATATGTTTGAAACATCTCCAAGAGATCTAGTTCAAGTTGCTCAGAAGTTACCTTATTACTCTCCTCCTAAGATATAAAAAAAGAGTCTCAAGGGCCCAGTCCACTCTTAAGGCCTCTAAAAAATGTAGATTATAGAGATGTAGATAATTCTACAAAAATAGAATTTGATATTTCCTAGATTCAACCATGCAAATGCCATCCAAATGCTTCTGAGACTTAACTAGTTTAGTCCTTCCTCTATTGTAGTTTACAAATGTTATTTCCTTTCATTTTCATGCAATTATGCTTATTTCTAGATTTTATAGACTATTTTCTTTCATGATTTTCATAACTGAGCAAGTGTTGAGGTATTCTTTCTGCCACATCACCATTTTATTCTTTTTGTACTTAGATTTTCTGTTGTTTTTCATGATTTTCATAAAAATATTTGTTTCATAATTAAGAAAGTGTAAAGGTCTTTTTTCTAGGGCATCACAATTTTATTCTTTCTATATTTAGTTTTTCAAACCTTCCCCCAATCATAAGTAAGTTTAGATAGTATGAAGGAGTTGCCTTTGTAATCATAGAGGCCAACTTGTATACTAGGTTTTTCTATCTGCAGGACTTCCCATTGTTGATCTCTTTGCATGGAACAAGTATTAAACACTGTTGTACATATGGTTGTGTGGTTGTCATTGATGTCAACACTCAGTATGGTTGTCATTGATGTGGTTGTGCATTGATGTCAGTTCACTCTTTTTGGGTTGTCATTAATGTCAACACTATGCTTGGATGCTTATGATAATGATATACTATGTTGATGGTGTGCTAACAGTGGTTGTTGATGCTCATGGTTGGTTGCTGATGTTCATGGTTGGATGTCATACCTTGATTAAGGTTAAGTAAAGTTGTATTGAGCATGTTTGTGGTCAGCAGAGATGATTTCATGATGATATTAAGATGGGAATTAGAAGCATTAAGATGAATAATGATATATTAAGATGGGAACTAGAAGCTATGCTAAGGATGAGAAGATGTTGATGATGACATGTAGCATGTTGTATGCTCTTTCTTGATGATTCTAAGAAAGTATGAGTTGCTACAAGAAAGTTCTATCTCTGGATGTTGGTAAAGGTTGCTGTTGTAGGAAGCTGCCTAGAAGACTGCTTAGTAAAATGCTCTGCATTCCTCTGCATTTGAAGATATAGTCATGCAGTTCAAAAATTAAGTTTAGTATGTTGTAAAGGTGCCAAATCCAAATTTTTAGATCATTTTCTCCTCCACAGTGGAAGTTACAAGTGACAGAGTTTCAGTCTGTGCTCTGATAATATAATGTGATGATGAAGGATGGTTGGAATGCTCTGCATTCCTCCGCAAGTGAAGATGTGCTTATACGGTTTTGTGGACATGTTTAGGGATGTTCAATGCATGCTTCTTTGCAGTATCAGGGGATTTGGAGGTCCACAAGTTCAATTTTCAAATGACAATGTACTACAGATGGTTCCAGATGCCTAATTGTTCTCAGGACACATGTTTGAGTACTTGCACTAGTTGGAGAATGTGTAGATCAGCTATATGAGTTTATGTAGACATTCTACATGTCTCTATGTCTCTCAAGATTGAAGCACATGTAGCTCTTTCGTGTTTCCAGTACCGCACAAGGTTTTCAAGTCAATATGTGAAGAGTTATTGTTGATGAGGTCAACTGAGGTATGTTGGTGATGTGTGCCACAAAGGTCAAGTTGTGCAGAGTTCAAGAAGTGTTTGGATATGGTGTATAGGTCCATCTAACTCATCTGGGAGAAGCGCAAGCAATGTTCAATATTTCATGAGTACCACCAAGTTGAAATGACCGTTGTGCTACAAGCTTCATGTTTTCTTTCTTAAGGGTGACTTAATTCAAATTTGTGAAGTGTGTGAATTTTATTCTATGAAGGATGTTTAGGACTGGGTTAAGCATTTGTTGGGATCCACAAGGTGTGTGTCTCTTTCTGGAGTGGAGTGTAGTTCATGTTAGGGCTTTCCCTATGCATGTTTCATGTTGTATGATCTCTGGCTGACTTTTAAATTGCAATATTCTTGTTGTATTTGCTAACTTGTAATGTAATCAATGTAATGTCATGTATATATTGTAAACCTAGTTGATCTAGGTGACATATGATTGCGAAGATGAGAATATGAGTGTGTGAAAAGTAGAATATGAATATGATATGCATTATGATGTACAAATGAAGGAGAAAGAGCAGAAGCAATAAGGTCTGTCCTGATTCATCTTGAAGACATTTTTGTAACAGGAGGGAAGTGAAGAGTGTGCCTAATTGATCCAATTATCAAAAGAGGAGTGAAGAGGCATAATTGCAATCATCAAAGGTGTGAGCTTCAATGTTAGTTTTCAGGTAGTAAAAGGACTGTCATATTGTAATCATTTCTGAGTTTATTCTTAGTTCAGGGAGTAGTTGCTTCCTTGGGTTGTATCCCTAAAACAAAGTCTGTAGGGAGTTGTAGCTTCCTTGAGAGTGACCCTAAAACAAAGTCTTTAGCGAGTAGTAGCTTCCTTGGGTTGTAGCCCTAAAATAAAGTCAGCAGGGAGTAGTAGCTTCCTTGGGTTGTAGCCCTAAAACAAAGTTGTAATATTTATAGCAGTGAACTTCATATATTGTGAGTTAATCCTTACCGTAGTTTTTCCCCTTTTGGGGTTTTCCATGTATATCTGGTGTTATGTGTTGATGTGCATTGTGTTGATCTTTCATGTTTATGTTGATGCTGTAATGTTTAAGTTTTAATCTTCTCCAAAGGATTTGAAGTTTATTTCAATACTAATTCACCCCCCTCTTAGTATCCTGGTGTGTTCAACAAACACATCTAAAACACTAGAATAGATATGGCTCCAATATCAAAGTATCTATAGGTTCCTATACAAAAGTTTGAATAAGAAGAATGATATTTGATTTAGGCTTGGGTAACTAAACTTGCTTTTATTTTTCTTCTTATAGTATAACCTTATTTGGTTGATCTTATGTTATAGCACTAGGTTTTGATGATGGTTGTAGTTGTTTTTTAATATTATTTTCATATTTCTTTTCCATATTACTTGCTTGTTTTTTATTTTTAATCATATCCTTTTACATTGTAGATGGTTCTTCAATTATTCCATTGGTGGATTTTTACTCTACTATTTTTTAAATGCAATGGAATTAAAGCTTCATGAAGATCTAGATTTGGTTCAATCATTTTCATAGTTTGTTTCATCACACTATCTTCTCATCCCATCCTTATTTCTTATTTTCTTTGTATACCTTGTAAATGATATATGAAATGTTGGTTCCTTCATTGGAGGCTCTTTCAAAGTATAAATGAATGTATCAATAGTAAAATTTGCATGTTTTAAAAGAGGTTGATAATTATCTCTTGACATTTTCATTACCTATGGTGAATGAATTTTATAGATCTTGGTGCAAAGTAGAAGGGATAGTTTGAGATTTATTTATGAAAGAGCATCCAAGAATGAGACTAAACCAGTTAGAGTTTGGAATTTAATATGAAAGAGCATGTTGATTCTTATTTTTGTGCAATTTTCAAACATAATATGATGCATTCAAGAGTATCTTTCATTATGTAATTAGAACATTTAAGAGATACCCTCGAGTGTGCATATGTTTCTTGATGGAAATAATTAGATCAAAAAATTCCTCCATGAAAATGTGAAAGTGTGAACTAAGATCCACCGAAATCCATTCAATTTTATTATGTGCTATAGTGGCCATAATATAAAGAGGTATGAGGCAGGAGTTGTTTGCTTAATTTATTCTTCAATATTTCTTTCTAAAATTCAAAAGAAGTTGTATCAACTTGTTCTTCCTCAATGTTATCCACATTATTAGATTGGGGATGATATGGTAATGGATTAGTGTAGATTTGTAAGTTTTGATTAGGAGGAGCAACAAAAGGGTTGCCCCATAATTAATGACTTCTACATGAATCATATTGTTATCAATGAGATCTTGAATTTATGGCTTAGACCCACATATTTTTAGTGTTATGCCCATTGATTCTATGATAATACAAAATTCTTTTGCATCATAACCTTTAGGAACATAAATAGATGTGCCAATAGGGAAAATAAGAGGCAATATTATCATGTTAGGCCCTAATAAATGTTTCAGTACTACATGGATGGGGTCATGAAGATTTGTGAATTTTCCTAGCATTTTGGGATTAATAAAGATTACATTAGAGGCTATGGAAAATGTAATAACATTATTTATAGAAGGCTTAATGTCATGCTTATATAGAATATAACCACCCTTATTGAAATGAATTTTTTGTTAAAATTTAAAGAAGGATAGGATGATTTGAGGGAGGATGTGAAGAACCATGTTTGAGTGCATTTACTTTTGTAAATTTTAGCTATCTAGATGTTTCTAAAATTTACATACCAATCCATAAATGAAGTATATGGCTATTAAGGTACAACTTGTCTTGAATGGTTGGAAGTAGGCTTTATAATAAGCAATATTTCAAGTTCATATTCTCATATTTAGTAATGCATTTTTGGTGGTCAAGGATTGAAAATAAATAATGTTATCATGGATTATTTCTTTTGGTCCTTGTCTATATTCAATCAAATATGAGATGCATGAGAGGGAGCAATGGGGTTATATCAAGGATATGAGAAGTAGGATCTTTGACATGATTAGTGATAGTAGGAACAATGCCATATGGATGAGAAGTGAAAATGGGGGTTGTGTTGGGATTAGGTATGACATACACCTTGCAAGTCCTAATGTTCAAATTATTTAATTATTTAAATTATTTATGTGTCTAGGTAATGAAATGGGATACCCCACTTTATGCCTTGACCATTATTCCATGTGTGATTTATTTTTATTTTGGCATTTATGTATGCAAATATATTTATAAAAGAATATCTTTTCATGAATGATGTGTAAGAGCATCTATGGCAAGATAGTGGTTATAACATGTAAGAGCATGGTTAAAAGGGAGGTTATAAAGCAGAATAGGAATTTTGACCCACTTATGATGCATATTATGACACATAATAAATCATCTTTCTAAATAAGGTAAATGACAAATAATGGAGTGTGGGTCTTATGAATTTTTACCATGGTAATTTGGGACCTTGTTTGGGCCCATGGTAATGTGTTATGGTGGTATTTTGGGCCAAGCTATGAGTCTATATATTGAGGGATTGAGATGGAGCTATTAGAGAGGAGTTTTGTAGGGTTATGATGTTAGTTTTCTACCTGAGGAAGAGGATGTTGATCTCCATGGAGGAAATAGCCTGACATTGTATTGTAACAGGTTTATTGTTGCCGAATAACACATTGGTTCAGTGCTTTGGTGGCTAGGTTTTCCTAGGGTATATATGTGTCATTCTCTTTCTTGTGGTTGATTTCCCTTCTATCTCTCTAATTCTTTCTTTTCTAAGTCTTTATATGCTAAAATGCTATTAAAATTTCTGTAGATTTGATTACTATAATTATCTCCTCAAAGGGTTAATGTGGAAATGCCTGCAATGCTTACTAATTATGTTTAATTTGGTTTTATTGATAAGGGGTTTGTAGGTATACTTTTCCTAACATTTGGTATCAGAGTAGAGGTGGTTCCATGGTTTGAATGTGGTTGCATGTGGTTATATGCGGTTGCATGTGAGTTGTATTTACTTGCATGTTGTTTTTATGTACTTGCATGGAATGGCACATTGCTTGCATGGGCTTGCAAGTCATTGCATATGCTTGCATGCCATTACATGAGATGGATCCGTGATTTGGTTTTGGGCATTCATCTATTTTGATTTTTGAGTTTTGGGTATTTGTCTATTTTGATTTATTGAGCATAAAGAGCTTGTAGGAATTTTTTGGAAGGAATTGGATAGCTATTAATCCTCATATGAGGGAGATTTTGTAGTGGATTTGGTTTGTTATTTCATGAAATAGTATGGTGAGCACTAGTGGAATGGAATATAGGTTCAATGGAGTTGATCATGTGCTTGCATATTACATGGTTGTGACTTGGAGCTTCTATTTGGTAGTATGTGATTACTCTCTAACATGGTGGTTGTTTACCTTTATCTTTTGGTCATGTGTAGTAAAAGAGTGTTCATGTTGGGTACCTATTTTGGCCTCCTAATCACATGGGAAAGCACTAGTTGTTGGGTTTATGGTTTCAACCTCTAGTTTTCATGAAAGAACTAGATGATTAGCCCCTAGTTGTGCACAAGTTGTGGAGTTCATCTTTTGGTGACTTAGAAGCTCCTGGACAACCTATTTCATTATTTTCATGTACTTTGTCATGGTTGCGGAATTGGTGTTTTGGTGGCCTAGATTTCTTGAACAACCTTCTAATCCTTTTGAATATTTGTACTTGCATGATTCAAATTCATGTTATTTTGGATTTGTGGGTTTTCTAGATTTCTTGATTAAAATATGTGGTTTTGCATATATATGATATCCCATTGTTTCAAATTGTAGATTTGGTGTTTTTTAGAATTGTGGGTTTTTTGATGTACAAATGGATTTAGATTTGCATGGATGGTTTTGCAGGTCTTACATGTTAACTAAAATCTATGATTTTGTAGATTTGTGAAGAGATTGTTGTTTAGGGATTTTCTAGATGGAGATAGTTGTAGATTTGTGTTATTGGAAAATCTATGAAGTTATTAGAATTATTGTGTTCAAAAGCAGCTCTATATTTTGCAATCTCAAGGATTTATGTGGGTTTATTGTTGCACTCAATCTCATGTGAGGTTTCTTGTGGACATTTAAAATCTTCATGGGGTTTCTTGGGACCATTGCGTGTTGGGTCCTTCATCTTCAGTTGGGCATTTTGCATCTTTTTATTCATAAGGTGATTGAGTTCCTTTTTATCCTCTTTGGCTGATTCATTTGTGTAGTGCACTCCATTTATTTTATTATTGCATTTGTGTGGGTTACCTACATTTCCTTTCTCCCTCAAACATCTCACTAATTTTCTCTCATGCTTGAGTAGATTAGTTTTATTTTGCATTTGCAAGTGTCACTGTTGTTATTCCTTTTAGACAGAAAATAATAACACACACGTTTACTTCAATATTTTCAAACTTGGTTGCTGTGGAGGTAGAAATACCAAATAAAGGGTTTGAATTAAAGGCAAGCCCAAAAAATATCATCAACTTTATTCCTTCTCCTCGCAGGTTCTAGATTTGAGAGAGAAGCTCCATCTGCTTTGCTAGTTTTGTGAACCCTCTCCCAAAATCTTTTCATTTTTATTATCTATTTTATTTCTTTAGAATTGTATTGTTTATATCTTTTCAATTTCAATATATTTCTATCACCTGGAAGCTACTGGTACTTTGTTTCATCTCATGTTGTGTAGGATATGTGAATAGAGTGAAACAGAGTTGAATTTTCCTATTTTCTATATGGTTTGGACTACAATGCGACACGTAGACATCCTCAAAATGCATTGGTGTCCCTGGAAGAGAGCTCGTCCATTTGATACCAAGTTCCTATTTATTTCTTCCTTTCTGTTATGCCATTGAAATCTTTACATTCTATTCACATTATTCTATTTTTAGCATTTCATTAGCATTTTTCTACATTTTAATCAGCTAGTATAGTTTCCATTTATATTCACTAACACTTTGAGGGACTAGTAATGTTAGTATGTTGAATCTTAGTAGGCAGCAAAACTAAAACAATCCTAAATGTAGTTTTAGTGAAAAGTTCCTTTAACTAACACCTCTTAGTTGAAGTGCAATTTTTCCTCCTCTACAGTTAGTTCACTATTTGTTGATGTTCCTTTTTGATCTTGGAAGGTATATGACAAGTGGGAGAGTGTTGAGATTAGGTGTGTCACACAACTTACAAGTCCTAATGTTTGGATTATTTAATTATTTATTATTTTATGTGTCCTAATGAAATGGGATGCCCCACTTTATGTTGAAATCACAGAAGTACTAAGAGGGGGGTGAATCAATACTTAATCAAATTATTTCCTTTTAAATGTATTCAATACAAATTGAACAATTAAACCAAATGAATCATAACAACACATACACACATGACACCGGATTTATGTGGAAACCTAAGATGAGAAAAACCACGATGAGCAAGCTTCTTGGATCTACTGTCCAAATCCAACCTCACAAATAAAAATAGATGTACAATAATTTTTATGGGCACCAACTCAAAGGAAGCTTTAACTCCTTGATACAAAGTTTTATGGAATCCAACCCAAAGGAAGTGTACTAAGTGAAAACAAAATGAAGATTAAATATAAACCAAATGTAAAACAAAATGATTATACCTTCATTTCGACTCACGAATCCAAGCGGGAAGGAGTTACACCTGATAGTCTCCTCCGATTTTACCCAAGACTAGTGTGTAGATGTGGTTTGCTCTTGCTTTCAACACAAATGTAGATGAAGGATTAGAGGATAGATAGATTAGAGATTTGAGAGAAATTGGAGCATGGTTTTGATGCAAGAAGAAGTTGTTATGAATGGCTTGGGTGAGGGATTTATTTATAGATTTTTGAAAAAGGGATGGAGGGTGAGGATTAAAAGTTGAGATCAAGGGCTCTCATTATTTGTGAATCTTTAATTCATAATGGATGATTTAAAAATTCATTTTTAATGAGAGTGGATTATGACAAATTGAATTTTTTAATTCAATTAGTGGAGGACAATTGAATTAAAAATTGAATTAGTGGAGGACAATTGAATTAAAAATTCAATTAGTAGAAGACAATTGAATTAAAAATTCAATTAGTGGAAGAGTGGAGGATAATTGAATTAAAAATTCAATTAGTGGAGGACAATTGAATTAAAAATTCAATTAGTGGAAGAGTGGAGGACCATTGAATTAAAAATTCAATTAGTGGAGGACCATTGAATTAAAAATTCAATTAGTGGATGATAGTGGAGGACAATTGAATTTTAAATTCAATAGTGGATGATAGTGGGGGACAATTGAATTTTAAATTCATTTTTGGATAATGGAGGATATTAGCTAATTAAATATTAAGAATATTTAATTATATGTGCCACATGGTGAGGTGGAAGAGATGAGGTGGATTGATGAGGTGGATTTTGTGAGGTGGATTTAAGACTTAGGATAGAGGGAAATTGAAATAATAAATATTACATATTTATTAAATCAATTGGATAAGGTTTTAGACTATTGAAATAATGAAATTAATTCAATTTTGGGGATAATATGATGGAAAATAGGGTAATGAAGGGATAATTAATTAAATAAAAATTTAATTAATTGGTTAGGAGGGAAATTGACATGTTTAGGGATGTCGGGAGTCGGTTCGATGGTAGAAGACATTTTTAGGTGTCTACATTTGCCCCTCTTTGAGATGGTGTTGCGGCTAAGGAACATCATTTCAAAGAAGTTAAAACATAGAGTTGGATTGGATAGAAAAAAGATTTTGGCTTAGAAAAATAGAGTAAGGTTTGGGGATAATTGGTAAGGGTGATACCCCCTCAAGAGGATAGGCGGGTTGCAAGAACACGGTTGTGCTCGCGAAATGGATGGAACAGATTTGTAGATGTGGTTGGAGGATAAGAGGTGAGATGAAAGTGTGATAATGTTGGGAGATTGATTGGTGGATGATCATTGTGCTGAAAATGATTTAGAGCAATCCTAGGTTTGATATAGCAAAGTGGATATTTTCACCAAGGTATAGAAGACCAGGGTGATGATGCTTATCCAACAGTTGCATGGACTAGACACGCAAACAAAGGGATGATCCCATGCATGCCCAAGGTAGTACAACCTTATCTAGATGAGGGAAGGGGACTCATAGCATAAGCCCTTAGTACACAAAAGGTATGATGAACCTTAGATGCATAAGGAGATCAATATGCTAGAACCGACCCTACAATCAACAAGATATGAATACTCGCTTGGAGTAATGAAACCAACCCAAAAGCGCAACATGCAAAAACAAGACTATGCCCCATTCTAGATGGTTTCGCCACATACCATGATATAGTAAGATCAAGGTAGCTTTGATGTGATCTTTGAATAGGACAAAAGATAAAAAATCAAAAACAAAAAGATCAACGAACCAAACAAGTGACCATTATATCTTGCCAAGATGGATGATGATAGGATAGATTCTGCCTATTGTAGGAAAGATATATCCTAAGGTAGGAATTGATTGATGATTGATGTTTGTAAGATTGGCTCAAGATATGATGGTGACAAGTTGTGATTGATGCTGATTTGATAGTTGATGATTTTTGATTAAGGACAATGCTTTGATAGGTGATGCGATGCTTGGATCTAGTGTAAGCTTATTGATGATAGATGTGATGATGATGTGGGATGATGATAAATGTGATGATGATGCGGGATGATGATAAATGTGATGATGATGAGAGTGTGATGGAGCAAGTTTGATTTTGTGATGGATAAATTATTTTTGGAAGTTTGTGTGTTTTCGATTGTTTTGGTATATTTTGATGTTTGTGATGTTTTTGGATTTTTTTGAATTTTTGATGTTTTTGGATTTTTTTGATTTTTGAAAAGGAATGGTTTATTATGATATGGTTACATTGGATTTCATGTGGATAACCTTTGCGCTAGATACCAATGACAAGGGAACACCAATTCTAGAGGTGAAAGTGATGGGGTTGGATAGGGGGATTGGATAGCTGATTCATGATAGATGAATGGACAAGTGATAGGGATGCATGTTAGATAGATGGAAGATAAGGATGAGGGGTAGGATAGGTATGCATGATATATGGATGGGGGATTGCAAGATTTTCTCCAAGGGCTAGGTTGCAAGGAATCATATGCCCCAATGCCTAAAGAATTTTGCATGATGGGCTCATGTTTGAATGGGTGGACTTTGCATTAGATGGATGGAGGATATACTTTAAAAGGGAGTATGCCAAGAGGTTTTCAAAGCATGTTGTTGATATTTTGCCCCTTGTCTTTATCAATATCTAAGGTGGGAGATATAGTGGATAGAATGGATGGGGAATGATAGGATGAATAGGGGATGGTAGATAGGAATATGATAAGATAAATAGGGGATAGTGGATAGGATATGCAAAAGGATGTTATGGATTTGGATGATTAGATGGTTTTACCCCCAAGTGTAGGGATACAAAATGGATGGAGAAGGGATTACGCATGACGCCCACAAGGGGTTTTCATCAAGGTACTTGCCCAAGGCGCCACAAGGAGTGGTTTTCACCATTGGACATATTTTTCTCTTTACTATTTTCTTATTTTTTTGTTTTTTTTGCTTTTTTGATGGAATGTGGACTCTAGCGTCTATTTCCATAGCAAGGAGAAGATGGTCCCATGTTGGATAGCATTATGGATTATGATTGCATGGATTGTTGGAAGAGAGGAGAAGAAGGAATGGATGGTGGATAATGGATTATGATGTGGATTATGCAAAAGCATGGACCATAGGAATGTGATGGGGAAGATATGTAGGATAGTGAATGAAAGATGGAGAGATGGGAGTATGTGGGAATGTTAAGTGATGGAGGGGAACCAAGACCAATGGTTGCACACACCATGATGTATTTGGAAGCTTGTACTTTGGATGTGGAGTTGGGAGTAATGGGGATCGGGATGGGGGATTTTTGTATGATCGATTTGGGGTTTTAGGGACCCAAATGGACTTAGGTGTTGGGGGATTCTTAGATGGGGATTAGGATGCTTGGGATTGTGGGGTAGATTGGGAGGTGGATGCCTCATTAGATTTGAGTGATCTTTGTTTGGGGACCCACACCATTTTTGTTTTTGCTTTTTCTTGTGATGGTGTGGGCTTTGATAGCCTTTTGGATTTTGCATTTTGATTGGAAGGGATAATATCTTTAGGCTTTTGTGCTTCATGAATTGAGGCATTCAAATTATTACTTTTGAATCCCATGGATTTGGGGGAAGCTTCATATTTGAAAGATGTGTGCTTTTGTTGGGCTTGATTGGGAATTTTAGGAGATTTATGGGTGAAGGGGTAAAAAGTGGATTTATGGATAAATGGATAAGGGGATTTGAGGATGGGGATATTAAGAGTTGGTAGGATGGGAGGATAAGAGGATTTGTGGATAGGGATGTTTGGTGTTGGTAGGATAGGAGGTAGAGTGGATTTGATAGGGATCTTTGGAGTTGGAAGTAGTGGAGGTAAATTTTATGGAGGAAGATGGATGGTCACATGCTTTTGCAAATGATAGGATGATGGAGGAGGGATGGCAACATATGTTTTGGAAGTGCGATGAGATGCACCATGTGTGGGATTGGATGAATGGATTTTGGAAGGTGTGTGGGTGGTACCAACATGTTCATTTTGTTTGTCTTGGGATGTATAGCCAAGGCCATGCGAAGATGGATGGAATGTGGTGTGGATGGGCTCCAAGATGCCTTGCTCGTGAAGGCCTAAGCCTTTGCCTTGATATTGCATATGTTGGAGCATATGACATGCAATGGGATGTTTGGTGCTTTGGAAACAAGACGTGAGTCCAGTATTTGTTGGAAGAGGATAGGTGGTGGATGAAAGTTGTTCACCTCTTACAAGGGAGTCACCACGGATGAAAGTGATTGTGCCAAGTGGATAAGGGGATGGATTTTGGATGAGATTGGTAGATGGATGTGAAGGATGCATGGGGGATGGTGAAGGGGTGGTAGAAGATGGGGTGAGATCAATAAGTTGATCAATAGATGGGAGGGGATCGTGGATGGGATTAGATGGGATGGTTAGATCTTGATTAGGAGAAGGGGTTGATGTGTCAACATGCTTTAGATTTGATTCTTGACATGGCTCATGTGTTTGGATAGAAGTGGGAGTGATTTGGAGATATGTGGTAGGTGCTTGACTTATGTGTTCTTGAACATGGCTCCATGATGGTTCTTGACTTATGATAGGGGAGTGTTCAAGAGATTTGGTGGATGTTGGATTGCATGAGGGTGTTTGATTCCTTGCTAATAGCCAATGGATGGCATCCTTCATGAGTGTATGGGTTGAAGAGCAATATAATGGATGGATAATGATGGTGGTTGGTGTGGGATTAGGATTGGAATTGGATATGTGGGTGTGAAGTGAAAACACAAACTAATTGCATAAAAACACAAAGTTATACCTCACATGAAGACCCAATCTCATCAAGGGAGGATGAAGCTTGCACCCAAGAGCTCCTAGATTAGATAACCCTATTTGATTCAAATGTGGATTGCTCTTGCTTTCAACACAAATGTAGATGAAGGATTAGAGGATAGATAGATTAGAGATTTGAGAGAAATTTGAGCATGGTTTTGATGAAAGAAGAAGTCACAAGACATGACAAACAAGAGCTAATGTTCGTTTTAAGCCCAAATCCAAATGTGTTTGCAAACAAGATTAAAAGATAAGAGAGGAAATGATTGCACCTGGTTAATTTGCTATCCAAATTGTGGGAGATGTTGATGTATGATGTTGTTCCAGCCTTGTATGATCACCTGCAAGTCACTAGAATGAAAACGGAGCAAATAGACTAGCCCAAGATGCGACCTGCAACAACTCACCCCCAAAACTTGCAAAACTTTGCTAAAACAAGGGTTAGAAAATGAAGATTTTGACAACAAAACCTTCACAAACTGATGATGAGATCCGAGACCAGGCGTGCCAATGTAATAAGTGAAAACAAAATGAAGATTAAATATAAACCAAATGTAAAACAAAATGATTATACCTTCATTTCAACTCACGAATCCAAGTGGGAAGGAGTTGCACCCGATAGTCTCCTCCGATTTTACCCAAGACTAGTGTGTAGATGTGGATTGCTCTTGCTTTCAACACAAATGTAGATGAAGGATTAGAGGATAGATAGATTAGAGATTTGAGAGAAATTGGAGCATGGTTTTGATGCAAGAAGAAGTTGTTATGAATGGATTGGGTGAGGGTTTTATTTATAGATTTTTGAAAAAGGGATGGAGGGTGAGGATTAAAAGTTGAGATCAAGGGCTCTCATTATTTGTGAATCTTTAATTCATAATGGATGATTTAAAAATTTATTTTTAATGAGAGTGGATTATGACAAATTGAATTTTTTAATTCAATTAGTGGAGGACAATTGAATTAAAAATTGAATTAGTGGAGGACAATTGAATTAAAAATTCAATTAGTAGAGGACAATTGAATTAAAAACTCAATTAGTGGAAGAGTGGAGGATAATTGAATTAAAAATTCAATTAGTGGAGGACAATTGAATTAAAAATTCAATTAGTGGAAGAGTGGAGGACCATTGAATTAAAAATTCAATTAGTGGAGGACCATTGAATTAAAAATTCAATTAGTGGAAGACTATTGAATTAAAAATTCAATTAGTGGAGGACCATTGAATTAAAAATTCAATTAGTGGATGATAGTGGAGGACAATTGAATTTTAAATTCAATAGTGGATGATAGTGGGGGACAATTGAATTTTAAATTCATTTTTGGATAATGGAGGATATTAGCTAATTAAATATTAAGAATATTTAATTATATGTGCCACATGGTGAGGTGGAAGAGATGAGGTGGATTGATGAGGTGGATTTTGTGAGGTGGATTTAGGACTTAGGATAGAGGGAAATTGAAATAATAAATATTACATATTTATTAAATCAATTGGCTAAGGTTTTAGACTATTGAATTAATGAAATTAATTCAATTTTGGGGATAATATGATGGAAAATAGGGTAATGAAGGGATAATTAATTAAATAAAAATTTAATTAATTGGTTAGGAGGGAAATTGACATGTTTAGGGATGTCGGGAGTTGGTTCGATGGTAGAAGACATTTTTAGGTGTCTACAAGAAGCACCGACTCCTTAAAACAAAATTTTATGGTCTCCAACCCAAAGGAAGCACCAACTCCATAATGTGCTACAACACTTACAACACTTACAAGATGAGGCACGAACCTCTGTACCAAAACACTTGATTGATTCTAATGGTTAAATCACCTCTGTAGCATCATCTCCTTTAACTCTTTGATATTAAATTATTCAGATAACCTCAACACCTCTGCTCTATCATCTCTACTCAAAAACACTTCCGTAGCACACTAATGACTCAGTTATGGATCATGCATCATAGCCTCTAGAGTTACTTCTTCATTTCTAGATCATTCACCTATTTCGCACATGCTCTCACACACTCACACTCACACTCATGCACTTTGAAACAATCTTCTATCCTTAATATATATATATATATATATATATATATATATATATATATATATATATATATATATATATATATATATATATATATATATATATATATATCCTTCACAAGTCTTCAAAACATTGTCTTTGTTGGCCATGGTGTAACATGTAACATGAAACATGTAACTGCCTTGCTTGTCGACATCCAAATCATTTGCGATAATGTAGGAGTGAAATCCCACTATGTGGTTCATACCAAGGGACCAAATGGACCCAATTTAATTTCTCCCAAGCTTTCCTACTGGTACACACTTCCACACACATGGTGCAATCACTCAAACACACCATGTCGGCACTACAAACACTTATCTTTTCATTCATTAGCTCAAGACCCAATGTGGTACCAGAGAAGAGAGATATCATCATGCGGTTCATGTCACAAATAGTATATGACTTAAAAAACCTTCTCATATACTCCTCTTTCTATTTCATGCTCTAGCTTGCTGATGAAAACAATCAAACTTTGATATCGGTAACATTTACTTTGTTTGGTCACACTGTCTTAACTTGGAACATTTAAAAACATACTTGTAGTACTTTTTATATTTTAAAATTTAGATATGTTATGCAAGACATCCTTATTCACATATGTTTCAAACTGCTAGGCTATATCTTCAAGTGTGGAGTAATGCAGGGCATTCTTCTGTACCTTTGAGACTGCAACGAGATTGTAACAACACTGTCTTGACATAGAACATTGAAAAACACATTTGCGGTGATCCAAAACACTTGAAACCTAAACTGACCATATATACTAACCATCTTAACTTAACTTTCAAACAACAAAGCCAAACATCAAAGTGCGGTAGAATGCGGTGGATTTCTATTCTACCTCTGATAACCTTATACAACAAGACTTGTTTTCACTCTGCTAGCTCTGGAAAACTTTGCAATAACTTTTATGCTCTGAAACTTGGATCATGCATACCTCTTATCTATCTCTGTCTATCCTCCAAGCCGTAAGGTCATATCTTCAAGTGCAATAGAATGTGATACAATCTCCTATGCATCTACAATATAATTCCCTATACCTTTGACAATTTGATAACTTATACAATTTCTTTCATATTAGTGCAATGCTTTCCACTAAGAGACAATATCATTGCAACAAGCATCAATGTATGACATCAATCAAAACACTTTGATAACCTTCACCTCTTCATCATCACTACTCCTCTGATCATCACTCCTTTGACAACATGTACAACAATATGCCTTCCATATCACAACACCTTTGATCACTACTCCTTTGACATCAATGTTTCACATCACAACTCAGATCATCACTCTTGACAACATATGACTACCACTCTTTTGACATCAATGACAACATATGCAACACTTTATGCCTTGGCCATTATTCCATGTGTGATTTATTTTTATTTTGACATTTACATGTGTAAATATATCTGTGAAAGAATATCTTTTCATGAATGATGTGTAAGGGCATCTATGACAAAGATAGTGGTTGTAATACATAAGAGCATGATTAAGAGGAAGGTTCAAAAGTGGACTAGGAATCTTGATCCACTTATGATGCATATTATGACACATCATAAAACAAATTTCAAAATAAGTTAAATGATAAATAATGGAGTGTAGGTTGTATGGATTTTTACCATGGTATTTTGGGACCTTATGATGCAAGAGGGAAAAAACAACTCTCTGCTACAACAACATTCACAAACACAAAAACACCATAGGCAATTCTTTGCCCACAAACTAAAGCATCAACAACCCAATAACTGAAATAAAACTAACTTCAATTCATGAACAAATATGTGGACTCGTTACAAAATGATCTTTATCTCCTACCAATCTAAATACACACATTCAAACTCTTTTCTCTCATGCTCACAACATTGTTTCTGCAACAATTTGGTGGATCTCTTCTCCAATAATCAACTTCTATTGTCTCAGCCTATCTTCACTCTGCAACTTCCACAATGGTAGATACTTTGTCTCTTTCCCCCTAAGATCCCACCAATTTCTCCCTCCACCGAGCTCTTTATAGATATTGATAACTATGTATAGCATGGAATATGGAAGGGCACAAAACCAAAGATGGAGCTCAAACAAATCTTTATGGTTGGACTTCCCTTTATAGCTCACGTGGTCTCTTTTTGGCTTTCTTTGAACATTTAAATGAATTATATCAAAAGATTTTGATACAAGTATCAAGAGCCAAGAGTAGAGTAGTCTTTCCAGAAGCGGAAGGTTCAAGGAGAAGTGTCATCCTTCCAAGCTTGACCGTACCACTCATATTTCTGTCTTGTTTCCCTTGTACAAATGAAACTATTGGAAAATTCCCTGCACCATATGAACTGTTGCAAGTATGTGCTTAACCGGTGTTGTTATTGATGTTAACATATCTGTGTTGTCATTAGTGTCAATTGTACTCTTGTTTTGATGCTTGATTGTAATGAGTTAAGATTCTTTGTATTTGCCTATGTAAGTGTTGGAGATCCTGGTATTGAGGATATTGAGAAAATTTGCTCCTCCGGTGGAAACAGTGTGTTGCAGAGTATCTTTGTCTATAGAAGAACAATCCAACATATTGCTCTACATTTCTTGTAGAATGAATATCTTTATCTACAGATTGGAAGTTATTGAGATACAGGTCTGAAGATGCTATGTTCCAAGTTTGAGCCTCTAGTATGAAGATTTGAGTGAGTTATGTTCACCGGAGTGAAAACTACTTTTTCTGTATGTTTGGTGGTGATAGGGAGAAAGTATTATGCTCCACATTCCTCCGCATTGAAGTATTTTGGTATGTGGTTCTAGAGTTAAGTCTAAGATAATGTTATGTGCCCTCAACTCCAATGGTTCATGATTTGGTGGTCCACAAGTGATTCTTTCTTTATGACAGTGGTTGACAATGTTGTTTAAGTGCTCTGATTTGAAGATTTTTTTTGACAAATTGGTTAGAAGTTGTGCATATGTTCTTGGTGATTACAATGTGCTTGTGGATATCTCCTGATCGTGTTCCTACCTTTGGATTGGTCTGCAAAGAGAATTTCAGATCATGGATGAAGACTGTTCTTAGAAGACTTAGTGTTAACACCTGTCTTAGCCGACTTGGTTGTTTTCACTATTTACAAAGATGAATTGAAGATTGTGGAAGCATGTTGTGACGTGGAAAATTGCATTTGAGTCCCAGCTAAGGTGAAACTTGATCTGCATACATCCTTTCCTTAGCTAATCTTGTTTAGGTCCAGACCTATTTCTATGTATGTTTGTATTGCTGACCTTGGAGATTGTTCCAATGATTGATGAATGTAATGCCAACCTTGATGTACATTCCAAGGTTGATGAATTGTATAAAAACATGTAATGTAGTTGCAAAAAAGATGTGGTAGTGTGAAAATATGAAGATAAGTATGAAGGTCTAAGGAGAGCAGAGAAGAGGTGTTATATTGTGCTTCAATGGAACTGAACCCAGGTATAAAGTAGATGCTATCAAATCAGTTCACAAATTCTTGGCAGTGAGCCACCCTTTAGCAGTAAGCCAATCTTGACAATGAGCCCTAACATTTTTAGTGAGCATTTTGGGCAGTGAGCCTTTGTTTTTTGGTATTGTTATAACATATATATTTCTGTGGGCTAACACCCACCATGGTTTTTCCCTTATAGGGTTTTCCACGTAAAAATTCTGGTGTCTCATGTGTTATTGTGTTTGAGCTTCTTGTTTCATGCTTTCATGATTAATCTTAATAATAGTGACTAAGAATTTGATGTTTTTATATTCATAAGAGGTTAAAGTCTGGAAAGCGACAGAAACAAAGTATACCTTGCCTCTGAATGGTTTGCAAATTGAAGATGAAGTCAAAGAATATGAGTTAAATATAAAATCTAGAGATGCTCTGTTAAGTGCCTTGTCTAGATAAAAGTCATGGATCTGCAATCCACTCATGAAGTCTGGGAAAAGCTAGAAAAATTATATGAAGGAGATGATTCTGTAAAGAGTGCCAAACTATAGGGCTTGAAAGTGAGATATGAGTGTTTAAAAATGAATGAAGATGAAAACATAACTGCCTTCATGCAAAAGGTTGATGAACTTGTCACCAGAATCAAAGGCATGGGAGGAACTATTGATGAGAAGGACGTTGTGATGAAAATTCTTAGGTCACTACCTAAATCCTATGCTCACAAGGTAGAGGCAATTGAAGAAATAATAATAGTGCAAGATGCCACTAAGGATCAGTTTCTTGGAAAGCTTACATCCTTTGAGATGAGAGATTTTGGTGATGCCCAACCGAAGGTTGAAACCGCTTTCAAAGCCAGTACTTCAGAGAAGATATCCAGAGCAGAAAAGTACAAGGTGGAACCTGATGATGAGCTTGATGAAATTGCAGCCAACTTTGTTGACAAACTACAAAGAGGTTCCGGTAAGTTCAAAGGAAAATTACGTTTCAAATGTTTTACATGTGGTAAGGTTGGTCACTATGCTTCTAGGTGTCCTAAGAGAATTGAAAGAAATAGAAAAAGATTTGAGAGCAGAACTAAGGTTCCAAAGAAATGCTACTATGTTAGAGATCTTGATGATAAAGGTGTGACAAATGATGAATCTGATGATACTAGTACTAGTGCAAATGAATGCTTGTTTATTGCAATTAAAGAAGAACCTGTATCTACTAATCCTACTAGTTGTGTGAAGGAAGAAAAACTAATGGAAGAAAGTGCTTTGGCTGTTCAAGTTGAAAAAGATAAGGATGAATGGGTTATTGACAGTGGATGCTCACATCACATGACTAGTGATAAAAGTAAGTTTGTAAGTTTGGAAAAGTATGATGGTGGACTGGTTAGGTTTGGAGATGATACAACTGGTAAGATTTGTGGAAGAGGATCTATTTATTTTGATGGAAAGCACAATACTGATGATGCTCTATATGTGAAGGGTTTAAAGCACAATCTTTTGAGTGTTGGTCAGATGTGTGACAAAGGTTATGATATGAGATTCAAGAACAATGGATGCAAGATCATGGAAAGCTCCAGAACTGTGATTGCTACCAGTAAAAAGACCAAAGGTAATGTTTATCAATTGAAAGGAACTAATAATTATTGTTTATTGGCTCAGACTGATGAGAGTTAGCTATGGCATAGAAGGACGTGTCATATAAATTTTGACAACATGGTAAAGATAAGTTCTGTTCAGGCTATAAGGGATTTGCCTAAGCTTGTGAAGCATGCCAACACCATTTGCAAAGAATATCAATTTGGGAAACAAACAAGAACAAGTTTCAATTTAGCAAAGAATAATTCTCTACTGGATTGTTGGAGTTGATTCATACAGATCTGTGTGGTCCCACAAGAACAAGAAGTCTATAAGGAGACATGTATTTTATGTTTCTTATTGATGATTACTCCAGGATGGTTTGAGTCACATTTCTAAAAGACAAATCAGAAGCCCTACACAATTTTAAATCCTTCAAGGCAATGGTTGAGAATGAGTTAGAATTAAGGATCAAATGCTTGAGGTCTAATAGAGGAGGTGAGTTTACATCAAATAAATTTAATATTTTCTATGAAGAACAAGGGATAAAAAGACAATTGTCTACACCCAAAACTCCTCAACAGAATGGAGTTGTTGAAAGGAAAAACATGACAGTTCAAGAGCTGCTAGGACTATGTTGAAGGAAGCTAACCTATCAGAAGTGTACTAGAGAGAAGCTATACATACTGCTGTGTACATCCTAAACAACATTCAAGTTAAAGGTAACAATGCTAAAACTCCTTATGAATTGTGGTACGGAAGAGTTCCTAGAGTGAGATATTTCAAAGTTTTTGGTAGCAAATGTTATATTAGAAGAGAAGATCTAGGCAAGTTTGATGCTAGGTGTGACGAAGGAATCTTCCTGAGATACTCTACCAATAGTAAGGCCTACCAGTGCTACAATAAGAGATTGAAGAAGATCATTGAGAGTGCTAATGTGAAGGTGGATGAAGACAAAGAAAGAATATCAGATATGAGTGGTTATGAATTAGATGAATCTACTGCTATAACAAATGAAGAAAAAGTTGAACAAGAAGATAGTCAAGATGAAAGTGCTACTAAGACTCCCAGGTATGTAAGAATTAATCATTCTTAAAATCAGATTATAGGTGACAGAAAAAAGGGGTGTTGACAAGGAAAAGTGCTATAGAAGAACAAGTGAATTACTGTTTGCTTTCAAAGGTTAAACCAAAAACTATGAATGAAGCTTGCAATGATGAAAATTGGGTAAAAGCCATGGGAGAAGAACTGATGAAGATAGAAAAGAATCAAACTTGGGAATTGGTTCCAAGACATGCTGATAAGAATGTGATTGGCACCAAATGGGTTTTTAGAAACAAGATGAATGAGAATGGAGAAGTAGTAAGAAATAAAGCAAGATTGGTATGTAAAGGATACTCTCAGGTTGGAGGGATAGATTTGAGGAGAGCTCTGCTCATGTGGCAAGAATTGAAGCAATTAGAATGTTTTTGGCTTTTGTAGCATTCAAAGATTTCAAGGTGTATTGGATGGATGTTAAGTTTGCATTCTTGAATGGTGAGTTGGAAGAAGAGGTCTACATTGAGCAACCGGAAGGGTTTTAATTATCACAACAAGGTGATATGGTGTGCATATTGAAGAAGACCATGTATGGACTAAAGCAAGCCCCTAGAGCCTAGTATGCAAGGCTAGACAAGTATTTGTTGTAATTAAGATTTAGTAAAGGCACCACTGATAGTAATTTGTATTTCAAAATCAATGATAATCAGATCCTAATTGTTGTAGTCTTTGTTGATGACATTATATTTGGAGGCAATGAAGGTATGTGCATGAAGTTTGTAGGTGAAATGCAAAATACGTTTGAGATGTCTACGTTTGGTGAAATGAATTTCTTTTTGGGTTTGCAAATTAATCAAGTAGATAAAGTAATCTTCATATCTCAGTCTAAGTATGTGAAAGAGTTGTTGAAGAAGTTTGGGATGGAAGACTCTAAACGGGTATGTACTCCCATGGTGACTAGCTGCAAATTGAGCAAAACTGATGAATCACCCAAGACTAATTAGAAAAGGTACAGATCTGTGATTGGAGGATTGCTTTATCTAACTCAAACCAGACCTGATATAATGCATGTAGTTTGTCTTGTTGCAAGATTTCAAGCAGATCCAAGAGAGTCACATGTGATGACAGTTAAGAAAATCTTGAGGTATTTAAAAGGCACACCAGATCATGGCTTATGGTATCCAAAGGATAATAATTTCACTCTTAGTGCTTATACAGATGTTAATTGGGCCAGAAATATTGACGACAAAAAAAGTACAAGTGGAGGCACTTTCTTTTTGGGTAATAGATTGGCTTCATGGCTAAGCAAGAAGCAAGATTCAATATCTTTGTCAACTACAGAAGCAGAGTCTATTGCAGCAACATGTTGTTGTACTCAAGTGCTATGGATGAAGCAAACTTTGAAGGATATAAGAGTTGTGTATAAAGATCTAGTTGCAGTCTTCTGTGACAATACAAGTGCTATAAACATTTCAAAAAATCCAGTGATGTACTCAAGAACAAAACATATATATATATAAGGCATCACTTTCTGAGAGAAAAGGTGACAGAGAATGAAGTAACGATGGAATATGTGTCCACAAAGGATCAGATTGCAGATATTTTTACTAAGCCCCTGCCTAAGGATACTTTTGAGTATCTCAGAGAAAAGTTAGGGGTCATTACCCCTCCTGCTCTAAACTAAGATGCATAGGAATGCATTAGTCCAATGGTGCTCAAAGTCTCATTATTTGATTTGGATTGATGTTTTGAGAGCTACCTCTCAGGGGGAGTAGCTAGATGTTATTGGTATGAGTTCCTAATAAAGAAAGTGTTAATAATAGTAAAAGTTTAGATGATTCAGAGTAGCAGAGCACAAGTATGTGCCTTTTTCCATTGATGTCAAAGGGGGAGAGAAATCATGTGAAAAAATCAAAAGAAGAAAAGAGTGCAGATGTGTAAAGAGAAAGGGGGAGAATCTTGTCTTGACGATCTTTACAAATTTTTACATCATATATTGCCATCAATGACAAAGGGGGAGATTATTGCAAGTATGTGCTTAACCGGTGTTGTCATTAATGTCAACATATCTGTGTTGTCATTAGTGTCAATTGTACTCTTGTTTTGATGCTTGATTGTAATGAGTTAAGATGCTTTGTATTTGCCTATTTAAGTGCTGGAGATCCTGATATTGAGGATATTGAGAAAATTTGCTCGTTCGGTGGAAATAGTGTGTTGCAGAGTATATTTGTCTACAGAAGAATAGTCCAATAGATTGCTCCACATTTCTTGTAGAATCAATATCTTTATCTTCGGATTGGAAGTTATTTAGATATAGGTATGAAGATGCTATGTTACAAGTTTGAGCCTTCGGTATGAAGATTTGAGTGAGTTATGTTCACCAGAGTGAACTATTTTTTTCTGTATGTAGACACCCAAAATTGACTTATTATCATTAACATTCAAATATCGCATTATTATACATCTGTATTTGTCTAACACACTTGAGCAATATCCCTAACATATATTTCTTCTATTAATTAAATAAATTCTGTATTTATTTAATTAATTCATTAGCTATTTCTTCTAAGCTATAATTAAACAATCTTTAATTATTTAATTATCTTCATTCTATCTATTTTTAATTAAATAAATCTTATTTATTTAATTAAAGATTCCTTTCATAAGTCGACTTTTCAATTAATTAAATAATTTATATTTATTTAATTAATTTATCTTATCATTTATCTTATGAGCTGACATGCGTGCCTCTTTCATTTAAAAAAAGATAAGTGGTACTACATCCTTTTATTTAATATCTTTCACATGTAGTACTTTTTATGTACAAGGTCACACATAAGCCTTATCTTTTCACCACTTGTCATCTACACATTCACCTATGCCTATCTTTCAATCTTAGCCATTCACATAGCCTCCGAATCTCCACCGTTGATTGATTTTGGTTGAGTTCTATATAAACACTCTCTCATTCCATACTACATCTATCCAACATTCATATAGCGTCTACATTATCATCTTGAGCATATTGAGCATCCATAGCATCCATTGAGATTTTATCATTCATCCATCATGGTAGATTTTATCTTCATAATTGTTCATTGTTGAAGAAGCAATCCACATCATAAACAAGGAATCACATAATCTAGGTGATGTTGTGCTTGAATTGCATTACTCTTTGATTTCATTTAGATTAGATTCTTTGATGATGGTAGGGTTAGGTTTTCATGGCTTTGCTTGATCTTATCAACCTGATTTTTACCTATCACATTTTGGGACGCCTGGTGGGACTCACGTCCTTGATTAACTTTGTTGTTTGAAGTTATTTTTATTAAGATCAGATTTTTTGAGCGCTTATGGCAAGTTCTAGTCAATTTTGAGCAAAAAACCATCACTGTCTGCATATTCGCGTTGCTTCTGCACTGAAATCTACCGCCTGTAATGTGTTCTGGATCGCTTTTATACTTATAGTGATCGCTTTTTGTTTATTCTGCATCTCTTTTAAACTAACATGGGTTGCCTTTGCATTTAACCTAATCACTTTTGATCTTACAGTGGCCGCTTTTAGATAATTGAATCACTTTTTTTAGAATTAGGACTTTTATTGCGTATTGTCTCTTTTGCAGATCCAAGTCGCGTATGAGCCTTAACCAGTCGCCTCATGCTATTTTGTATCACTTTTGAACTTCAACAATCCACATCTGGCATTTTTGAAATCACTTTTGATCTGCAGTAGTTTGCCTATGACAGAAACAGAGATCACTTCTGACAGACAGTGAATCGTCTCTAGTAAACTGTGTGCTTTCAGTCTATATAATTTGCAGTTTGTTTTCTTGGCTACTAATTGGGTATTTGTGCAGCATCTTATTGATTTGTCCAAGAAAAAGAGGTTATCAAACTACTAACATATCTATTGCAGCTCTAATCGGTCCAAGACTTGTAGTTTTTCACTAAATTAGGAACATTTGGGGTTGGTGCTTAAAATGAATCATTGCTTGCTCCGTGCTTGATTTATCTTTTTTGATTGCTTTCATGTGATTGATTGTAACCCAAATTTAATAATAAAAAGTATCCTCTCCCCTTGCCTAGCAAATGGATCTTGGGTGTATGAGAACTTGTTATTATCTTTAGAGGGCCTGCCTTCCCGGTGTGAGAAGGGATACGACTCAAGTGGTAACAGGCTAAAGCCAAGTCCTTCCAAATCACTATATAAGAAAAGTGTTTGTGTCGAAAGCCACAAACAACAGGTGTTGTTGCGTTATACCGACAGCTAACCTCCCCCAAAACCCTCCAAGGCGTAACCCTTGAAGGCTGGGAGACTCCACAATGGAGAGTAGCGCTGCCGTATGTATAGCCACCCAAATAGATGCCCTTATTAGCAACTTTGTGTAGTAGCCAAAAACCTTCTATTTGTTGATGCAAAAGGTGGGACCTTTGAAGTGGCCCCGATTCACGTGGTTCTTAGAAGAGATAGTAGGGACAGTCCTAAGGTTTGGTGGGGGGACAAGCCTTACTGGAAACCTGAATCTTGGTATGCATGAGAAGTGAGTACCATGGAGGGGAGCAGGTGCTACCAAGATCCTGAAGCTATCTGCTTTGAATAAGCATGGCCAGCGGATTCAACAAATACAGTCCTTTCTAGCCTAGGTTATACAAGTTTGAGATTGTTGTGAGTGTGAGTGACTGTAATTACTATTTTCTTGTCAAAAATCACAAATCAGACATCTTTCCTGATAGATACAGTTACTTTTAAGGCTAAACTGCTTGCATACAGACAACATAATCACTTTTAAGTCGGAGTTATTCACTTTTTGCCTGAACTAAATCACCTTTGAACAACAGTTAATCACCTTTTGCATAAACTGATTCACATTTAAACAACAGTCAGTTGCCTCTTATCTGAATCAGGTCACCTTTAAACATCAATATTTTGCCTTTAGCTTAACTCGAGTCACTTTCAATCAACAGTAAATCACTTTTGAACCAACAGTTATCACCTCTGAACATTTGGATCACCTCTGGTTAACACTGTATTCTACTCCAGAACTTAAACTAGTCTACATTTGAGCTATTATCAATCACCTTTAGCATTCTCTGAGTTGCATATGAGCTATCACTTGTCGCCTGTGGTCTAATACCAACAAATCTTAGTGACTCAGTCGAATTAGCCACAAAATCCAGCTTGCTCAGCTTCAGCATTAGCTTTCAGACCTGTCTTTGATCATTCGCAGATACCTAGACTCTGTCTCCTTATTTTGAGCTTACTAATCAATCTCATTTCATGAGCTCTTCATCTTTTTGAGATCCCAAACCAACAAACCAAACATCAAATCAATCATTTTGATCCATCAACAAAACACCAGCTTTAGCTTCAACAAACATCAACAACATAGCAATCCTTAGCAAACAACTTTTCCCTTGAGTGTGTGAGCTATTCTCTAGGGAAACCAGCCAACAACAAATCATCAACTAAACAAACCAACCAAGGAAACCAACCAACAACAAATCATCAACCAAGCAAATCAACCAAGCAAACCAAGCCAACTAACCAACCAAACAACTAGTAAACAATCATCTTTTGGGTCTCAAAACTTTGACAAGATAAGCTTCAGTTTTCAACATCAACATCATGCCTCAAACTAGGAGTCAATATGGAGCTGAAATGGAAGCTAAATATAGAGATGAAATGGAAGCCAAATTACAAGCTGAGATGCAACAACTTAGATCGACACCTCTTAAGGACGCAACTCAATTCACAACTAGTATGCCTCCTCATATGTTTACACCTCATGGGTATACCCTTGGAGAATCATCCTCACAACAAATGCCACCTTCAATAGCTTTTGAGACTTTTGAAGAACAATCTCAAGATGACTCATCAGAATTTCGGGATACCCATGTATGGGATCAAGTTGAGAGACTTATTATATCTGAGCCTAATCACTACTTCTTGCAACTTGCTCACATGGGCGCTAAACTACTAAGAGATTTTGACATATTCGCTATTAAAGAGCAAGACCCAAACACTCCCGCTGTTGTTGCAAAGGGACCATCCACTATAGTCACATCGTCTCCCATCATATGACACGCTCCATCTTCCAACACATCTTCTTCATTACCTATTGTTGCTTCATTTGATCTACCATGCTCAAAGCACACTCTAGAACCTTTGATAATGCCAACTAATGTGCTCCCTCTCATGTCACAGAATCTAAACATTCCACCTTTCCATGTTCCTCAACATATTCCTCCACCTACCATGACCATTTCCATGCCTCAAACAACACAAGTTGTCCATGTGGCCCAAACGCAAACACTCCAAACATCACAAGCTATCCCTATGTCTCATAGTGTGCAAGCCTCCCAAACTATACCAACACAACCAATAGTCCAAGCTTCATGCCCATCACAATCTACCATATCCCATATACCAATTGCTAATACACTTTCCACCATCTCTACTAATCCTTCTTCCACTTCGCATGTGCTACAAAATCTTGGTACCCATTCATCCCAATATACTCAACCACCACTTATGCCTCAAGGATAGCAATCCTCAACCACATATGTGTCACATCCCAATCCTTTGACATATATTGTGAGTACACAACCCCAACAAGCAGTCATGGCTCCATATATCCCACAACATCAACCTCAATATACACCATACCATGTTTCACCCCCTTTGCAACAACGGCAATTATCTTTAGCAGATGTTCAACACATGATTAACCAAGTGGTAGGACAAGGAAATAAGACATTTTCTCTAGACAACATATGCGCTTATCCATTTGACAAGTCTCTTCATATGATACCTTTTCCACCACACTTTGAAATTCCATAATTTGACAAGTACAAGGGCAAAGGAAATCTGGAAGACCATCTCAGAGCATTCTTTGTGTCATGTCTTGATGTTGCTTATGACGATACATATCTTTTGAGACTATTTCCTCGAAGCTTAGTAGGACAAACTCTTGAATGGTTCTCTCATTTACCTCTGGGAATTAAGTCTTTTTCGAAGTTAGCCAATAAGTTTCGATCTCACTTCGCTTTCAACATTGACCATGAGATAAACATGAATGATCTTGCAACAATAAACAATGCAATGGTGAAGCTTTTTCTTCATTTACTCAACGATGGCGTAATATGGCTAGCAAATTATCATGGGAAATCCTTGAGAAACAACATCTCTATATCTTTGTTCAAAATCTTCATCCCGAGCTATCATTCCAACTACAATTGCAAAGTGCTAGCACCTTTGATGAACTTGTTTCCAAAGGAACCATCATTGAATGAGATTTAATTGCTAAAGGAACTATCAAGATCTTTCATGATAACAAAGACTATCCTTAAAATTCCAACAATAAGTCTCGCTTTTGGAACAAAAACAAGAATATTGTCAATGACAGTGTTGTCGATGCAAAGCACATCCAAAATATGAAAGCTCCTATCAATATCCAAGCTACTTCTACAACAACACAACCTTTTCAACGAATGCGACAACGCCAAACTTCCAATCTACGTCGACAATTCACACCATTAGTGAAACCTATGGAAGTTATCTTTTGAAAGCTTCTCCAAGCAGGTGACATTATCTTACCGGATGCACCACCAAATGGTGAACCACTCTTCAAAGCTCCTTGGTACAAAGAAAATGAGTATTGCGATTTCCATAGAGTTAAAGGTCACAAAACAAATGGTTGTATGTGCTTAAAACATGTCATCCAAGATTGCATCGATCAAGGTTTAATCAAAGTTACACCTTCAACAACTCAACCTGCACAACAATCAACATCCAACTATGATCTAGAGACTTTCAAGAATCCACTTCCATCTCATGAAAAAACAAGTAACCCTCATGCTGGAAATGCCATTCAGTATACCTATGAATAATCTACCATTGGCCGCATTGAGCATACTCACATTTCTACCATTACTATCTAAGGTAAAGCACCTGATTGCGCTGTAACCACTCGAAGAGGTCGAGTCACTATTTAAGGAGCACCTGTTTATCCTCCTTGACCATTCCCTAACTATAATATCTTGGATCACCTTGGCAAAACACCTGCTCATATATCCATTCTTGAGTTGCTTCGCATATCTCCTGCTCATAAAGCTATCCTTGACAAAGCTCTCCAAGAATCTTCAGTGCCCAATGATATTGATATCTCACAATTCCAATCTATGGTCGCTAGCATTGCAACCCCTTGTCATTTAACCTTTTCTGACAAAGATCTTCAAACTTCCATCCATCCTTTACATAACGAAGCCCTCCACATTGAAGTGTTTGTCAAACAATGCCGTATAAATGAATCTTGGAAGATGGTGGAGCTGGTCTTAATATATGTTCTTTGAAATTGATAAAACAATTGGGATATTCTGAGAAAGATGTTGACACCTCCAAGGTTATTACTATCAGAGCATACGATGATGCTGAGAGAGATACAGAAGGAATTATTTTCTTGCCTATCCAAGTTGGGTTGATCACTACAGAAACCCGTTGTCAGGTCCTTGATATTGACCTTCCTTATAACATCATCCTTGGTTGTCCATGGATACATGCTCTCAAGGCAGTTCCTTCCACATATGATCAATGCCTTAAATTCCCACACAATGGTGTTGAAGTTACTATCCAAGCTAATCCCAATCCATTTGAATTTTGTCGTGCTTTCCAAGCTAAATATTAGAGCCCAAACCATATTCCTATCAACACTGAGGCATATCCATCTTCATCTTATGTAGATCCATCCGACCTATTCAAGCCATCATCTAGTAAAACCCCTTCCAATCTCCGTATCAAGTACATCGAACATGGCCCTGGTGAATACACACTACAAGAATCTTGTTGTGTAGGCACCCTTCCATTGTCTCCTAAGTCCTATGGTAAACCTTCCACATCCAAACCAACTTTAGCCCTTGCTGTCATCAAAGCTCCACCTACTGTATTCCTTAAAGGCAGATTCCTGGATGATGAAGACATTGATGATATAGACTCTTGGATATTCTTTGATAAAAATGACCAAGTCTAACTGGAAGTAGAGAGATATAACAATGGGTTCCGCATTATAAAGAATATGGGCTACAAAGGACATGGTGAATTGGGATCACAAGAACAAGGACCTCTTGAACCTATAATTGTGTTTAAGAAGTTTAATAAGCAAGGCCTTGGTTATCAGCCGGAGGTACCGTGACTCAAGGACATTAAGTGTATTTCTGATACTGACGCTGGACCTTCCTCGGTAGGAGAGACTTCTAATTTGGCTACTATTGATGACTCCCCCTTTTATATTACCAACCTTTTCCAAGAACACTCTATCTTTATGATCTCCGCAGCCTCCTCTAGCCATAACAATTCCTCCAATAACCTTTCCCTCGTATATCTTGACCTTGTCGATTGGGACCAATAGGGGGCACCGATATTAGATACATTTGAAAATGATGAAGCTATTGTAGAATTCATGGGCTTGCGACAAGGCATTCCATTGGGTGATCACAAAGTAGGTTTCATGATGGACTTACCTAAACTAGCATATTTTGGTGGAAGTATCAAATCCTTCAGTCGCAAAAGTGAAATAAACAAAATCAAACAAAATAGGTCACTAGGTGAAAACTGAAAGGTGCCTCTTGACCGTGAAAAAGTAAAAATAAAGGATGTATCTGAAGGTGAAAACCTCTTTGAGGTGCCTAAGGATGAGGGATTTGATCTTCCTGTTGCCACTGATTATCATGAGAAATCAATAGTGCTAGTTGAACAATCACAAGACATGAACTTGGGTACAGAGCATAATCCAAAGATCACTTTTTTGGTAGCATCACTATCAAAGCAAGAAAGAAGAAACTTCACAGCATTTTTTTTGAGAAGAGCTATAAATTTTGCATGGACTTATGCTGACATGCCGGGTTTAGATCCATCACTTGTGGTAGATCATCTAGCAGTATCTCCTAATACAAAACCTATCAAACAAAAATTGTGCAAAATGCATCCACAGGTAGCTTTGTTAGTCAAGACAAAGATTCATAAACTGTTAGAAGCTAAGTTCATAAAGCCTATTGATTATCTAGAATGGGTTTCAAATTTGGTACCTATAGCAAAACCTGATGGACAAGTTCGCTGTTGCACAGATTTCAGAGATCTTAATAAAACATGTCCTAAGGATGACTTTCCACTACCAAGCATAGACAACATTGTAGATCTTATAGCCGGACACAAAATGCTATCTTTGATGGATGGGTTTTTAGGGTGTTACCTTTTGAGTCGCCCCTTATTTTCATTTATTTATTCATTGATAATATTTCCCAAGCCAAGAGCCAGTTTACCATGTTATATTTTTGGTCATGCCTTTGTTTTGTAAATCGGCTCTTGGTCCTTCAATTTGTATCCATTTGTTGTCTTTGTAGACAAGGTTGCTTAAGGCTTGAACCTTTGAACCTGAACCATTCTCAAAGTTAAAGGTTCAATGGTTCAATATGTCTAAGTGTCTCATAAAGCAAGCTGTCATTTTGTTTGTCTTATGCGCCTTTGAACTTTTGAGTTGAACTTGAACCTTCCGCTCATACTCTATAACGGGGTTCAAAGTTTCAATGGTTCAATGGTCTTAAGGTTCAACACTCTGTCTTCTTATAAGTCGGGTCACTTAGTTACCTTGTGTAATTATTGAACTTGAACCTTCCGCTCATACTCTAGAGTGGGGTTCAAGGTTCATAGGTTCAACAGTTCACTATTTCACAGTTGAAAGCCTTTTACCAAAGCCGCTTAAATTTTTGTTGGTCTACATAACCTTTGTGTCTTTGAACCTTCATATTGAACCATATCTTTACAAGTTCAACGGTTCATGAGTTAAGTTCCTGTTTCTGTAAGTCAATCCTTGCTTATCTCTATGGTCCAGTTGGCATGTTTGAACCATCATATTGAACCACCGCGTTGAACCATGTCTTCAAGGTTCAATGGTTCAATAGTTCAAAGATTTGGTGAGTTTGGTCCCGTTTGTTCCCGCGGCTTTCTAAGTCAAACTTAGCGGCAAAGTTGGAGGAAATTATATCAGAAACTCATTATGAGACTGAGAGCTCTATTTTAGCGGAGACTACGGATAATCATTATACTTCATGATGGCGCGTGAATACTACTTGCTATTAATGAAGAAATCAGAGTTCACGTCTTTTCAAATATTTTTGGCACGTTTTGTTCTGAGCAATAATTATTCATTCTGGTAAGTGCCATTATTAACCAAGAACAAGCCAAGTTTAGCAAGTAAACATACTGTGCAACGCGGAGAAGGATAGTGCCAGAAGTGTAAGGCTCTTTTTGTTCAAGTTTTCGTAGTGAATTTAGATATCCTGAAGGTGAGTTCTGTTTCCCCTGTGCTATTCCTAGTTCTTATGCTGGAAAGAGGAATCTCTAGAATTTCTGTTGTTTTCAAAATTTGAAGTGTTTCATTATAATCATCCAAATATGTCTTTGAAATCTACGTGTTTGGGGGATGAACATGGCCCTGGCCTTACTTATTCTCACTCAGAATTTGGAGATACTGCATTGGTTCAATATGATTTAGAGGAATTTAAAGAAAGAGTTAGGAACCTTGTTCAAACCCCTACAATGAAGAAAATTGTAGATAGCGGCTTAATTGAAGCCGCAGCCTTTCCTCAGGCTATATTCTGCCCAGAGTTAGTTCAAGAATGTATGAACAGATACGATCCCCAGGACAGGTGCGTCAGAAAAACAAACAGGGATGTGTTATTTTATGTTAACATACAAACCCTCATGTCTGTGATGAAGATACCACCTAAGGAGGCATATTCCAGCCTTGACATTACTGCTTCCAATGGGTACTTCTCAGAGAAAAGACCAACTTACAAAAGTGTAATAGCAAGGAATTGGCTGCTAAAATTTCAGAAAGGCGGTTCAAGGCTACCCAGGCCACTTACCAGAGATCATTTGATAAAAGAAGTAAGGGATATTGTAGTATTGTTGCACAGACTGAGAGGCAATCAGCATGCCTATTATTGGGAAGATTGGATGTACTTTTTTATACAAGTCATCCTTCAAGGAGAACAATATTTGGATTGGGCCAAAATAGTGGCTGACTGTCTACATCAGAGTTTGAGCAATTGTCTGGGCAACAGAGATTTCTACATGTCTTCGTACCTGTTCTATTGTCTAGCATCTACAAGAGATTGGTTTGACCTGCCCCATGCGCCCATAGCTAAAAACAGTAAAATTTATGAATATTATTCACAGTTACAGAGAAAGAATTGCTATGAAAATTACAAAAGGGTTAATGATGTCTTCACTGGGAAGATGACTTATGAATTGGCAGGGAACCCAGGTAAGAGAATGTCCAGTGAAGCAATGCAACTGATCAGTATCTATGGTAGTTTCTTCATCCAATTTTCTGAGTTCACTTATATCAGAGTTGGAGGATTTGATGGTGAACCTGTGAATTTACCTAGATATGTGTTTGATCGTTTTGTGCTGATGGAGGTATGTAGGCAACTGGCACATGTTTATAAGAAATTTCCATCAAAAAGGGGTTGTGGTATTTCTTTTCCTATTGAACTTGGGCATTATTCATGCCATTCAAAATCTGATGCCTTGAATTTGGAGGTGAACCTCAAAAGGTTCAATTTTCAATCTTTCACTCCTAGGACTCAATTTGACAGTAAAAGATTTGTCAAAGAGAACCTAGATTCTGGAACAGGGCATTCACACCTTCCTAAACTGGAGGATTACTGGGAAGACTACCCAGATGAATTCGAGGTCAGAAGAAGGCTGTGGTGTAGGTTTTCTTTGGGGCAAATAATTACACTTAATTTAAATATGGATATTTCTAGAATTTCTGATAATGGAGAATAGGTGGTTGATCCACAATTTGAAAAAATAAAACACTTACCCATTCCAGAGGTGGACTGGAGCAGAAAGGAAGAAGACAGAATTGAAGTCAAAACTCTTCCAGTAATAAGAAGAACTGAGAAATGGCTGAGAGAAAAGAGGCAGGGAGAACTTCAGGATAAAAATGTCCAACAAATCTCTTCAATGGTTGGATCACCACTTCCCATAGAGTCTTCTAATCAACCTCTTGCTATCTATGGTGCAGGTGCTTCAAAGCCATCAACTGAGAAAAGCCTTGTCACTAAGAGATCAAGAAGAGTCCTCATAGATATTCTGCCATCTCGTGTTACTAGGTTGAGGACTAAAGGAAAAAGAAAGAAACAGGCTTCTGAAACAATAGTTGTTGATTTAAATTCAGAAGAAGATTCAGAAGGGCCTATGGGTGACAAGGAGCTAAGCCCAAATAGAATAGAGAAGGTTGACACCAAGTTACAGTCAGAGACCGCTCTGGAGGACCCTGAAGTATTAATGAATTCAAATGTCTCCTCTGATGCAGTGAACCCTGAGAAGACAATCTCAGCCCCTACACCAAAATGGCTAGAAAGTTCTATTTCTGATAAGAAAAAAGTGATTCCTTTCGTTATTCCCTTAGAGGATATGGTAAGCAAATGTTTGGGGAAAACCCCCAAGTCTAAGAGACTCAAGACAACATCCAGAATAAATATTGATCCAAGCACTAGTAACTGGAGTGCTGAAATTGCTAGGCCTGTGACAGAGGAAGAGGTACAGGACCCAACGGTGCATGATTTCACTGTGGAGAAAGTGGATCTTGGTACTGCCTCCAGAGCTGCAGATGTCCACCACCTCGAAGCTTCTACTAAGAGGATGGTCAGTGGAACAATGAAAGATGAAAAAGACAAGAGGGAGTTGAAACAAACTCTACGCTCAATGGCAGAGTCTATAGAGGCCATTAACAACCCTAATCCGCAGCTGATCTCACAGCTTCCCCTGTCTTTTGACCCGAAGTCACCTGTCAACCAAAAGATGTTAGACCAGGTTCATAAAAGCAAAATGGTAACAAAAATGTTTAATAGTTGGTTGGATAACATTGAACAAAAAGGAACTGAATACATCCATGAGCTCAAGGGTATATATGACCTGACTACTGCCACCGTTGAAAATTTCAAAGCACAGGTCGCTGTTTGGGCGAAAGATGAGGGCAAGTGGACGAATGTAATAAATCAGATGGATGAAGTTCAAAAATATGGGCTGGAGAAGTTTTTGGCAGAAAAGAATCTGACTGGTGTGGATGAGGATTTGTTATATGTGAACAAGAAGTATATTGAGTGGAGGAACTCCATATCTCGACAAGGGCGCTTTGAACTCACAAAGCTAATTAAGGAGATAACGAAATTCACTCAATCACTGCAACATGATTTGTAATGTATTGATGTTAAATACTTAAAAGATGATGGAAAGCCTGTGGAAGATGTTGAAGCAGTGGTCTAGTCTTTCAGAGATAAAATCAACTTTGTTAAAGAAAATGATAATATTTTAATTGAGGATTTCTCCAGAATTTCTAAAGTTGAGTCACTGCTTTATCTCTGCATCGACACACTCCCAGAACACAAAGAAAAATTTGGGAAAATGCGAAGGGAAAAGGAAGTTTGGAAATCAAGAATGAAGCATATAGGTATACCAAACTTCCCTAAAATTTAGGAGTTCGTTGCTACCTTTCAGGAGTGGAAGACCCAACGTGCTTCCCAAGCTACCGATAGCAAATCAGGAGATGCTGATTCGTCGCCCCAGTCATAGTCTCATTGGCTTGTTCTCTTTTCAGTTCCTCTTTATGTTATTTTTAGCAAAACTTGTTTCTTTAAAATCAGTTGTTTAAACTAAATCCCGTACGGGTCAGAGTTATGTTAACTCTGGATTTAATTTACTCAAGGACATGATTAAGACTTTTATATTTATAGGTTTTTAAAATCTGGAGAAGATAGAAATTTAGAAAAAGAAAGGAGGAGGGAAATTTTTAGGGAACTGTTCAGATTTTTACATTATGTGATAATTGTCTGAGTAATTTTCATCTGTGAATGGGAAGAAGAAACAATTACTGCCTATTTGGATCTGTGCGTCTGAATGTGTGGAATTAGATTTTCTGTGTGAAATCTCCTTTCATCTGGTAATTTCTCTTTATTTGGACACTTGTCATATATGTTTTATTCTTTATTGGTTCAGCAAGTTCGAATGAATGTTTTCATGTATTTCAATGTACCAAAGTAGAATCTGTGCATTCTATCCTGTTACTGTATAAATTTATCGCGTTCATGACATGGCTATGTATGAATGTTAGTCTGCCTTAAGCATTTTCTGGTTAAAAATGCATTTGGATAGTTAAATAGATTGAATTCATTGAAAACTTTAAAGGGAGCTATACCTAAATTCAGAGGGGAACTGAGTTAAAAGTTTCACCCATTTGTTGTTTAACTCATTTGTTCTTCAAAAGAGGGGTATAGAGTTAGAATAAATTATTTTTAGAATAAGGACAAATCTGTTAACCAACATAGGGTATAATCAAATCAGAATAGTAGAGGAAGATCAAGATAAAACATCTTTTATTTGTCCATGGGGCACATATTGCTGGGTTGTCATGCCTTTTGGTCTCAAGAACGCTGGTGCTACTTATCAATGAGCCATGACAGTTATCTTTCATGACCTTTTTCATACTGTTACCTTTTGAGTCGCCCTTATTTATCTATTGGTAATATTTCCTAAACAAGAGTCGATTTGCTGTGTTGTATTATTGGTCATACCTTTGTTTCTTAAATTGGCTCTTGATCCTTCAAATTTTACCCGTTTATCATCTTTGTGTGTGAAGTTACTTAAGGTTTGAACCTTTGAACCTAAACCATTCTCAAAGTTCAAATGGTTCGATATGTTCAAAGTCTCTCAAAAAGCAAGCTGTTTTGTTCTATATATTTTAAACGTCTTCGAGTTTTCGGGTTGAACTTGAACCCTTTTTGTCAATAGTTCAATGGTTCCACGGTTCAAGGTTCAACATTCAATGCCTTCTAATAAGTCGCGTCATGCAGTTATCTTGTGTAATTAATGTATCGTTGAACCATTCACTCGTACTCTATAGTGAAGTTCAACAGTTCAATGGTTCAAGGTTCAACGGTTCACTGTCTCATAGTTGAAAGCCTTTTACAAAGCCGCGTGACTGTTGGTCAGTCTATGTAGTCCTTGCATCTTTGAACCTTCATATTGAACCATATCCTAACAAGTTCAATGGTTCATGAGTCTAAGTTCAATATTTCTGTAAGTGAACCCTTTGCCCCTTTGTATGATCCAATTGGTATGATCGAACCACTGCATTGAACCACGTCCCAAAGGTTTGATGGTTCAATGGTTCAAGGATTTGGTGATTTTGATCTCATTTTTTCCCAAGGCTTTCTAAGTCAAATTTAGTAGGAAAGTTGGAGGAAAATATGTCCGAGACTCATTATGAAACAGAAAGTTCTAATTTGGTGGAGGTTACGGATAATTATTATACATCATGATCGCGCGTGAATAATACTTGCTATTAATGAAGAGGTTAGAATTCATGTCTTTTCAAACATTTTTGGCACGTATTATTTTGGGTAATAATTATTCAATCTGGTTAGTGCCATTATTAACAAAGAACAAGCCAAATTTAGCAAGTGAACATACTGTGCGATGCAGAGGAGAATAGCACAGGAAGTGTAAGGTTCTTGTTACTCAAACTTCGTAGTAAATTCAGATATCTTGAAGGTGAGTTCTATTCTTCCTATATGCTATTCCTATTTCTTAGCTGGAAAGAAGAATCTCTTGAGTTTCTGACATTATTTTCAAAATTTGAAGTGTTTTTCATTTTATCCTCCAAGTATGGCTTTGAAATCTACTTGTCTGGGGAATGAACATGGCCTTGGTCTTACTTGTTCTCACTCTGAATTTGGGGATACTGTGTTGGTGCAATATGATTTAGAAGAATTTAGATAAAGGTCTAGAAACCCTGTGCAAACCCCTATGATGAAGAAAATAGTAGACAGTGGTTTAGTTGAAGCTGCGGCCTTTCCCAAGGCTATACAGTGCCCAAAATTGGTTCAGGAATGTATGAATAGGTATGAACCCCAAAACAGATGCATTAGAAATGTAGACGGTGATGTATTGTTTCATGTCAACAGACAAACCCTGATGTCTGTGATGAGAATACCACCTAAAGAGGCGTATTCCAGCCTCAACATTACTTTGTCTTATGGGCATTTCTCAGAGAAGAAAACAATTTACAAAAGTGTAATAGCAAGAAATTAGCTGCTGAAGTTTCAGAAAGGTGGCTCAAGGTTGCCTAGACCACTTACTAGAGATCATATGATTAAAGAAGTGAGGGATATTGTGGTGTTATTACACAGACTGAAAGGCAGCCAACATGCGTATTATTGGGAAGATTGGATGTACTTTTTTGTACAAGTTATCCTCCAAGGAGAGCAATATTTGGACTGCATTGTGCAAAAGGGTACTGAGTATATTCATGAACTTAAGAATATATATGATCAAACTGCAACCACCATCAAAGACCTTAAGGCACAGATTGCTTCTTGGTTGAAAGATGAGGGTAAGTGGATGAATGTGTTGAACCAAATTGATGAGGTCCAAAAATATGGGGTAATGAAATTTCTGTCAGAGAAAAGTTTAACAGGTGTGGATGAGGATCTGCTGTACGTGAATAAGAAAAACATTGAATGGAGAAATTTGGTATCACGGCAAGGGCATCTTGAACTCACGAAATTGATTAAGGAAATCACCGAGTTCACTCAATCACTGCAACATGATTTACAATGCATTGATGTGAAATACATAAAAGATGATGGGAAACTGGAGGAGGATGTCGACACAGTCATTCAATCCTTTAAGGATAAAATTAGCTTTGTCAAAGAAAGTGACAATATCTTAATTGAAGATTTCTCCTAAATCTCTAAGGTGGAGTCACTACTTTACCTCTGTATCGATGCACTTCTAGAACATAAGGAAAAACTTGGGAAAATACGAAGGGAGAAGGATGTCTGGAAGACAAGGGTGAGACACATAGGCATCCCCAACCTTTCAAAGATTCAGGAGTTTGTTACTACGGTTCAAGAGTGGAAGACTCAACGTGCCTCCCGAACCGGCGATAGTAAATCTACAGATTCAAATCCGTTACCACTGCCGTGATCTTATTTGCCCAGTTGCTTTCATTTGGTTTCTTTTTAGTTATGCTATTTTCAAGACTTGATCTTTAAAATCAATTTGTTAAGAAACTAAATCCCGTGTGGGTCAGAGTTACTTTAACTCTGGGTTGTTTTCACTTGATTAAGGAATTAGGGCAGTCATATATATAGGTTTTTCATTGCTTAAAAAGGGATATATAGAGGAATGAAAGATATAGAAAATTTTTTGAAGCTGAACTACTATTATTTTTCATGAGCATATATGATTTTTGTTTGAAACATCTTTTTCATCTATGAATGAAAGGAAGAAACAATTGCTGCATTCTTGAATCTGTGCGTTTGAGTTTCTGAAATTGGATTTCCTGTGTGAAGTCTTCTTTCTTATGGTAATTGTTCTTTAGACAATTCATTATATGTGTTCTAAAAATTATTGGTTCAACAACAATTATGTGTTTATGTATCTAATTGATTTTTAAACCATAGAATCTGTGTATTCTATCATAAAATGGTGTTTTAAAAGGAATATCGCGTTCATTACATGGTGATGTATGAATGTTAGTTTGGCCTTTAGGCACTTTCTGGTTAAAAGTGTGTTGGGATAATTAATATAGATTGAATTCATTGAAGATCTTAAAGGGAGCTATACCTCAATTCAGAGGGGAACTATTTATGAAATTTCACCCATTTGTTGATTAATTTGTTTGTTCTTTAAAGAAGGAAAAGCATAGAGTTAGAATAGAGCAATTTTGAATAAGGACAAACTTGTTAACCAACACATACTATCATGGAAGACTATGTTGATGACATCCTGGGAAAATCTAAGACAAGAGAAGGACATCTACAGGCATTAGCACAAATATTTGATCGATTAGAAAAGTATCAAGTCAGACTAAACCCAAAGAAATGTGTATTTGGTGTAACATCTAGAAAATTGTTGGGATATATTGTGTCTCAACGAGGAATAGAAGTGGATCCAGCTAAGGTAAAAACTATCATGGAAATTCCTTCACCAATAAATCTTAAACAACTTCGCAGTTTACAAGGTAGGTTACAGTCCATTCGTAGATTTATCTCACAACTAGCAGATAAATGTCATCCTTTTCAGCATCTTCTACGTAAGGGTGAACCGTTTAAGTGGGATGAAAAGTGTCAACAAGCTTTCGATAAAATAAAGGAATATCTGGCAACACATCCTGTGTTAGTACCTCCTGTGCTCAGCCGCCCACTATTGCTCTACATATCATCAACAACAGCAGCATTGGGTTCCCTTTTAGCTCAACATGATGATTCAGGAAAAGAACAAGCCATCTATTACATCAGTAGAACTCTTGTGGGATATGAACTCAATTATTCATCTATGGAAAAAGCATGTTTAGCATTAGTGTTTGCTTCCCAAAAGTTGTGACACTATATGCTGAACCAAACAACAAAGCTCATATCAAATGTTGATCCACTCAAATATCTTCTTTCTAAAGCAATTCTTACGGGTAGATTAGCAAAATGGGTTATGATTTTAAGTGAATTTGACATACAATATGTGGATCGAAAAGCCATCAAAGGACAAGTCATCGCTGATCAATTAGCTGCAACACCCATCACAGATATCCATCCAATATATCCAGAATTCCCTGATGAAGGATTGTTCAATTTAACTTCTCCAACACAATGGTAGCTATATTTTGATGGATAGTATACACAACATGGATCAGGAGCAGGCATCTTATTTTTCACCCCTCAAGGAGATTATATACCCAAGTCATACAGAATTGCATTTCCATGTACCAATAACATAGCAGAGTATGAAGATTTAATCACAGGATTGCGCATGGCAGTACAATGGGCTATCAAACAGTTACAAGTCTTTGGTGATTCTCAGCTGGTTATCAAATAGGTCTTAGATGAATATCAAACAAAAGATGAGAAGCTTCTTCCATACAAGCTAATGGTTGATGATTTTAAAAGGTACTTTGACAATATCACTTTTGAACAAATCCCAAGACTACAGAACAGAGCAGCAGATGCTATGGCTATGATTGGGTCTCTTCTAGACATGCCATCTAATACACATAAATGTGAGTTTTTGGTTGAACAACTTTTGATTCCAGCATTTGAAGTTCCACAGTCCGAGCTTATATGTGACATTGTTGGTCCCAATTCACTGTGGTACGAGGATTTATACGAATACCTCCATAATCAAACCTTTCCACTCCAACTATCTAATTACCAACGCAAAACCTTTATCCACCGAGCCTCTCGTTATACTATCCTAGGAGACACCCTCTATCATCGGAGTCTTGATGGTATCCTTCTTAGATGCCTTGATTCTGAGGAAGCAAAAGTGGCCTTACGTGATGTACATGAAGGTGTCTACGGCTCGCATTCTGTTGGCCCTAGCCTTGTTAAGAAACTTCTACGAGCAGGATACTATTGGCCAACCATGGAAAAAGATGCACAATAATTTGCAAAGAGATGTCTACAATGTCAAAAATATGGAGATTTAATACATGCACCAACACCTGAGCTTCAGCCTATCACTACTCCATGGCCTTTTTCACAGTGGGGACTTGATCTCATAGGTAAAATCCATCCCACTTCCTCAAATGGGCACAAGTTCATCATCACCGCCACATAATACTTCACAAAGTAGGTGGAAGCCATACCAATGACCTATATCACTGGCAAGAAAATATCTAAGTTTATTCTACATTATATCATTTATCATTATGGAGTTCCTCAAGCTATTGTCACAGATAATGGTCATCCCTTCAAGAATCAAGAAGTTAGAGATCTTTGCAGCAAGTTTCATAGCCAACATCAATTCTCTACCCCGTACTATCCTCAGAGCAATGGCCAAGCTGAAGCTTCTAATAAAATAATCATCTAAATCCTCAAAAAGATAGTTAATGAAGCTAGTTGGGATTGGCATCTACAACTCCATCCTGCATTATGGGCATATAGAACAAGTATCAGAACTCCCACTGGAGCCACACATTATGCTTTTGTGTATGGCACTGAAGCTATTTTACCTATTGGGGTTGAGATCCCCTCACTGCGAGTATCCTTACAACATACCATCTCAGAGGAAGAATATCGAGTATCCAGACTCCATGATCTTGAGCTTCTAGATGAACGACGTCTTACAAAACTCAACCATCTTTAGGTCTATTAGAACCGTCTATGCCGCAGTTATAACAAAAAAATTAGAGAACGCCGATTTCAAGTCAGAGATCTTGTCCTTAAAGAAAATCAAAAGAATCAACAACACCATGAGAAACAGGGCAAGTTTGAACCAAATTGGCTTGGTCCTTTCATCATCACAACAGTTTATGGGTTAGGTGCATACACTCTTTCAACACCTGAAGGCATTCCCTTGGATGAACCAGTCAACTGTGTTCACCTCAAGAAGTTTTATCCTTAAATCTCAGTTATTCCAAAAAAAAAAAATCCATCCAATAGTGAAAACCACTTTGTGGCGCTTTGGATAAAAAAAACAATAATAGAGTAAGATAAATAATCCGTCCTCTGGTGAAAACCTGGTAAACAGGTGCCTTGGATAAGTACCATAGTGAAAACCTGGCAAATAGGCGCTAAGTGTAATGACCAGCTTCCATCATCTGCTTGGTTTGTTTGATCATCACTTATCCTACCATACTTCACCATCTTATCCAACATAGTCCATATCATAATCCATTTCATTGCAATAAATAGCCTTTTTCCACCTTCGTCTCTGTCAATGCTAGCTATCATACTTGAGACATTGTTGCGATAACTATATCTGTGGCACCTTAGCATCTTGACTGCACACTTTCTCCATCGTCGCTCCTTCATCGTAAACCCCATCCCACACTAGGGGCATTTTGTTGAGTCTTATTTGGAAGTGGATACCATTATCTCTAGCTCATAACACATCAAACATTTTAGCTCACAACACACTAAACTTTCAACTTCAACCATAGCATTCATCCAACAACCAAATGTGGCCAAACATTTTGCAACTAGGCTTCATATCTTTCCAATCAATTCGTGCTCATCTGACATCTGAAAATTGCAAGACATCACCTCACCAGCCTAATAAGCAAGAACTACATCCCAGCTCTATCGTTAAAGCATTGATCCCGTGGATACAGGGTATGTAGGCAATCTGAGATGTGAAGGAAGCACTCTAATTCATGCTAAGACGATAGCCCCTTCTTTTCATCATCCATCTTTCATTTTTCTTCTAATCATCCTCCTATCTTTCATCACATATTCCTCTATCTTTCATCACTTACATCATCAATAAAACCCAGAACTACATATTCATCATGTCTCATCTTCATCGTAAATGTGCTTTGATCCCTTGGATACAGGGTATGTAGGCAGTCTGGAATACGAAGGAAGTTTCCAGTACTTAAGCACAGATGATCCACCCCATCTTCTTCATCTTCTCTCATCTTCCATCTTCTGCTCTTTGATTAGCTCAAGCAGGAAGCAAATTATGCGTATACTGAAAGCTCAAGCACTTCAACCAATCAAGAATAAGCTAGAAGCTATTTGTTTGCATGCCTTAAGCCAACATTTGCTATAGCAGTTTATCAACATCTTTAGCCTTCAACATGATGCAGCTTTCCTCTCAACAAGGTGCCAACTTAAATCCATCTAAGAGCACCTAAATTTGGCAAGAGAACATGATGACAGTATCTTTTGTCCCTTTTCTATGCCTAATCAAGATTGCCTTGATCTATTCATATCCTGGTATGTTACGATGAAGTAAGGAATGGGGCATGGTCATATTCCTTTCGTATGCCGTGTTTGCGGGATGATCTTATTCTCTTCCTATGCATATTGGTATCTTGTATGTGTTGGGATTAGCATCTTACATATCAATATCTCTAGCATCTGAGAAGCTAAACAGTCTCTTATGCACTTGAGACTATTCTATGTCAAGACTAGCTCCATACATATAACCAGCAAGCTGTCACTATGTGTAGTGGAGATAAGCTCAAACCATTGCTTGTAGCGTCAAAGTCCATCTCACAACACTAGCTGTTATTCATATCTTGTGCATGTTGGCTCAACATCTTGACCTCATGTGTTCAGACAAGATTGTAGCATGCTAGTTCCGCATTGGATATCTTGACACCTTGGTCTTCTATACCTTGGTGTCTAACATCCACATGCTATATCAAACTTAAGGATTGCATTTCTTCTCATTTTTGAGCAATTACTTAAAAAGCTACCCATCATCCCATCTATTCATCCTATTATTTCGCCTATTATTTCACCTATATAGAACTCAACCAAGATCAATCATTTCCATCGCCCTTCGTCCACATCTCGTATCTTGCAAAACAAGTGTGTTAGACATACATAAGTCCTCATATCTCATCTCCTTACCATCTATCTATATGCATAATTCCATCCATATCATTACCATTTACATATTTGCATTATCATACATTTCCATTCATATTATTTGCATAAACATCCATACATAATTCATGCCAAACAAATACAACATGCATAATCATCATAATACCAACAGTGTATCCAATACAACATCATATAGATCACCAATACACCATCATATATATACATGTGTCAATATACAAGTGTCTACATATACAAGCTGAGCCATAAAGAATGTATGTACAATCGGCTCTAGGCCTCATCATGATACAACATAAAACAAGGTAGCCCTAGTGATTACTGGTAGCTCCCTCGCCCTGACCACCACCACTAGGTCCTGCACCTGGACCTCTATCTCTCAGTGGCCCCATAACTGAGGCTACTGATCGAGATCCACCTGATCTCCATGAACCTGAAGCCCCTGACTTGCTCCTAAAGCTAGGCTGCCTCTGCTCTACCGGCACAGCCCCATAATACAAGCCTCTGTAGTACTCAGCCTCACCTTGTACTCTCCATAGCTTTGCCTATATTTGTGTCAACTGTGTAGCCAAGTATATCATAGCCCCATCCATCCCTAGTGCAGTCATTGCTCTGTCTCGCTCACTAGTCATCCCCTGCAGCTGCTGTACAGCCATATCTCTCTCTGCTCTCATAGCTTGCACCTGTTGTATAGCTGTATCTCACTCTAGTCATCATCTGCTCACTCTGTCTCACTACATCCCTCTCCCCTGTCACCCTCACAAGTGTACCATCATCCTGTCCATCCCCAACCTGTGCTCTCAACTGCAACTGAGCCTGATATGTCTGAGTCTGACCTCTAGAATGCTGCAAGCCAATCATCGCTTGATGTCTATCTATCTCCACCCTCCTCAATCTCATATGAGCTCACTGCCTCCATCTCCTCTCCTCTCTAATCTGTCTCTGCAGCTGCATAATCCTAACGTCATCACCCACCAATATCTACCCTCGAGCCTGTGCAAGTATTTGAGGCTGTCCTGGCATCTGTATCCCTAACGTTGCTGGTACCACCACCTGTGTTGGTGGAGCCCGTCGTCGTCTCCTCCTGACTAGCCTTTCCATCCCAAACTCCCCAATCTCTCCAACCTGCGTCAACCATGTCGGTCTAGCTGTCACCCAGTAGGCATCATAGTTTGGTAGCATCCCTGGATCTGCAGGACCCTGTCCCCACTGCCATACTACTGGCTGTAACCCATCTCTCTCCGCCAAAGCCATGTCAACCACAACCTCCGGTCCCCAATCAAAAACCTCCTGTCTCATCTTACCAAAAATGACATCACCAACTGGTACTGCCTATGCTAACCTGAACTGTCTCAAAACTCTCTCTGGCAAATAGCGCTCTATAATGTATATGCTGTATCCAAAAATATATCTCGCCTGCCTGACATAGACGAGCTCCGCATCCTCCTCATCCCATCTCTCACATCCAAGCCATGGCCTCCATACAAAGCTATCCACCTCATCCAATCTCCTCCGCCAGTATATCACTCCTCGACACTGTCGGTATGTCAGAGCTCCTCTATACATCCTAGCATAAGGTTCTCCTGCAGCTCTTGCCACCCATCCCTCTGGCCTCGTCATTGGGATGTACTCATAAGTCCACACATGCAATACTGTAACCCCTGCAGACATACTAGCTCCAAACATATACATGTAATCATGCAGGTAATGATAGAGCTGTCCCAACACACACTCCACCCACACATATCTCATGCCATAGGAGAACATCCCCTCCATCACTGTCCCCCATCCTACTGGATAGCCTCTCGCTCATCTATCTCCCACTAGCCATCTAACGATAGCCACTACCACTCACTGCAACCTATCACACAGCTCCTCCATCCTCGCCATCGAAATCTCTGAGCCCTCTACTCCAATGTCTGGTGTCCCGAATAACCTCCTGAACACAGCTAGACCCAAATCAGGATCGTAATAAACTCAGTCTCCATCTATCAGAATTCACAGAATCTAAAACACATCCTCTAGCGTGATCATCGCCTCTCCCATCGGCAATAAGAACAAACTATGCTCGCTCATCCATTGCTCCACCATTGCCGTCATCAGTCCTCGATGTGCCTGCACCGGCTCCAATCTCAAAACATGCTCCAACTCAAGGATCTCTAACACTAGCCGCTCCTCTACATCCAGTAATCTCACCAATTGCAAATCCCTAGGATGTGGCTCCCGTGATAACAATGGCGGTAGTATGTCCTACATCATTCCATTCATCATGTCAGTCCTTTGCGCTACTTAACTGCTATCAAAATTTGACCATTTATTGCTCTCCTAACCCCTATCTACCATAAGCGGTTCAGTTTTTCATATGCGCCTATCTGTTGATCAACAATGACTTCTTTTACCATAAGCATTTCTATCTTGTTCATAAGTGATCTATTCTACATATGCAATCCTTGTTGGACTACATGCGAGCTGAACTCCCTACATGCACCTACTGTTTGCCTATATACGACCCATTTCTATCTATATGCGTATTTAGCCTTATCCTATTGCTTAGCTGACTGGAAGCGACCTAGTTTTTCCAAAAGCAACCATGTCGCGCCTATAAGCGATCTACACTGCCAATAGTGACCTATCTTCCTACACATGTGACCTAAATTGCCTAACCTAAGACCTGCTCGCTTCTGGTGAAGTGTGTGCATTAATGACGCTTCTAGCCTATCAAAAACACGCTTTTAGCAAAAGTTTTGATACATACCGATATGCCTAATCCCTTTGGTCGCCCATGTGTCCTCACTCACTCGGCATGATGATCTCTGTGTGGAATCACCATCCCGATAGGTCTCCATCTCTCGTCGTACACCAACTCTTAGGAGCTCTAGATCTCTATAGTTTTCTAAACACAAATGAGCACAAATGAGCCTATTTGCCATTGCAGACCCTACTTCTAGCCCTATCCAAACCCTAATTCTTCTATACTAAAGCCTCTTTTCAGCTGCTTCAGCCCATTTATTTCCCACGCAACCCTTATTTTCTTCGTGTCAACCTTGTTTCTAGCCTTTCATCTATCGCGAGCCAACCCAACCCTTCCTGGTTACCCTGGCTTACCTCTAGAGGGGGCATCACCTACTAGTTACACTAGGGCATAACTTTGTTTATCAAATGCATATCATATCTTCTTTGACACAACGCTCTATCGAACATTGTATCAAAGAGGGGCAAAATGTAGACACCCAAAATTGACTCATTATCATTAACATTCAAATATCGCATTATTACACATCTGCATTTGTATAACACACTTGAGCAATATCCCTAACATATATTTCTTCTATTAATTAAATAAATTCTGTATTTATTTAATTAATTCATTATCTATTTCTTCTAAGCTATAATTAAACAATCTTTAATTATTTAATTATCTTCATTCTATCTATTTTTAATTAAATAAATCTTATTTATTTAATTAAAGATTCCTTTCATAAGTCGACTTTTCAATTAATTAAATAATTTGTATTTATTTAATTAATTTATCTTGAGTCGACATGTGTGCCTCTTTCATTTAAAAAAAATAAGTGGTACTACATCCTTTTATTTAATATATTTTACATGTAGTACTTTTTATGTACATGGTCACACATAAGCCTTATCTTTTTGCCACTTGTCATCTACACATTCACCTTTGCCTATCTTTCAATCTTAGCCATTCACATAGCCTCTGAATCTCCACCGCTGATTGATTTTGGTTGAGTTCTATATAAACACTCTCTCATTCCATACTACATCTATCCATCATTCATATAGTGTCTACATTATCATCTTGAGCATATTGAGCATTTGAGAATCCATTGAGCTTTTATCATTCATCCATCATGGCAACTTTTATCTTCATAATTGTTCATTGTTGAAGAAGCAATTCACATCATAACCAAGGAATCACATAATCTAGGTGATGTTGTGCTTGAATTGCATTACTCTTTGATTTCATTTAGATTAGATTCTTTGATGATGGTAGGGTTAGGTTTTCATGGCTTTGCTTGATCTTATCAACCTGATTTTTTTACCTATCACACTGTATATTTGGTGGTGACAGGGAGAAAGTATTATGCTCCGCATTCCTTCACATTGAAGTATTTTGGTCTGCGGTTCTAGAGTTAAGTCTAAGATGATGTTATGTGCCCTCTGTTGGTTTCCAAATCTAAATACATCAAACTCTAAAGGTTTGCCACTTCTTATGCTCAAGTTTAATGGAAGACTTGGCCAACAAAGATGAGAGATTGTTTGCACTTGTCTCCCCTACACTTTAGCTTCTGCCGCACCTAGAGGGTATCCCTCATTCACAACAAAAATATTTATCTTTGACTAACTCAGATAGAATTCTCATATATGGACCAAGATTTGTAAGATAAACCTCAGATTGACAATGTTCTTGGTTTATCTTCTCAGGTTAAATCTGAGAGCATGCAACTAAATCCCTACTCCTAAAATTCCTAAAGTTTACTAATGATGTTCTGATTTTGTTTTATGATTGGATGAAAGACTTAGATTTTGACTTATAAACTCAATACAAACTCTGACCGGTGCTCATCTCAAGGCATGGAGTCAAACTGACATATATGCATGACTGCTTCTCATAAACTCAACTGACATTCAAGTTTCATGGGGTTAGATTGGTATTTGCCTAACAAACACCACCCAAGATAGAGTATTCAGTTAACTCTACTTACATACATCCTTGCTTCAATATATTCTTCCCCATACTTAACCTAGAATATTTAATTTATTCCTTGAATAGAAGTAGAAGATTAAGAATGCAATACAATAAACCTATATTCTAGAATCTTAAATAACCCTTAGTTATCTGATTCAAAAGAAGAGATGCAAACAACCATGGAGATAGTTAACAGAACCCATGCGTACAATATTTTTCATTTATATCAACATGGAACTGAATAAGATTTATGCAGAAATGCATTCAACACATAACTCATAGACTTATAGAGCAAGAAATGAAGCAACCCAACAAAACCTGTATTTTATTTACTCCTCAAAATATCCAATCTTCAACAACAAAATGAAAGCCCAACACCTCACTTATATGCTCAAAGCATGTTGCCCTAAAAATTAAATACATTTTGGAGGTAGGTGAGACTTTTTCCATTACATTTTGCCTCCAAAATACATTGGAAAATATAATATTTTACAATTAAAAGAGGAGAAGACTAAATGAATAAAATATATTTAATTTTCCCCTTTTAATTTTTTACAATTTTCACTTATTCCCAATTTTGCACGGCATCTGCTGAAAACTCTTCATTCCTCTGTGTTGATGCAGTATGCATTCTTAGACCTCCTTCTTCAGCTCTTTCATCGCACTCTGCCACAAAAAGATCATTGCAATAGCAACCGATTGATTTTTTTGCTCAGTCAATTACTTCTGGGTCGTTTTTCATGAAATAGGGGCATTTTTCATCATTCCAGCAACCAAAAATCGTTGCAAATCTACTAAAAACCTTTGCCAATACCAAAAGAATGATCATAGGATGATTTCTAAGCATAGGACAACATATTTGAGCCAAAAAATGCCTCCAAAAATTGCCCTGAAGCCAAAAAAGTGATTTGCATTCTCATATTGCAACTAATCCATCAAAACCCCCAAGGAAGTGAAGGATTTGCATCTTTATCACCTGAAAATAATTAGGAAGGGTTGAAAGTGCCTTGCGTGGGCATTTCACACCATTGTAGGGGGCTCTGCTTTGCACAACAAGAGGGCTGCGATGGTGCGAAATGCACCATGGCACCTTCTATTTCACCTTTTAATTTTATGCAAAGTTTTAATAAACTTTTGATACATTTTTGCCCTAAAATTAATTTCTTTTAACTTTATTAAAATACCTTTCAATATTTTATTTTTATGTCTGCATTTTAAAACTTTAGACTTAGGCAAATTTTTAATTCATCTTGCCGGGCACATGGCGCTTTTTCACTGTGGGCAAACTAGGCATCCGATGACCGCAAAAATTTGCACAGGAGCATTATTAATTATTTCAAGCAAACCCATTTTCTCAGAATCTGCTTTGCCGACCAAATTGAGGGACCTCCTTTGTAAACTGGCCCGCTGGATGAGTTCACCGCAATCAAATTTCATTAAAATGCCACATCAAATGGTCTCTGACTTTGATGAAATTGGAACTGGAGACATTTGAGACCAAAGAGAGAAATGGGTCGCCCTCAGAAATATAAAATTTGCAACTTCTTGGAATGCCAAATCTAGCCCAGTCGCAGTTAGAAAATAATTAAATTCCCCATCAAAACTCACCCTAGGAGCATGAAACTGAGTAGACATGTTACTAAATGTCACAAAAAAATATTCCACCAACCAGATTTGTGAGATGATTCCTGAGTTGCAAAATTTTAATCGCCGAAGGTGGCCTCAGGGGTAGATTGAGCAGCTTGTCGACCTAGCCTTTGTCGACATCTCGAATGAATATTGGCACATCAAATTTGCAAAATTTGAGGGTACCACCACCCTCAACTCCAATGGTTCATGATTTGGTGGTCTGCAAGTGATCTTTTCTTTATGACAGTGGTTGATAGTGTTGTTTAAGTGCTTCAGTTTGAAGAATCTTCTTGACAAATTGGTTAGAAGTTGTGCAGATGTTCTTGGTGATTACAATGTGCTTGTGGATGTCTCTTGATCATGTTCCTACCTTTGGATTGGTCTGTAAAGAGAATTTAGGATCATGGATGAAGACTATTCTTAAAAGACTTAGTGTTAACACCTGTCTTAGCTGACCTGGTTGTTTTCACTATTTGTGGAGATGAATTGAATATTGTGGAAGCGTGTTGTGATGTGGAAAATTACATTTGAGTCCTAGCTAAGGTGAAATGTTATCCACATACATCCTTTCCTTAGCTAATCTTGTTTAGGTCCAGACCTATTTCTATGTATGTTTGTATTGCGGACCTTGGAGTTTGTTGCAACGGTTGATGAATGTAATGCTGACCTTGATGTACATTCTAAGATTGATGAATTGTATAAAAACATGTAATGTATTTGTGAAAAAGATGTAGTAGTGAGAAAATGCGAAGAAAAGTACAAAGGTGTAAGGAGAGCAGAGAAGAGGTGTTATATTGTGCTTCAATGGAATTGAACCTAGGCATGGAGTAGATGCTATCAAATCAATTCACAAATTCTTGGCAGTGAGCCACCCCTTGGCAGTGAGCCCTAACATTTGCATTGAGCATTTTGAGCAGTGAGCCTCTATTTTTCGGTATTGTTATAACATATATATTTCTGTGGGCTAACACCCATTGTGGTTTTTCCCTTACAGGGTTTTCCACGTAAAAATTTTGGTGTCTCATGTGTTATTGTGTTTGATCTTCTTGTTTCATGCTTTCATGATTAATCTTAATAACAATGATTGAGAATTTGATGTTTTGATATTCATAAGAGGTTAAAGTTTTGTGACAACTGATTTACCCCCGTCTCATTTGTCTTGTGTATTTCGACAATGAACATCTACTTCAACGCATTTCAACCTCAGGCAATTTAATCTGGACTCTATTGATTCTTTGACAAAACCTTAAAGGCATTGGCTGTCTTGGTCTGCAACTGGAAAGCCTATCCAACAATTATTGTCTAGTCTCGAGCTTTATATTCCTCACATCTGTTTCATCAATATTGTGAATTCAGTTTCTTTGACTTACATTCTTAAGAATGGAAGTTTTGAGTCAATTATATGTGGGAAGCTTCTCAATGGTTGCCCATTTCAGTGCTTTCTCATCGTCTTCATGTTGTGTTGGCTGAGAGCAAACACTACTGGTTCCCTCAAATAGTCTTGTACTTCCCTAGCGCAAGATGTTTGTCCATTAATCAACATACCCATCAACTCATGGATTCCAATCAAGTTCCCAACTTTGAAATAGGATTCGATCCCAATCAGGCGTCCAAATTTTAGAGTGTATAGAATGTGCAGTTGATTCCAAATCAATATTAGGATCCTTATTTTCCTTCCCCTGGTGAATCCACAACGGCTACAGGATAGCATAATAGTTTGGGAGAAAGATGATTGGAAGAGTGAGCATATATACTGGTGCATCACACCCATAGAAGGTTCCCATGAAATTGAAGGAGTTTCCCAAGACGCAGATAAGATGAGGTCGCTACAAGGAGTATACCGTGTTCAAATGTAGGCCAACCAAGTGTTGAATCCTACAAATCTTTCCTTGCTACTACAGTCAAGCACCAAGCGACAATTGTTCAACAAGACTGCCCAAAACTACAAATGCACAAAATGTAAACTGGAACAACAAGTTTTTTTTTTATCGATGTAGGATTGTGTGTTCACCTGAGATGCTCCTGCATCACCTTATTTGGGCTCATGGTAATGTCTTATGGTGGCATTTTGGGCCCCCATGAGTCTATATATTAAGGGCTTGAGAAGGAGACATTAGAGAGGTTTTTTGCAAGGTTACACTATTGGTTTTCTATGAGAGTAAGAGAATGTTGATCTCCATGGGGGTAAGATCTTGATATTGTATTTTAAGGGTGAGTGTAGGATCATCATGGGCCAAACAAAACCTCTAAGTGACAATGAAAATACTAAAAAACAAACTTAAGTAACTTCACGTGAAAACTTGAATTGATTATCTACACAATTTGAAAAATATGTAAGAACGAAATTTATATAGAATTGAATGTAGTTTATGGGTTACTATTTTTTTGGAAAAAGATAAATTTATTTGGTGAAAAATGAATATTTCAATGACGTGTTATTAAAAGTTTTAGAAAAAAATAAAAAGTGGGTGTTTGTTTAGCCAACCTAAGTATGAGCAAAAAAAAAATTGAATCTTTAGATATAAGTAAAGGACACATGCTCAGATGTGACATATTTTTTGAAATTTTTTTTCCAATAAAATAATTAGTTATGAATTTTTTACTATGACTTTTTAAAAAAATTAAAAAGTATTTGTCCGACCAACCTAACTTGATCAAAATAATATGGAATTCAATTTTTTTAAAGTGTAGCCAGAAAAACATATAGTGTTGAATCGGTTTGAAAGTTATTGATGTTTTTCAATCAGTGTGTCCATTAGGATTTCAAACATACAATATGTAGAAAATTATTAATAATTATTAAATAATATTATAATCAAGTGTATCCTATATTTTTAGAATGCTAACAATTTCTTGAATAAACCCTTTTCATTTCATCAAAATTGGATTAAAAAACGTTGTCAACATGAAGGGTGAAGTCACAAAAGGAGAGTGAAACCTCTAAACACGTTAGAGCAGAGGAAAAGTCAACCTTGACACTCCCAAGCCTAAATCCAAGCCATTCCCAAGCCTAAATAATTTATGCGTAGGTAACAAATATCCATTAATAACATATATCAGTTTTATAGAATGGATATCTGTTAGAAGCCAATATTAAAGGCTTTGGCCTTTAGGTAACAAATATCCATTTCTAGGTAACAGATACCCATTTCCTAAAAGCCCAAAAATGCCTTTATTTATATATATTGGATAGAGAATGGGATAGCAAGTTGGATTTACAAATGACTTCTCCAAAATCATCAAGAGGGATGCTCAAGCCTATGAAATTATGGACTCCTCACTTAGACATGCACAATTCTATTTATCACTACTATATTTTTGAAGATTTCCTCATGACACCTATATTAAGGAGATTGAGTTTTGACAAACCAAGTCTTCCACAAGATTTCCTTGAATTATTTAGACCTTTGAATAACAAGATAGAGAGACTAGTTCCTACATGAAGGATAAATTGTTATCTGAGTATTTGGCTCTAGTTTTATGTCCCATAAGTTGCTACTGTGGGTCCCGTCAAGGATTGCATACCAAGAAGTATTTTGTTAAATGAATAATGTAAACTATGATATTTTTAGAAGTCAAGAGAAAAGGAATTCTCCTCTCTCAAGCCAAATTCTTAGACATCACTATATCGGGAAGGAAGGTTATGATAGAATCTTTGACATCATATGAAGTAATTATATTAAGTATGTAGAATTAAGAGCATATGATCTTGAAGGTTTCATTCATATGGTCAAGAAGTGGGTTAGCGTGGAAAGATTTAAACATCAATGTCATGAGTGTGAAGACCTTATTAGGAATTGCAAGGATAAGATAAAACGGATATGAGAAAAAAGATGGTATAGAATGAAATTGGGTGAGGCAAGGAGGATGAAGAATGATCATAATTTTAAAGGATTCTATGTAGATATCCAAGACCCTATTCAGAGAATGAATGTCACATTGAATAATGTTGACACTTTAAGTATCACACCCCTAAAGATTAAACCAATTGAAGTCCATGACCATCGATGGCTTCCCCTGATATTTATAGCACACATATTACTAGGGATGAAGCTAAATAGTAGAGTGACACTCTTGAGTCAAGATGGTCAAAGGGCAAGGAGTTGATAGTAGAAGGAACTTCTAATGTACCACAAGAAATGGGACAAATTAAATAGACCATCAATAGCCTTTGATGCCCTATAGTGAAATAGAGAGGTTTGAAAAATTTGACCCTTTAGGAGGTGAAATCATAAAAGTCACTAAGGCATTTGAACACACAAGAAAACTTTAGGTCAGTGCCCCTTATGATGTCACAGTGCTAGGAGACCTTGAAGGTAAAGATCTTGTTAATGTTGTGAGGACCAAGAAATGTGAGAAATATATGTCTGATGATCAACTCACTAAAATAGAAGAGTTCAAGAATGTCATTCTCAAATTAAAAACCCATGCTAGAAATTATTTAACTACTAGACAAGAATTTATTAAGGCCCTTGGCTATTATCCTGAGTTGACAAAGAGAATCAATCTTTGAGGTGGATATCGACAACATTACACTAAACTAGGCTAGGAGGTTGGTGAGAGAGAGTGGTGGTTGTTGTTGCTAGGATGATACATATCCTCATCATTGGAATTTCACACTTGGAGAAGGAATAATGAAGGTGGGGATGTCTTTCAAAACATAGAGCAAGCTAGAAAATTTTATTGCCCTCACTAAGAAACCCTAGCATTATAGCTATTACCCCTAAACATGACAAGCCTCAAATTTTTGATGACCCTTAGGGATTGATTAGTCAAATGATTGTTAAGAGAGTGCTAGCCACACTTGCCCCTAAAGTTGCATTTTTTGCAATTAATATTGCTTAGTTTAGTGAGACTGTGATGAAAATGTTATAAATGGATTATGATGCATTACTATAGGATGTCATAAGGTTAAATAACAAAATTAGAGAGGAGAAAGACAAATCTAAAAATCACTTGCATTAAATCAAGTCATTGAGTTCAAGAGTAGTTATGCCTCCTCCATGTGTTCTGTTGGAATTGGTTTGGACAACTGAGAGGGGGGGTGAATCAGTTGTCACACAATTTAAACTTTTCTTCCTTTAATCTTCTTTTACAACTTATAATCAAATTAATGATATAAACATTTCAGCATCAATCAATAACACATGAGCAGAAACATAAATAACACAATTGACACCAAGATTTTTGACGTGGAAACCTGGTTAAGGGAAAAACCACAGTGGGGGTTAACCCACAAAGATTATACTTTGTTAAAAGTATTACAAAGGGGAATGCACATGCATTCGAGCTCACTGCCCAGAGCTCACTACTCAAAAGAAGGCTCACTACCTACAGAAAGAAGATTACAAGGAATTTGAACTGATAAATAGCATCTACCAATGCAAGGGTTTAGTTCCTGTTAAGCACATAATACTGACTTGATACACTTCATCCTTACTCTGCCTTGTTTACTGTTCTGCTAACATTCGAACCTTAGATCTCTTCCCTTTTCGCACTTAGTCCATAGTTGCATCACACACACACACACACCAAAATCATTCAAATCCATCAGCTATATATATCTGCATCCTGATCTTCAACCACTTTTTAGTCAGCTTCAAGAACAGTTAGAACTTTATTGAAGATTCTACTCTGTCAGCTAAATCCATGTACAACTTGTAATCCAGACCAAAAATTGCACTCACAACATCAATCAGGTCGGCTACTATCACTGATCATCACAACTTGTCCAACCAATAACTTCCATACATCTGGAACCAAGATCAATTACAAGGTCTGCCAGTTCTTCTGTTTGCTCTGTCAAACTGTTAACCCGATACTCAGATGCTAATAACTTTTGAATCCTTCATCACCAAAGGCCAAAACTCTGGATTTAGATTATCCTAACAATACTTACGACTCCCTTAGATCTGCGGCAAACTCTGATTTACCACCGGAGAGATCCAGACTAAAATACTGGATCTTGTCGCCTGCTCTGTTTCTGACTTCCCGGACTTAGATAAATTCTGATTTTGACTTTCGGTATGAACAAATTGTGTTATATGGATGGGTGGAATAATCTTAGTTTCCATCAATGACAACACCTGTTATGCGTAGCAGTGTCTCTTGCCAACAATCTCCCCCTTTGGCATTGATGGCAATGCTTAGTGAAAAATAACTAAGTGTCAGTGCTACTCTCCCTTGCTCTATACACTTGCTTCCCACTATTTCCAAAGCTCCCCCTTTGCTGTATTTTTCATTTTTCACTGCTCTTTACTCCCTCTTTGACATCAATGGCAAAGGATGGGGTCTACAAGCCAAAATTCTTCCAAAAATTCTGTAAATAATGCCACATATGTACAACCAATCATTAAGTTATATTTACATGAACTTGAGTATATCTCCAAAAATGTTCTTGAGGAGGACCAACTCTATATCCCAACTCTTCTTCATACTATTCAAAGTTGAAATGTGACCATTTAACAAGAATGCTTCTGCTTCAGCCTTCCAGAGGTCAATGGGATCACTTGTTTGTATAGCAGTTTGGGCTTCTGATACAACATTGAACATTGCTTCTATCTTAGGGGAAACTAATCCCCGGAGCTCAACCATTCTTGCTTCAATGTTCTCCTTTTCTCTTGTTACTTTCTTTATTTCTTCTATCAAGCTAATTGTTTGACACTCCTTGCTTGCCACTGATACTGTCAATGGATCAAAAGCTTGGGACATGTCAATTTCTATTTGGTGTCCTTTATTTTATCTTCTATATCCTCTAAGACTTTAGGAGTATATAAAAAAAACTTATATATCCTACCTCCTTCTAAAAGAGCACTTTGGACACTCTTTATACTGTCATCTAGCACCAATCTGTCTATCCCAATCATGCCTTTAAGTCCATCAAATCTTTTGCTATTAAATTCATTCTAAAATTTAACTTCTGCATATTTTTCAAAGGACTCAAAGTGAGTACTTACAGAATTTACAAGGCTTTTTAGATGTTCAGAGGGAGAGTCAAAAGGATTCCTTTGGAAGGTTGGCATTATCTTCTCCAATACTTTGGTTGCAAGACTTAACAGCTCACTGTCCTCTAAGTGAGATTTCAATATCTTTTCACTTGCTTTGGCTTGTGTGAAGGATGCTATATTCATCATTTGGACCGGAGAGAGAATATCCAAGTTGATTGGTCCTTGAATTAGTTCTGGTTCATCAACTCTAGCATCTCTTTGCTCAGAAAACTTTTCATTGCATTTGCAGTGTCTGTTGCTACCAATTCTGGACCACTTTCTTTTCCTTGAGTTTTCACAGTATCTGGATTATCAACATTTGCACCATCTTCTTCTGCTTTAACTTCCTTACCTCTGACTTCTTTTTCTGCTTCACTTTTCTCTGTGATATCTACATCTGGATTCTTCTCTTTGACTTCAAAATTTGTAATCTGTTCCTGATGATCTTGTGTAGCAGCAGTAAGATCAACATTATCTTCTTTTCCATATTGATTAGGAGAAGTTGGAGTATCTCCTGCATCATCAGCTTGATCCACCATTTTTGTATCTTCTTAGTTTATTTGTTCTTCTTCTAGAACATAGGAATCATCAACCTTGGTTTGCCGCTCATTAATTTTCATCTTTTTAACAACCGAGATTGATGAATCAATCCCAACATTAGTCTCATCCTCAACAAATGGAAGATTGAGTCTCTTCAATGCACTTAGAAGTATTTCCCGTGTTTCTTTAACTATTTGGTCTAATTCTCCAAGCATCAGTTTGTTCATTCTTTTCTTGCTCTTGAATTCATCCTTCACTTCTTTGAATATCATATTCATTTGAACTTGAGTGATCTGAGGGCATAGTTTTATCAATACATGTTCTCCGAGCTCCATATCCTTGCTTTTCACATTTTCTTTTCTCAACTCCAAAATGTTTACAAGACTTGGAGGGATCTCAGAAGTTATTTCAATCAGGGCCTTATTATAGATATTTAGATATCTAACAGTTGTTTCCTCTAATACCCTCTTATCTATGTCACTGTATTCATCATAAAATTCAATCATGTTTTCAGATTTCCATCCACAGTGACTGATTTTATTACATCTTACATAGAGATTGTGGGATTCTCAACATAAGAATCTATCTTTTGCCTTTTGTTTGTCTTTTTGCTTTCAAAGGGTTTCTCCTTAGTCACTTTGGTAGCTTTGGTTCCTGAGGCTTTCAACTCTTTTACCTCAGCATCAGAATCTGTTCTTTCTTCATCAACTTTTGTGCTTTTATAGGTTCTTGTGGCCTTTGTTTTCACTCTCTTTCCTTCTTTTCCAGATGATTTGCCTTCCAATATCTTAGGATTGGCAGGTTTTGGAGGAGTAGGGGCAACAACAAAGCTTCTAGTAGTCCTTGATGTGCAGAAGGATCCTACCAAAGCACTTCCTTGTTTCTTATCTCGTTTCTCCTTCTCAGCCATTTCAGTTCTTTCCCTAAATTGTCTCACGACTTCCTTTATGAGACCTAGATTCTCGGCCAATTGCTCAACTTCTTTTCTTACTTTTCTGTTGGTTTTAGGTTTTCTGAGCTCAGTATGCAGTTTTAAGCTTAGTTCCTCATAAGTCCTAAATCTTTCAACTGTTGTGTCTTTTGGCTTGCTTAGAAGATGTTGAGCATACATATTCAAGATTTTTCCATCTACTTCATACCCCATGGGCATGATCCAAACTATCCTAGGTTCCACTGCTTCCATTAAGCATTGATCAGTGTCAACCATAAAGCATATTTCATTCTTGTACTTTTCAACAATTGTTATAGGGATTCTTTCCCTTGAATGCATCATACTCTGAAAGTTCTTGAAGTATCCCCAGATTGCAATTTTATGAACTTTAGAGTCACCAATGTTGTGTAGGTGATCTTTGATCTGAATGGCAACTGGCTCATCATTGGTCCAGTGAACACCTTTTACTCTAGGTACTTCATTCATATAGTAGAAGAACAAGCATAGAACCAATGTACCATATTTGGAAGTGTTTTTCTTATCTTTCTTAATTTTGTTCAAGTTCTCAATCAACTGGTTCAGTAATAGCTCACATAGGTCATAATCTGCATTCTCCTTCAACATTTGATAAGCTGCATATATAACAGTTCCAGAGACAGAATTTTCCCTATTGGAGTAGTAAATCTTGTATCCAATCACCATGGAGGCAAATTTAACATCTGGTTCTATAATATCATTGATGGTCATTGCCCTTTTGTCAAACTTGGCACTGGTAGCATCAGTCACTGTCTAGTTTTTCCTAGCTTTCAGCATGGGTAGTCCACCAGTTGAATTTAACCTAGTTACAATTCTGATAACATCCTTGGTAATCTTGAATGGTTTTAACAACCATATGAATTCATCATGCATCCAACTCAAAACATACCAGACCCATTCATCTTCATCAAATGTTGGAAACCCCATAATTTGAAGAAAATGTTTATCATACAATGCCTTATATTTGGGTTTACGATCACGATTTTCATCCATTAGTTGACTCAAACAAATCCACAAACCTTGAGTCTCCAAATTCATCTATGCTTGCATGAATATAAACCCTAATATCTTCAATATGCAACACACCATATGGAACACTTGAAAAAGCACCTAATGGGTTGACTTCTATTGATTTGTGAGGATGCTTTTTAAATTTGGGTCAAGGCCTTTCAGTAATGTCAATAACCAAAGGTGTAGCCATGGCAGAATTTATAAGTTTAAAGCTTTGCAGATAAATACCTCTTTTCATGAAATTTGGATTGACGGATAAATTCGCTGATCATGCTTCAATTCTTTGTAATCTTAGCTTAGACACTATTCTTCTTTCTTTCTTCGAGTACAAAAGTGATTAAAATGAGGAGTGAACAACCTTTTAAGCTCCGCAAAACCTAATTTGTCTTTGTAATAAATGAGTTGCCCTAACTTCATCCGGTTACTCTATTTCTTGATAGTTCTTCATGAATCACTCCACAAGTTTTCATATCAACATCTTTTCTTTTGGAAATCCTTCCAAAAGTTCTGAACCAATTCAAAATATCCTCTTTTATTGTGCCAAATTTAAGCACCTACTTACTGGCTGGGGGAAATTGATTTTCAATGCAGCTCCCCCTGAGCTAGAGCTCCAAATTCAATTCCCAGAGGAATTATCAGCACCTGATTCCAGTGCAGACTCATTACTATTGTTTTCAATTATTTTCTTGACCCAAGTCTTGCTCATTTCATTCTGTATCTCATTCACATAAATTTTTCTTTTTTCTTTGTCTTGTCTTTGTTCATCTAGTTTTCTGTTTACCGGACCTCTTCTTTCATTAATCCTACTTCTGTAGAATCTTGCCATATGACCAGATCTATTGTAATTAAAGAAAACAACATTTCTTGGTTTGTATACTTGATTTCCTCTTGATCTGCACTGATTTGCCATGTGTCAATATCCATTGTAAGTGAAGCAATAACCATTGAAAGAGTTGCCATTTTCTCTAGAGTTATTCTTTATCAAACTTCTGCATTCATTTGATCTATGACCATACTTTTTACACTTGAAGCATTGACTGGAGAAGGATGGAACATTTTGATTTACTCTACTTCTACACTGAGTAGCTCTATGACCAAATTTATTGCAATTAAAACAATTTCCATTGAATGATGGATATCTTTGAGCATTAGGTTGTCTTACCGGAGGTCTTCTAGGTCTATTTTTACCATTCCTAGGTTGAAAATTTCTTTGTCTAGATCCAGAGCTTTCACCTTTCTCATATCCAAGACCATGCTTTTCATCAACCTTTTTCTGTCCTTCAAGTAGTGCTTCAAGTTTAGCTGAGCTTATCTTGAACTTCTCCTTGTATTCATTTGCAACTTCTAGGTCATGTCTGAGAATGACAATTTTCCATTCAAGCTCTCTCTCATTGCCTCTACTTTCTTGTGGATTAGACTCTAGGAGGCCAGCGATTTCATCCAATTTGTAGCATTCTTCAGTTCTCTCTTTTAGATTTTGATTCAGGTCTTCTTCATTTTTCTTTCTATCTTCAATTTCTTTGGTTAGCCTCATCACCCCGGATTCCATCTCATGTTTTAGGACAACAACTTCTTTGGCTAACTTCTCACATTCCTTTGTCTTCTCTTTCAGAGCCTCATCCTTGTTGTTGTTTTCATAATGATTTCCTAGTTGAAGAGGTTGTTCCTTCCTCTTTTCATTAGATTTGCTCAATTTCTCTTTTAGAATCTCAATGAAGTCTTCAACATTTTTAAGGTTCTCTTGTAGCTCTTGGACTTCTACTTTGGACTACTCAAGATCTTCTAGAGTGAGATTAAGTTTCCCTTGGAGGTTATATTCATCCATATTACTGCCTTCCCAGATCTTCCTCAAGCTGTTAAACTTTTTCAAAGGAACCTTGCTTTGATACCAATTGTTGGAATTGGTCCAGACAACTGAGAGGGGGGGGTGAATCAGTTGTCACACAATTTAAACTTTTCTGCCTTTAATCTTCTTTTTCAACTTATAATCAAATTAATGATATAAACATTTCAGCATTAATCAATAACACATTTACAGAAACATAAATAACACACTTGACACCAAGATTTTTGACATGGAAACCCAGTTAAGGAAAAAACCACGGTGGGGGTTAACCCACAAAGATTATACTCTGTTAAAAGTATTACAAAGGGGAATACACATACATTCGGGCTCACTGCCCAGAGCTCACTGTTTAAAAGAAGGCTCACTGCCTACAGAAAGAAGATTACAAGGAATTTGAACTGATAAATAGCATCTAACAATGCAAGGGTTCAATTTTGATTAAGCATATATTACTAACTTGATACACTTCATCCTTACTCTGCCTTGTTTACTATTTTGCTAACATTCAAACCTTAGTTCTCTGCCCTTTTCGCACTTAGTCCATAGTCGCATCACACACACACACCAAAATCATTCAAATCCATCGGCTATATATATCCGCATCCTGATCTTCAACCACTTTTTAGTCAGCTTCAAGAACACTTAGAACTTGATTGAAGAATCTGCTCTATCGGCTAAATCCATGTACAACTTGTAACGCGAACCAAAACTTGCACTCACAAATCATCAATCAGGTCAACTACTATCACTGATAATCACAACTTGTCCAACCAACAACTTACATACAACTGGAACCAAGATCAATTACAAGGTCAGCCAGTTCTTCTTCTGTCTTCTTTGTCAAACTGTTAACTCGTTACTCAGATGCTAATAACTTTTGAATCCTTTATCACTAGAGGCCAAAACTCTAGATTTAGATTATCCTAACAATGCTTATGACTCCTTCAGATCCATAACAAACTTTGATTTACCACTGGAGAGATCCGGACCAAAATACCAGATCATGTCACCTGCTCTATTTTTGACTTCCCAGACTTAGATAAATTCTGATTCTGACTTTCAGTATGAACAAATTGTGTTATGCGGATGGGTGGAATAATCTTAGTTGCCATCAATGACAACAACTATCATGCATAGCAGTGTCTCTTGCCAACATGTTCCCCATGAAGGCTTCTCATCCCAAGGAAACATTAATATATTGGTGGAACAGGTTAAGTCTTTGTAGGAAGAGAAGAAGCAATGGAATACTTAAGCAAAGCAAGAAGTTAAAAATCTTGTTAAGGAAATCCTCAAAACTAGGGTGTCCAACTTAGTAAGGTTAACAAATGACCTTTGGGAATTCCATGATAACTTGAGGAAATCTATAGATTATGTGCAAATGTGAGGGCCCCAAATTATCATAACTAAATGTTAAATGGATCCCAAGAATAATGGTCATGAAGATCATTTACAAAAATGTCAAGTATGATCTAAGGAGCTCAAACAAAATTACAACTATCTTTGAGGTGAGTAAGTTGTTAAGTGATGTCTTTACCTTTTTGAATAAGCTACAAACACTTTTGAGGGATAAGGAAGATGAATTTCAAGATGAGTTTTATAGAACGGATATCGGTTCTATAGAACAAATATGAGTTCTACAGAATAGATATCCGTTACCTGGATATCTGTTAGAAGCTAGTATTGAAGGCTTTTGGCCTTTATGTAATGGATATCCATTTCTAAGAGAAGATATCCACTTTTAGTAATGGATATTCATTCCTGGAAATGGATATCCATTACCTAAAAGCCCAAAAAAACAAAAAGAAGATTTTTGGGCCCGACAACGGTCCCCACAAACCCCTTGCTATCAAGAAACACATGATATCTGCACATTACAGAGAAAATAATACTTTTCTACACTTTTGAACAGAAAATTTGATTGTTTCAATCATTAGGGTTGTTGGTTCCCAAAATTACTACAACCCTAAACCCTAAAACATTTCACAATCACTTAGGCTAGGGGTGTCATCATGGTGATTGAAGGAGGTTTATCAATAGGTTAAGAGTGGTTTTGGCCAACTTACAGGAGTGGGTAAACTCCTCTACACTTCAAGATCAGCTAGGATTTGGAGGGCAATCATGAGGTATCCCTTAATAGGATTTGAAAACTACACACTCCTTATCCTTAGATTGTAACTTTGCAGCAATACCCAGATAGATGTTTTAATCCCAAGAATTGTCACTAAATTAAAACACACTTGCTGCACATTTAAACCTCATTATAAGTTGATGGAAACATTTGTGTATGACTTCAAGTTGTTGATATGCATAGGTGATTTGCTTAAGATAGTTTGAAAATAGTTCACTGTCTATATTCCTTGGTTATAATGCAAACCACACAAGACATATAGATCTGATTACTTCTACATCACACTAGGTTGATTTGTTTGATTTAAAAAATATTTTGGTGATCAAAACACCATTTAGATACGTGCCTTCAATGGGTTATAGAGTCTATAGATCAAAAGGGAGAACAACAATGAAATGCTAGTGAGTTGCCTAAGTAGAACATCTAGATGCATGAAAATTAAGAATAGAACTAGACATACTTATTTATCTCTTCTCACACAACATTCATTCATATACAATATTTAAATGACTATTACAAAATGTAATATATGATGGACCTATCAAATCCTTCAAATAAAGATTACAATCACACTACAAATTGTGGCAAGAGGAATCCTGTAACAAGTCAGAAATTCCCTAATTGAATATATGTAACAATGGGGACAAATGATTCTACTCATAAATTTAGCATTGATTTATCAATATGATTTACAAAAAGTTGCCCCTAAAGATTTTAAACTTTCACAATGATAGAAACCCTAGTCGCACTGCACCAATTATCTGAAGAATGCCAAAAATGACCAACCCTTGAAAAGAGTTTCAGTCTATTATTTATAGCCTTCACAATTCAGGTCAGATGGAAGAATGGGTGGGAAAATCCCAACCACTCCACCTATTGCAATAAAAACATCATTTTTAGCTACCCATTTCGCATTAATGGTGACCTGCAGAGTCAGCTGTGCCATTTTCTACATTTTTGGGCATTCTTAGGCCATCCTACAAGTTAATCGAATGTGGATATGCAATAGGATATCTGGTTAGAAAATGTCTAGTTAGAAATATGAAGCATCACAACCAGATATGAAAATGCACAAGATACCTAGTTCAAAATGTCCAATTGAGAGATGTCTAGTTGGAATACATTCGGTTGGATGGTGTGATTGAGAAATATCCAGTTGGAAAGTCTTCTTGGAAGATATCTAGTTGGAAACAAGTAGTGTAACTGGATGTGAAAAAGTGAACTAGATACTGAAAAGTCAACTGGATATTGAAAATTCAACTAGATATTAAAAAGTCAATTGGATATGGACATACTAACTCAAACCCGATCTTGCACAACAAACATTTTGTTCATCCCATGTTCCACATCTAGTTAGAGTTACAAAGAAGTGTAACCGAAACAGATATAAAACACACTTAACTCGAACCTGACCTGGTAGAATGGACATTCGGTTCATCCCATGTTCTACATCTAGTTAGAATTCAACATCCGATAGCACTCAAATAAGTCATGACATCACCCTCCAACCTAAAATGTTCCACTTCAAAATATGATAAGTGCAACTGGAACTAGAAATTGAAACACAACCCAATATCTAGTTAGAAATAGAAAGGAATACAACCAATTCTGGATATCAAAGACAACCCACTAGAAATACAAAGAAGTGCAACCGGATGTCCGGGTATCTAAATAGAGCGATAAGTGTAACTTAGCTAATAACCATCATATCTTCACCAAATTTGAACTATAGGTACCCATTTGGCTCCTTAATATGATTCACTCCTTACTTGAGTATGATTCCAACTAGATCTATCATATTTTTGAACATCTTCCCTAAGGAAAATTTTGAGGAATTCGACAAGATTTTGCACATATGAGGCTTAAAAATCTGGGTGCCAACATTGGCTTTGGTTGGGGATGTGTGCCAAGCAATGGCACAGTGGGAATCATAGATCCCTGAGGCAGACCAAAAACACCCAAAACGACAAACATGAATGGAAACACAAACACCATAAAGATCAATAGTGGTTAAGACTGCTCAAGGTCAAAATATAATAGATATATCAAGATTTCATCACAAAATTTTGAATGGCAACATTACTTATGAGAAGTAAAGTTTCAAATGCTATCCATGAATAAGAAGCTCTAGAAGTTCTCCTTCCACATTTATGATATAAAAGGTGTCTTGGCTAGCTTTTCTATCAATTTGATGTGGGCCCATCCATAGTGGTTCAAACTTACCATGCTTGCCCTTGTCCTTTGATTTCACATTCCAAAGGAGAACCAAATCACCAGTATTAAAACACCTTTTAACAATTCTCTTGTTGAATAGATGCTCAACCTTCTACTGTTGTAGAAATTTTTTATCATTTGCCACCCTTCTAGCTTCATCCAATTTTGTCAACTCATGCATCCTTAATGGCAAAGCATTATCTCCATCTTCTCCTATTTGTTGCAACAATTGATAGAGAAGTAGTTCTAATGACATTGGCATCTTAGCCTCTAACCCATACACTAACTCAAAAGGACTTTTTCTTATAGCACATTTGTAGGTGATCCTATCAGACCAAATTGCATATTTCAGCTTGTCATCCCACCTTTTCTTGTTCACGTCTAGATTCCTCTTCAAAATCTTCATAAGGCTCTTATTGCTGGACTCATCTTGTCCATTACTCTGTGAATGGTATGGTGATGAATGGATCAATTTTATCCCATACTTAAAACACATACCTATAATGTCTTGAGATTTGAAGCACGTGGCGTTGTCTGCAACAATTCTAGATGGCATGCCAAATCTAGTTATCACATTGTTCAAAAGGAACTCAATCACTACCTTGGACATGGTATTGTGAGTTGGAATGACCTCAACCCACTTTGTAAAATAATTAGTCGCCACCAATATCCATCTGTATCCATTGCTTGATCTTTCTTGAATTCCCCCTATGAAATCAATGCCTCATTGCTAAAATGGTGCTTCAGTGGTAACATTCATAAGGGGAAGAGCACCTTCTTACATGCAAACCTTTGACATGCATCACATCTTCTGATTTGTTTTGCAACATCTTTGAAGAGGCTTGGATGCCAAAAAGTTGCCCTAATAATCTTATGTGTTGTGGTTTTAGCATGGAAGTGCTCACCACATATCCCTTGGTGATATTCTTCAATGATTTTCTCAGATTCTTGTTGGTCCAAACACTTCAACAATAGTCCCTCATGATTTATCCACATTAAAACACCTTGAATCAAAACATATTTCTGTGATTGAAGCTTAAGTGTTCTCTTATGATTTACATTCATACCTGGGGAACAATGCATATTGACAAGATAGAAAATGATATCCCTGTACCATGGATCATTTGTGAACATACACACATTAGCAGATGTACAACATCTACTTCATTTATTTCAATGGCCTCTAATTGGAACTAACCATCAAAATTTCTAAACCCTAGCCTCTAACCAATTTGGTGACTTGCACCTCAATGTCATATTCTTGAATTTTATTGATCCATCTGCATCTCCTTCTAGAAACTTCCTTCTGCATGAAAATATATTTCATAGTTGAATGGGGCACATATGCAACTATCCTTGCACCCATAAGATATGGCCTAAAATTTTTTATTGCCTTAACCAAAGCATATGCACACTTTTCCATATTTGAATAATTCAATTCAGCAACCTACAGGGATTTGCTAAAGAATCCTATGGGCTGCTCAAATACATTCCCATTCTTTTGCAACAATACAACAACAATAGTGTACTATGAAGAAAAAGAGAAGAGATGAAAAGATTTGGAGTAGTTCAGACTTACCAACACTGATGCATCTTTAAGAGCCTCCTTTATGTTAATAAATACTTTAGCTGGTTCCTTGCCCCATGTAATAGACTGATCCTTCTTGAGCACCAAGTCATGGATATTGCCTTGGTCTTCTCAGCAAAGTTGGGGACAAATTACCTCACAAAGCTAATTTGTCCGAAGAAAGACTGGACACCCTTGACTAATTTAGGCTGAGGGATAAGGTCAATGGATTTAACTCTTTCATGATCTATTCTAACCCCATCCTTTGATACAATATGTCCCAACAACTTGCCTTCTTCTACTCCAAATAGACATTTCTTGGTATTCAAAGAAATCTCATACTCCAAGCATCTCTCAAAGATCAATTCCAAATGCTTGCAATGATCTTTCATATCTTTGGAGAATGCAGTGAGATCATCTTGGTGTACTACCATGATTTCATCAATGAGGCCTACAAAGGTAACATCCATTGCTCTCTGAAATGTTGATCCTACATTCTTCAACCCAAACGACATCCTCAAATAAACATAGGTTCCCCAAGGAGAAATGGATGTTGTCTTGTATTGTTCTGACTCCTTGACCAACACCTGGTTGTAACTTGATAATCCATCCATCATAGACATCAGTTCTGAACCAACAACCCTTTGTAAAAGATGATGTATACTTGGAAGAGGATAGTTGTCCTTAAGGGATTTGATGTTCAAATTTCTAAAGTCTACACACAATCTAATCTCCCCATTCTTCTTCCTCACCAGGACAAGATTAGATACCCACTCAGAATGTCTGATTGGTTTTATAATACCTCCATCTCTTATCTTTTCCAACTCTTGTTGCATTTTTAGAGCTATGGTGGGATTGACCAGTCTTTGCTTTTGTCTGAATGGTTTTGCATCAGGCTAAAGGGGAATGGTATGTTGAAATTAATCCTCCCTATAAGCCTTCAACTTGTCATAGGACCATGCAAAACTTTTTTTGAATTTTCTTAGCAAAGCAATCAACATTTGCTTTTCATGGGATTTGAGTCACTTACCAATATAAACCATCCTAGGTGCCTCCTCAGTGCCAAGGTTAACACCTTCAACACTATCCTCTTCAACTAGTTTACCTGTACTCTTCCAACGATCAACATTATCAAACATCCTTTCAAGTTCTACCAAACCCTTGGGGATGGTATTTGTCTTCAGCTATACCACTTCATTCCCAAACAATGTTTCCTTTCCATCTTCTACCTCTATCATAGGCTTCTAATCAATCAAATGACTATCAAACTCATCTAGGGAATTGGGGAAATTGCAAATCTGATTGTTGTCATTGAAAACTTGCCAACTGCATATGTTGTCAAGGATTGTTGGCCTTGTAAGCACTTCAATAGTATAATGACAAAAAAAATTGACTGAGGGTCAAGTTTTGAAGCAGCTACAACCAAGGCATCCGCCTTTTCATTCTCAACTCTTTCCACCCATTCAATGCCAACAACATCAAATAGTTTTATAATGTCCCACACCATATTCCTGTATGTTATTAATATGTTGTCCTTGGTTGCAAAACACCTCTGATTAGCTGCACAACTAATTTTGAATCACCTTAGATCTTCAAACACTTGACTCCATGCTTATGAGCAACATTTAAACCTAACAACAATGCCTCATACTCAGCTATGTTGTTAGTGCACTAGAAATCAAGCTTGAAAGAAAGTCCAAACTATTCCTTATCTAGTGAAATTAAAACCACATCCACACTAGATCCTTCTCTTGAATATGCACCATCAAAGTACATTACCCACAAATCACCTGTATCACAAGTAGGAATAATGGGAGAGGAAGGTAAAATATCAAGGATGAGATCATCCTCAGTACAATATCTCATGAAGTGGTCAATGTCAGTGTCAAAAAAGTTGGCATCATCATCCTGTGTCTTATATTAGTCCTCAATATTTTCATATTCCACCTTTTTCTCCCTATACAACTTCACTTCTGCCCCATGGACCAGAATGGTAGCATATGATAGATCCATCTATATACTCCCACCCATAGATGCTGCCCACTTTCTAGATAACAACACACCCCATTTAGTAGGGCAGCCCACAACAATTATATCCATCAAAAAGGGTTTGCATGGATATGGAGCTAGCTAAACATCAACATTTTTGACAAGACCAATCACATTTACTTTTCTTGAGTCCATAGAAAATCACTTACCAAAAGACTTGGACACCTTCAACCTCAAATCATTCATGATTTCTATTGGGAAAATGCATCTCAACCTTGCAATTATATAAGGCTTATTATTGATAGGATATATATTTATATATATATTTCCTAGTTACACCGATAGGTGTAATATACAATGGAAACATGGGGTGGAGTGGGATGTGTGTTAACATTTTTTTGTTAACAAAAACTGTTAAATGGCCAACATACATTAAATTAATGATATATTGTAAATCTGGACCATTCATTATTAGGTTTTAGATCTGATGGTAAATATTTTGTTGGCTTGTCTTGCCCTAGAAGGTAACCCTATTTTATGAGGGCATTGCATTATGACTACGATATCATGATGTATTCTGAGGTTTTGATAGGGGTCATGTTGTCTCTAGATCTCTAGTGGTGATACTCCTGTGAGAAGCTTTCTCTGTAAGTATATTGTAATCTTTGTGATTTTTGAATAATATATTGGGTGGCTTTTGGAGTGTGGGGTTTTTCTCCTGAAAGGGTTTTCCCCACGTAAATCACTATGTTGTGGTATGCATGATATTTATGTTTAAGTTTCTATAACTGTTAAAGATTTGCAAAGTTTTGCATTATCCTCCTGTCAAGATTAGTGTAGGAAGTTGTTTCGCTACATTAGCTTCCTTACAATTTTGAGTGGCCTGAGATTGATAGATGCTCTAAAATCGAGCATACAATTATGTAGCATCCATCCAGTTATGATCAATGTGGTGTAGAAAGGATCCACACCCATCTGACTATTCACCATAGATGACTCCAAATAAACTTTAATTATTTCATCATCTTTAGGAGGAACAACACTGGGCTGTATAGGTGTACTAGTGGCTGTGATAAATGAGACAACCCTATCTCTATGCTCAAGAATCCTAAGGGCCTCCTCTAGTGGTAGTGAAATTATGATTTGACTTAACATTTGGGCCATGTCAAAGGGATGATATGGAGGTAAAGGGGTGTCACATGAAATTGTAACATCATTTGCATCAGGAATAAATGGTATCAATTGACTAGAAGAAATATCCATACCTTTTACATCCTTCTTATCTGTATTTTTGTTGTTCACTTGATGCTTTAGGCTGACTCTCTTTGTCATCACCTTTTGGCTTGTGAGTATCAATAAAGGTACAACAGTTGGTTGTACCATGTGTGTTGGAACCTTTTGTACATATTTCTTTTTTGTGGCCGTTGGCTATTGGATTACAACTTTCTTCTTTTCAAATGCTTTCTTTGGAAAGTCTCCACTTTTTACCCTAGCATTCACGTTTTCTTTCTCCTTTTTTTTTCAATTTTGCTCCTAACTTTATTTCCAGCTAGGTTTGTAGAAACAATACCTTGCACAGGCACATGCCTATTCCTAAGTTGGTACCCATCCTGGACTTGCATAATAGCTACAGTAGTCAAGGCCTTCATATCTTCTTTGGATGACTAGGACCATTAGTACTTCTCATGCATAAGGTCCCTCAAATGCTCAAAATCATGAGCCGACAGCTAATATCTCTTTGGACCATCACTATAATAAGTTTGGAAAATATAATCATCCTCATTAGGGCCGTCATACTCATCATTATTATAAAACTTCTCATAGTATTTGGTGTCAAATTGATTTATCTCATCCTCTTCATAGTATTCTATTACACACTCTTCATTTGGAAACTCCTCCTCTCTTCTCATTAAATGAGCCATTACACAATTGGTTGGATCATGGGGAAGGAAACATACCTGGCACCATAAAGAAACCTCTTGGAAATTGATTTGATCCTTTCTCAATGGATCAGTTGTGTCTCTTTTAGGCTGTTTGAAACTAACCTACCTGGGGGCTGCCTGTCTATCATTTTGGTATGGTCTCTTAGACCAATCAATATTATATGGCCTATTATGCAATCATTGTGAAAGGAAGTAAGGTGTGCGGAAAACACTTCCTACACTAATCTAATGAGGGAAGTAGTATGCAAATTATTTTTGATCTTTACAATTATAGTGATGTTAACACAACAACATAGATATTGCAACAATACACACACACATGGAATGTAGGTAGAAGAGAGAGAGACAAGATATGCCATGAGGAAAAACCATTCAGGAGAAAAACCCCACACTCCAAAACACAACTCAAATGTATTATAGTAAACAATGTAGATTACAATATAGTTTTAGAGCTAATGCTCTTTTAGGAGTCTTCGACAATCGTATCTGGAGATATTTTGGAAGCATAATAGTACCTGTCAATTACTATATGCATCTCCCATCCAAGCACCTATTTTTATAGAGTTTACAAGGAAAAATAGGAAGCTTCTAGAGATGGGCGTCCAACTTGGTCTCATGGCCCAAAACCCACGTCTAAGGACACTTGTCCAACATTACAACATGGATTTAACACTTGTCAAAACACCCCATCCCAATGTGGACACCTGGTCCCAAGATAGACTATGATAGATGCTCTTACACACCTTACAGCTGTCATAGAATCTATCATAACTGACATCACTTATAGCTGTAAGAGAATATATCATAAACTAACTAAAAATAATAGATGCCTCTTACAACATGGGTATGTGCAGGATCGTCGCGGGCCAAACAATGGCAATAGGAAAAAAATCGCATTTTTACTTAGCTAAATTCACGACTTGGGAAAGTTTGACTTTGAAACGGATATCCGTTTTGGTAACAGATATCCGTTATCTTTTTCTCTATTGTTTTCATTGTTTTTTATTTTATTATTTTAGCATTCTTAGCATTTTACTATTTAGGCATTTTAGCTATAAAATACAATCTAAATTTTAGAAAGACTGTATCATATGAAAGGGGCAACCTTGTCATCTTTTGGAATGCATGATTTCTTTTAGTTCCATCCATTTTGGCATCATTTATTCTTGTGATTGAGAGTTCTCTCCACCCTTGATTGAACCATTACTTCCCCTAACTAATTCTCCTATCCTCTTGACTCTCAATCAATTCTTTAGTCCACTCCCAATAAGTCGTCTATAATCTCTCAATCAATTATTTAGTCCACTCCCAATTAGTCTTCTATAATCTCTCAATCAATTCTTTAGTCCACTCCCAACCAACCCCACCATTCATGTTGCTTCTACTATTAATACATCTCTCGCCATCATTTTTAGGGGAGACTATCCATTTCTTCCATTTATGTCAAATTCTTGTTAATATCTCTTATTCCATTTTCCATTGATCCCAACACATCATGGATAGTGAGTCACCTCAAAAGAGTTAAGCCATATTTTCATTACAACCCCCACAATAATTATTATACTTTTATAGTCCTAACTTTGTGAGCCTTTTCCATTTCAATTTTAAGGATTTGAAGGTTCTTACACTCCATAAAATCTCCAAGTTCTCAAGGCATCCTTATTCTTCCCATTGTCATCAAGAGGATGTTCTAATTTCTACAAAGGAGGATACCAAAATGTTGGATCCTTGAGGACAAAAGCTAGCACAGGTGCCATAAAAATATTCCTTGAAGCTTCGCATGTTCTTTACATTATTTTAAAAAGATTTCAGTAGTAATTAGAAAACTTAAATTTGCCTAAGAAAAGTAACAATTTGTTGCTTCTTGTTGCCTCTTCTTGGTTATTTTAAAAAGCAACAAGGTGAAGTGACACATCCTTATGACCAACATCAAGAAGAACAACAGGAAGTGTATTTGGATCTTGGAAAAGATCAGGAAACAGAGGAACATCCAGTTGATGAGAATAAAGAGCAAGATAAAGAACAACCGGATGACTGAGATAAAGAGCTCGATGTGGAACATTATATGACATAGAACCAACAAGATGAACATCAAGTTGAACAATGAAAAAGTGGTATTAGTTACACCTATATAGAGAAGTGGTTTAGAGGTTGGTTAGGGGAATTATTTAGGGTTTAGAGGTTTAGGGTTGCTCGGGTTTAGGGGTTTAGGGTTTACAGTTTAAAGAGAGATAGAGAGAGGGGACTAAAAGAGTTTGGGAGAGATAGGGGAGACAGAGGGGAGAGATAGGGAGATAGAGAGTGAGAGGCATGTCCAAAGAAATAGAGAGAGAGAGATTGAGAGGTAGAGGGATGTTAGAGATAGGGAGATAGAGGTTTAGGGTTGCTTGGGTTTAGGGGCATTATTTAGGGTTTAGGGTTTAGGGTCTTGGGGTTAGGGGTTAAGGTTTAGAGGTCTAGGGTTTAGGGTTTAGAGAGAGATAAAGGACCAATAGGGAGATATAGAGGAGTCCGAGGGGAGAGATAGGGAGATAAAGAGTGAGGGACATGGCAAGAGACATAGCGAGAGAGATTGAGAGGTAGAGGGACAAAGGTGATAGGGAGATAGGGGAGAAATAGGGAGATAGTGGTTTATGGTTACTTGGGTTTAGGGTTTAGGGGTTTGGGGTTTAGGGTTTCTCAGGTTTAGGGGTTAGGGTTTAGGGGCATTATAATTTAGGGTTTAGGATTTATTGTTTAGGGGTTAGGGGTTAGGTTTAGAGGTTTAGGGTTTTGGATTTAGGGTTTATAGAGAGAGAGGAATGATAGGGAGATATAGAGGAGTCTGAGGGGAGAGATAGGGAGAAAAAGAGTGAGGGACATGGCCAGAGACATAGGGAGAGAGATTGAGAGGTAGAGGGACAAAGGTGGTAGGGAAATAGGGGAGAGATGGGGAGATAGTGGTTTAGGGTTACTTGGGTTTAGGGTTTCTCAAGTTAGAGGTTAGGGGTTAGGGTTTAGGGGCATTATTTAGGGTTTAGGATTTAAATTGTTTAGGGGTTAGGGGTTATGTTTAGAGGTTTAGGGCTTTGGATTTAGGGTTTATAGAGAGAGGAATGATAGGGAGATAGAGAGAGGAGATTGAGGAGAGAGATAAGGAGATAGAGAGTGAGGCACATGGCCAGGGACATAGGGAGAGAGATCAAGAGAGGTAGAGGGATGATAGAGATAGGGAGATAGGGAAGAGATAGGGAGATATAGGTTTAGAGTTGATTGGATTTAGGGTGTACCTGGGTTTAGGGTTTCTTAGTTTTGTAGATAGCTAGATAGAAAGAGAGAGGAGACAGATAGGGAGAGATAGAGGTGACAAAGGGGAGAGATAAGGAGATAGAGAGTGAGCGAGATGTCCAAAGAAATAGGGAGAAGGATTGAGAGGTAGAGCTCGATGATAGAGATAGGGAGATAAGGGAGAGATAGGAGATAGGGTTTAGGGTTGCTCATGTTTAGGGTTTAGGGTTTAGGGTTTATGGTTTAGGGGTTAAGGTTTAGAGGTTTAGGGTTTAGTGTTTAGAGAGAGAAGACAATTAGGGAGATATAGAGTGAGGGACATGGCCAAAGCATAGGGAGAGAGATTGAGAGGTAGAGGAATGATAGTGATGGGGAGATAGTGAGATAGGGAGATAGAGAGATAGAGGTTTAAGGTTTCTTGGGTTTAGTGTTTAGGATTTAGGGGTTCATGGTTTCTCAAGTTTAGGGTTTAGGGGTTAGGAAATAAGGGTTAGGGGTTAGGGGTTAGGTTTAGAGGTTTAGTGTTTTGGATTTAGGGTTTATAGAGTGAGAGGAATGATAGGGAGATATTAGAGAGAGGAGACCGAGGAGAGAGATAAGGAGATAGAGAGTGAGGCACATGGCCAGGGACATAGGGAGAGAGATCAAGAGAGGTAGAGGGATGATAGAGATAGGGAGATAGGGGAGAGATAGGGAGATATAGGTTTAGAGTTGATTGGATTTAGGGTGTACCTGGGTTTAGGGTTTCTCAGTTTTGGAGATAGCTAGATAGAAAGAGAGAGGAGACAGATAGGGAGAGATAGAGGTGACAAAGGGGAGAGATAAGGAGATAGAGAGTGAGCGAGAGAGATTGAGAGGTAGAGGGACAAAGGTGATAGGGAGATAGGGGAGAGATAGGGAGATAGTGGTTTATGGTTACTTGGGTTTAGGGTTTAGGGGTTTGGGGTTTAGGGTTTCTTAGGTTTAGGGGTTAGGGGTTAGGGTTTAGAGGCATTATAATTTAAGGTTTAGGATTTATTGTTTAGGGGTTAGGGGTTAGGGTTTAGGTTTAGAGGTTTAGGGTTTTGGATTTAGGGTTTATAGAGAGAGGAATGATAGGGAGATATAGAGGAGTCTGAGGGGAGGGATAGGGAGATAGAGAGCGAGGGACATGGCAAGAGACATAGGGAGAGAGATTGAGAGGTAGAGGGACACAGGTGGTAGGGAGATAGGGGAGAGATAGGCAGATAGTGGTTTAGGGTTACTTGGGTTTAGGGTTTAGGGGTTTGGGGTTTAAGGTTTAGGGGTTTAGGGTTTCTCAGGTTTAGGGGTCAGGGGTTAGGGTTTAGGGGCATTATTTAGGGTTTAGGATTTAAATTGTTTAGGGGTTAGGGGTTAGGTTTAGAGGTTTAGGGTTTTGGATTTAGGGTTTATAGAGAGAGGAATTATAGGGAGATAGAGAGAGGAGATGGAGGAGAGAGATAAGGAGATAGAGAGTGAGGCACATGGCCAGGGACATAGGGAGAGAGATCAAGAGAGGTAGAGGGATGATAGAGATAGGGAGATAGCGGAGAGATAGGGAGATATAGGTTTAGAGTTGATTGGATTTAGGGTGTACCTGGGTTTAGGGTTTCTCAGTTTTGGAGATAGCTAGATAGAAAGAGAGAGGAGACAGATAGGGAGAGATAGAGGTGAAAAAGGGGAGAGATAAGGAGATAGAGAGTGAGCGAGAGAGATTGAGAGGTAGAGGGACAAAGGTGATAGGGAGATAGGGGAGAGATAGGGAGATAGTGGTTTATGGTTACTTGGGTTTAGGGTTTAGGGGTTTGGGGTTTAGGGTTTCTCAGGTTTAGGGGTTAGGGTTTAGGCGCATTATAATTTTGGGTTTAGGATTTATTGTTTAGGGGTTAGGGGTTAGGGGTTAGGTTTAGAGGTTTAGGGTTTTGGATTTAGGGTTTATAGAGAGAGGAATGATAGGGAGATATAGAGGAGTCTAAGGGGAGGGATAGGGAGATAGAGAGCGAGGGACATGGCTAGAGACATAGAGAGAGAGATTGAGAGGTAGAGGGACACAGGTGGTAGGGAGATAGGGGAGAGATAGGCAGATAGTGGTTTAGGGTTACTTGGGTTTAGGGTTTAGGGGTTTGGGGTTTAAGGTTTAGAGGTTTAGGGTTTCTCAGGTTTAGGGGTCAGGGGTTAGGGTTTAGGGGCATTATTTAGGGTTTAGGATTTAAATTGTTTAGGGGTTAGGGGTTAGGTTTAGAGGTTTAGGGTTTTGGATTTAGGGTTTATAGAGAGAGGAATTATAGGGAGATAGAGAGAGGAGATGGAGGAGAGAGATAAGGAGATAGAGAGTGAGGCACATGGCCAAGGACATAGGGAGAGAGATCAAGAGAGGTAGAGGGATGATAGAGATAGGGAGATAGGGAAGAGATAGGGAGATATAGGTTTAGAGTTGATTGGATTTAGGGTGTACCTGGGTTTAGGGTTTCTCAGTTTTGGAGATAGCTAGATAGAAAGAGAGAGGAGACAGATAGGGAGAGATAGAGGTGACAAAGGGGAGAGATAAGGAGATAGAGAGTGAGCGAGAGAGATTAAGAGGTAGAGGGACAAAGGTGATAGAGAGATAGGGGAGAGATAGGGAGATAGTGGTTTATGGTTACTTAGGTTTAGGGTTTAGGGGTTTGGGGTTTAGGGTTTCTCAGGTTTAGGGGTTAGGGGTTAGGGTTTAGGGGCATTATAATTTAGGGTTTAGGATTTATTGTTTAGGGGTTAAGGTTTAGGGGCATTATAATTTAGGGTTTAGGATTTATTGTTTAGGGGTTAGGGGTTAGGTTTAGAGGTTTAGGGTTTTGGATTTAGGGTTTAGATAGAAAGAGAGAGGAGACAGATAGGGAGAGATAGAGGTGACAAAGGGGAGAGATAGGGAGATAGAGAGTGAGCGATATGTCTAGAGAAATAGGGAGAAGGATTGAGAGGTAGAAGGACGATAGAGATAGGGAGATAAGGGAGAGATAGGAGATAGAGTTTAGGGTTGCTCATGTTTAGGGTTTAGGGGTTAATGTTTAGAGGTTTAGGGTTTAGTGTTTAGAGAGAGAGGACCAATAGGGAGATATAGAGTGAGGGACATGGCTAAAGCATAGGGAGAGAGATTGAGAGGTAGAGGAATGATAGTGATGGGGAGATAGTGAGATAGGGAGATAGAGCTTGATAGAGGTTTAGGGTTTCTTGGGTTTAGTGTTTAGGATTTAGGGGTTTATGGTTTCTCAAGTTTAGGGTTTAGGAGTTAGGAAATAGGGGTTAGGGGTTAGGTTTAATCATGCATCCTAGTCATTCCCCTATCATTCCTATATATCCTATCTCTCCCCTCTATCTTTCCCTCTCCCTTATCGACGAAGCAAATGGAAACAAGAAAACTAGGACTCCCTTTCTCAGGTTTAGGGTTTAGGGCTTAGGGGAATTATTTTTGGTTTATGGTTTAGGGGTTAGGGTTTAGTATTTGGAAGAATTATTTAGGGTTACTTGGGTTTAGGGTTTAGGGGAATTATTTAGGGTTTACGATTGCATGTCAAAAGTAGTCTCTCTCTCTCTCTCTAAATTTGTAAACCCTAAATAATGGCCCTAATCCCTAACCCCTAACCCGCATCTACCTCTCTCCTGTATCTACCTCTCTCTTGTCTCTATTCAAAAGTGCCTTTAAAATACTATGAGATACCTTAGTATAAGTAAATCATATAAAAATCAATTATATATATATCATCATAATAATATATAAATTTTGATAGTATTTTATAGCTAAAATGCCTAAATATCATCATAATCCTTTATAAATTTGCTTGTATTTTATAGCTAAAATGCCTAAATACTTAAAATGTATGCAATGCTAAAATAATAAAATAAAATAAAATGAAATACAATAAGGAAAAGGAAAATGGATATTCGTTTTGGAAATCATAAAAAGCAAAAAAGACTGCATTTTTGTAAACTCGCGGCTTGCAAAAATGCAGTCTCATCTTCAAAAAAATGGATATCAGAGTTGAGGAACAGATATCCGATCCAAAGAGGTAAGATTTCATGCATTTTTTTGGCTTCTTTTGTATTTTCAAGTAATTTTTTTGGTTTTTATGCTAAGTGGGTATGTTTTATAATTTAATTAGGTAAAATGGATGCACAAAATGAAAACCCAAACCCTCCACCACCAAACCCTCCCCCTCCAACAGTAGAAGAGAATATTCAAAGAAATATTGATCATATAAGCAGGATCATAGAAATGTATCGCCGCTAGCCTCGATTGTCTATAATGACATCGAATTTAGAGGGAATCATTAATCATATTCAAACCTTGTCCACCCAACACAAATCATTTCGGCAATGGCGAGAAGCCAAGAAGGCCGAATATGCTGACGGTTTGTCATATGAGGAAGTCAAAGATTTAGAGATTACAAAAACTATGTTGGCCCAACACTTTGTCAATCCTAAAACTGGATTACATGTTGATGTCCGTAAGCTGAAATTTTCAATCAAATGGTGTATTCATGAGGGCATTAGTTAAAACTTTTGGGATCGTTGGTGGATGGTTTTTGATAAACCACCCAACAACAATTTAGATGTGCCTTTGTATTTCCTCCGTAAACTCTATGCAGAGTTCGTCATGGGTCAACATGTTAACTATTTTGATTTTAGAGAGTTTCAAGGAGTGGGCAGAGGAATGCCTCAAGATAGACCTGGGGTAATTAGACAAGTACAAGGTCCCTATATTCCCCCTCCTACTATCCCTTCTTCACCCCCAATGCAGCACCCAGACATTGTTGCAAGTGCAACACAACAGGGCCTTAGTGCTATACACTCTTTGACTGAGCATTTGATTATTCAGACATCTCAGTTTGCACAAGCACATGATGAAGGTGATGATATTAGATCACCTGGTACCACTAGACCGTTGTCATCCAGACATATATGTGTGCCCCATAATTACATTTCTTGCAATCATTTATGCTTGGGTCCTATTATGGAGAGTAGTGAGCCACCGTTGAACACATCAGACTATGATCTCCATTCACGAGATGAGGCAATGGGGTCCAAAACTCAAGCTGAGGGGTCAGGGACAAGAGTAGAAGCTACCGGATCAGTAAACATTAGAGAAGGAGAAATGCATGAGCAATCTTTTGTGCAGGTAAAATTTAAAGTTAAATTTTATGGTCTATTCCATTTGAATATATAAACAACTTTATTAGTACTAATGTATCTAAGTGGGATAATAGTTGATGATAGAGGAGGAGTTGACAGAAGTTCATCATGCAACTTTGTCTACCATCCAATTTGGCTTGGACTTGCCGGTATAATTTGTTGTACACATTAACTTTTTTTTTATGCATTTATTTCTGTGAGTACTTATATATTAATTTATATCTTGACATTAATTTTATTTTATAGCCAATCAAAAATGTGAATGATGTGGCATCTTTGCCAATAGTCTTTTCTCGAACTCCTGATCGACCCAAGGGACTATCATTTGCAGAACGGCTTTCTCAACGCCAACAAAGGGTGGAGGTTATTTGATTGAATTGTACTTTAATTGATAATTTAGAAAACTTAAATATTTGATTATAGTCATTTAGAGTCTTACATTCTTGTCCTTTTTAATTGATGCAGGAGGCCTCGATGGTGGTATGTGCTTGTTTTCTAGTGGATAAGTTTTTGTGTAGTGCATTTCCTATTTTAAATATATGCATTTCCTATTTTGTTTAATAATTATATATTAATTTATTTCAATGTTACTTTGCTTTTATGTAGTCTATTGAGAATGTGAGTGATGTGCCACCTTTGCCATCATGCTTCACTAGGACACCTGATCGTCTTAAGAGAAAATTATTTGCAGAACGATTGTCCAAACAACAACATAGAGTCGAGGTAATTGAATTGAATTTTTCTAAATAATTGATAGTTTATCTAGCGGTCTTATAGTTGATTGTAGTGATTTAGATGTATGTTAATAAATGAAAGTTCTTAATTGTAGTAGATAAGAATCTATTTACTAACTTTAACTTGTGTTTTGACTTGTTAATGCAGGAAACTTCACCTCCATCAATTACTAGACATTTTGGTACAAAGAGGACACTTTTTCAAGATCCATCACAGATTGAGGATCCATCACAGATTGAGGGTCAAGTGGACTTGTAGTATTTGATGTAGCTATTTGGCATGTAGATTGTATATAGATTTTGAGACATGGCATATGCCACATTTTGTAAAAAATATTGAGTTGGCATATTTGCCAAATTTTTGTATATGTCTACCATTATGGACTAGATTTTAATGTATATACACCTTGATATACAATATAATTTAAATTCCTTATGTGCAAGTCATGATACTTCCCATGATGCCATACATTATGATGATAGTTCTTTAGTCTATTGATGATATGTTTAGCATTGAGAATGGTTTTAGATCAAGAGAATGGTTTTAGATCAATAGAATCAATATGAAAAAATTCCTTATATATGCCCTAATCAAATAAGGTCATGATAAACCATTTCATCATGTATTTAGTCTTCATCTTGTCAAATTTTGTAAATATGTCAAAGTTGTCATATGAAAAATGTAAAAAAAATGCAAAAGTATGGAAGATGAATAGTCAAGTACTCAAGAGTCAGTTGGAGACTATTGGTTTCCCTCAAATCATGTATAAATATGCATAAAACTTCGTGGAAAAGGCATTGGAGATGTATTGAAAACATTTTGAAGATGAATTGAAGACATGTTTGAATGAAATTAATGTCAAGAAACTCTATGTCAAGGACACTGGGGGCACATTACAAACATAAAAAACTTACTTCTTGGGGGGAGGTGCCAATAAGGCCAATAAGGATACTATTTCAGTTGGGTGTGTGTGTGTATGCAAATCCCATTTATGGCCGAGAAGCTGTCTATTTACTATTATTTACACATCAGAGTATGACTATCCTAAAACAACATCATGTATATGCTCATAAAAGCCATCAAACTCTGAGAATAAACTCGTCATTAGATAAGGAGTGGAAGGCTAAAGTCACATTCCCAAAAACCTCTTAAAATCACATGTCTCCTCTTATGAAAACTAGGGTCTTTGCCGATACATTGTCCTATAAGAGCAAAGTCACTTAAGATCCTAAGAGCAAAAACATTGGCAGTGCCATATTTTTTGTTCTGCTCATCATGGGGTCGAACGGACTGCCCCAACGCATCGGGGTGGGGGGGTAAATACTAGGGGAGGTCTCATTTTGTGCGCCAAGCGTCCCAGTCATTCCAGGCAAGAGGCTACCGGCAAAGTCCCTTAAGATCCCTGAGACCAAAAAATTGCCAAACTTTGACCGGGCAGTTCTCAGAATTCGTGAAAGTTGGGAATGCTCTATTTGGACCTACAGGTGCACATGGCATCCTTCCACAATAAACTCTCTCATTTTTGGTCAACTTGATTCCGTTTGACCGTACCGAAATCAAACGCATTAGCGCAAAATGCTTCAATTTGATGCAGTGGAAACGTGCTAGGTGCAACATTTTTCATTCCATAGCTCGTGCGGTCGAACGGACTGCACCAACGCATCAGTGTGGGGGGGTAAATGCTAGGGGACGTCTCGTTTCGTGCGCCAAGCGTCCCAGTCATTCCGGGCAAGAGGCTACCGGCAAAGTCCCTTAAGATCCCTGAGACCAAAAAATGCCAAACTTTGATAGGGCAGTTCTCAGAATTTGTGAAAGTTGGGAATGCTCTGTTTGGACCTACAGGTGCACGTGGCATCCTTCCACAATAACCTCTCTCATTTTTGGTCAACTCCATTCCATTTGATCGTGCCGAAATCAAACGCATTGGCGCAAAATGCTTCAATTTGATGTAGTGGAAAGGTGCTAGGTGCGACATTTTTCATTCCATAGCTCGTGCGGTTGAACGAACTGCGCCAACGCGTTGGGATGGGGGGTAAATGCTAGGGGAGGTCTCATTTCATGCGCCAAGCGTCCCAGTCATTCTAGGCAAGAGGCTACCGGCAAAGTCCCTTAAGATCCCTGAGACCAAAAAACTACCAAACTTTGACAGGGCAATTCTCATAATTCGTGAAAGTTGGGAATGCTCTGTTTGGACCTACAGGTGCACATGGCATCCTTCCACAATAACCTCTCTCATTTTTGGTCAACTCCATTCCGTTTGACCGTGCCGAAATCAAATGCATTGGTGCAAAATGCTTCAATTTGATGCAGTGGAAAGGTGCTAGGTGCGACATTTTTCATTCCATAGCTCGTGCGGTCGAACGGACTGCGCCAATGCGTCAGGGTGGGGGGATAAATGCTAGGGGAGGTCTCGTTTCGTGCGCCAAGTGTCCCAGTCATTCCGGGCAAGAGGCTACTGGCAAAGTCCCTTAAGATCCCTGAGACCAAAAAACTGCCAAACTTTGACCGGGCAGTTCTCAGAATTCATGAAAGTTGGGAATGCTCTGTTTGGACCTACAGGTGCACGTGGCATCCTTCCACAATAACATCTCTCATTTTTGGTCAACTCCATTCCGTTTGACCGTGCCGAAATCAAACGCATTGGCACAAAATGCTTCAATTTGATGCAGTGGAAAGGTGCTAGGTGCGACATTTTTCATTCCATAGCTCGTGCGGTCGAACGGATTGCGCCAACACGTCGGGGTGGGGGGGTAAATGCTAGGGGAGGTCTCGTTTAGTGCACCAAGCATCCCAATCATTCTGGGCAAGAGGCTACCGGCAAAGTCCCTTAAGATCCCTGAGACCAGAAAACTGCCAAACTTTGACCGGGCAGTTCTCAGAATTCGTGAAAGTTGGGAATACTCTGTTTGGACCTACAGGTGTACGTGGCATCCTTCCACAATAACCTCTCTCATTTTTGGTTAACTCCATTCCGTTTGACCGTGCCAAAATCAAACGCATTGGCGCAAAATGCTTCAATTTGATGCAGTGGAAAGGTGCTAGGTGCGACATTTTTCATTCCATAGATCGTGCGGTTGAACGGACTGTGCCAACGCGTCGGGGTGGGGGGGTAAATGATAGGGGAGGTCTCGTTTCGTGCGCCAAGCGTCCCAGTCATTCCGGGCAAGAGGCTACCGGCAAAGTCCCTTAAGATCCCTGAGACCAAAAAACTACCAAACTTTGACCGGGCAGTTCTCAGAATTTGTGAAAGTTGGGAATGTTCTGTTTGGACCTATAGGTGCACGTGACATCCTTCCACAATAACCTCTCTCATTTTTGGTCAACTCTATTCTGTTTGACCGTGTTGAAATCAAACGCATTGGCGCAAAATGCTTCAATTTGATGCAGTGAAAAGGTGCTAGGTGCGACATTTATCATTCCATAGCTCATGGGGTCAAATGGACTGTGCCAATGCATCAGGGTGGGCGGGTAAATGCTAGTGGAGGTCTTGTTTCGTGTGCCAAGCATCCCAGTCGTTCCGAGCTGTAAGCTACCGGCAAAGTCAAAAGTTGCTAGGATTGAAATTTTACATTCCACAGGTCCTAGGGCCGAACGGTTTGCGCCAACACGTCGGGGTGGGCGAGTAAATGCTAGGGGAGGTCTCGTTTTGTGTGCAAAGCATCCCAGTCCTTCCGAGTTGTAAGCTACCGGCAAAGTCACTTTGCCGGTAGCTTACAACTCGGAAGGACTGGGATGCTTTGCACACAAAACGAGACCTCCCCTAGCATTTACTCGCCCACCCCGACGTGTTGGCGCAAACCGTTCGGCCCTAGGACCTGTGGAATGCAAAATTTCAATCCTAGCAACTTTTGACTTTGCCGGTAGCTTACAGCTCGGAACGATTGGGACGCTTGGCGCACGAAACAAGAGCTCCACTAGCATTTACCCGCCCACCCCGATGCATTGGCGCAAACCGTTCAGCCCCAAGACCTGTGGAATGCAAAATTTTAATCCTAGCAACTTTTGACTTTGCTGGTAGCTTACAACTCAGAATGACTGGGATGTTTTGCACACAAAACGAGACCTCCCCTAGCATTTACTCGCCCACCCTGACGTGTTGGCGCAAACCGTTCGGCCCCAGGACCTGTGGAATGCAAAATTTCAATCCTAGCAACTTTTGACTTTGCCGGTAGCTTACAGCTCGGAACGACTGGGACGCTTGGCACACGAAACAAGACCTCCACTAGCATTTACCCGCCCACCCCGATGCATTGGCGCAAACCGTTCAGCCCCAGGACCTGTGGAATGCAAAATTTTAATCCTAGCAACTTTTGACTTTGCCGGTAGCTTACAACTCAAAATGACTGGGATGCTTTGCACACAAAATGAGACCTCCCCTAGCATTTACTCGCCCACCCCGACGTGTTGGCGCAAACCGTTCGGCCCTAGGACCTATGGAATGCAAAATTTCAATCCTAGCAACTTTTGACTTTGCCGATAGCTTACAGATCAGAACGACTGGGATGCTTGGTGCATGAAACAAGACCTCCACTAGCATTTACCCGCCCACCCCGATGCGTTGGCGCAAACCGTTCGGCCCCAGGACCTGTGGAATACAAAATTTCAATCCTAGCAACTTTTGACTTTGCCGGTAGCTTACAACTCGGAATGACTGGGATGCTTTGCACACAAAACGAGACCTCCCCTAGCATTTACTCATCCACCTCGACGTGTTGGTGCAAACCATTCGGCCCCAGGACCTGTGGAATGCAAAATTTCAATCCTAGCAACTTTTGACTTTACCGGTAGCTTATAGCTCGGAATGACTGGGATGCTTGGTGCACGAAACGAGATCTCCACTAGCATTTACCTGCCCATCCCGACACGTTGGCACAGTCCGTTCGACCGCATGAGCTATGGAATGAAAAATGTCACACCTAGCACCTTTCCATTGCATCAAATTGAAGCATTTTGTGCCAAATGCGTTTGATTTCGGCACGGTCAAACGGAATGGAGTTGACCAAAAACAAGAAAGGTTATTGTGGAAGGATGCCACATGCACCTGTAGGTCCAAACAGAGCATTCCCAACTTTCACGAATTTTGAGAACTGTCTGGTCAAAGTTTGGTAGTTTTTTGGTCTCAGGGGTCTTAAGGGACTTTGTCGGTAGCCTCTTGCCCGGAATGACTGGGACGCTTGGCGCACGAAACGAGACCTCCCCTAGCATTTACCCCCCCACCCCGACGCGTTGGTGCAGTCTGTTCGACCGCGCAAGCTATGGAATGAAAAATGTCACACCTAGCACCTTTCCACTGCATCAAATTGAAGCATTTTGCGCCAATGCATTTGATTTCGGCACGGTCAAACGGAATGGAGTTGACCAAAAATGAGAGAGGTTATTGTGGAAGGATGCCACATGCACCTGTAGGTCCAAATAGAGCATTCCCAACTTTGACAAATTCTGAGAACTGCCCGGTCAAAGTTTGGCAGTTTTTTGGTCTCAGGGATCTTAAGGGACTTTGCCGGTAGCCTCTTGCTCGGAATGACTGGGATGCTTGGCGCACGAAATGAGACCTCCCCTAGCATTTACCCCCCCACCCCGACGTGTTGGCACAGTCCGTTTGACCGCACAAGCTATGGAATGAAAAATGTCGCACCTAGCACCTTTCCACTGCATCAAATTGAAGCATTTTGCGCCAATGCGTTTGATTTCGGCACGGTCAAATGGAATGGAGTTGACCAAAAATGAGAGAGGTTATTGTGGAAGGATGCCACGTGCACCTGTAGTTCCAAATAGAGTATTCCCAACTTTCACAAATTCTGAGAACTACCCTGTCAAATTTTGGCATTTTTTGGTCTCAGGAATCTTAAGGGACTTTGCCGGTAGCCTCTTGCCTGGAATGACTGGGACGCTTGGCGCATGAAACAAGACCTCCCTTAGCATTTAACCCCCCACCCCGACGCGTTGGCATAGTCCGTTCGACCGCATGAGCTATGGAATGAAAAATGTCGCACCTAGCACCTTTCCACTGCATCAAATTGAAGCATTTTGCGCCAATGTGTTTGATTTCGGCATGGTCAAATAGATTGGAGTTGACCAAAAATGAGAGAGGTTATTATGGAAAGATGCCACATGCACCTGTAGGTCCAAACAGAGCATTCCCAACTTTCACGAATTTCGAGAACTGCCCGATCAAAGTTTGGTAGTTTTTTGGTCTCAGGGATCTTAAGGGACTTTGTCGGTAGCCTCTTGCCCGGAATGACTGGGACGCTTGACGCATGAAACGAGACCTCCCCTAGCATTTACCCCCCCACCCCGACGCATTGGCGCAGTCCGTTCGACCGCACGAGCTATGGAATGAAAAATGTCGCACCTAGTACCTTTCCACTGCATCAAATTGAAGCATTTTGCACCAATGCGTTTGATTTCGGCACGGTCAAATGGAATGGAGTTGACCAAAAATGAGAGAGGTTATTGTGGAAGGATGCCACGTGCACCTGTAGGTCCAAACAGAGCATTCCCAACTTTCACAAATTCTGAGAACTGCTCGGTCAAAGTTTGGCAGTTTTTTGGTCTCAGGGATCTTAAGGGACTTTGCCGGTAGCCTCTTGCCCGGAATGACTAGGACACTTGGCACATGAAACAAGACCTCCCCTAGCATTTACCTCCCACCCTGACGCATTGGCACAGTCCGTTCGACCCCACGATGAGTAGAACAAAAAATATTGTTCCAGTTGACACATTCTCAATCATTGACATGGATGATATCTCAGTACTATTCCTTTAGGCACAATATGAGCTTCCAATGGAAGGCGCAATTGTGAGGTTAAGATGATGAAAAGTGTGCCTCATTCACAGTCATGTTTTACTTGTCTTCAATGATGATTCCTTGATTCAACTTAATCCTTTGATAATACATTTTAACCTCCTTGTGAAAGCGCACTTTCAAGGTTGCTTGAGCAAGAGCTAGTGCCTCAACATCAAGGCGCACTTTTGGTGTTCTAGAAACATGAACTAGCACCTCAAATAGTAAGGCACTCATTCTAGGTTGTTTATTCAATAATTGGCACTAGTCACATATGGTGTAGAGAGGTAGATGTGCGCCCAAGTCATCATTTGATGCCTTCAATAACTATAAACTCCTTTGATGATGCATTTTATCCTTCCAATTCACTATCTAGCCTTAGGTGCACATTTTAGGTTGATCAATCATAATCTAGTGCCCTAAGTACCAAGGCGCACTTTTAGGTTAGTTTGATAAAGGATTAGCGCTTTCATTTCTAGGCAGAAGTTTGGAGTTGAAATACATCAAAATAACAAGTTTCTTCATCACTTCAAACATATTTAACACTTTGAAGATCTCCAATGCATGATTGAATATCAAGAAACCAATGTATCATTTCATGAAGGTCTTAAGTGTTGTAAATATGCATCTTCTTATTTAATCATGTGTTGTAAATGAAGGAATGCAATGATTGCAATATGTGCACAAAACAGAACTTTTGATAAAGATTGAAAGGAAATGTTAAGAAAATGCAATTGGCGGGTGTAAATCCAAAGTGTGGAAGCATAGACAAGGCATGTGAATAGTTTGGCATGACACCTCAAAGAGATGCTATCTCATGGAATGCAATGATTGCAAGATATGCACAAAATGGATTTTTTAAAAAGGCTTTAGAAACTTTGAAGTAAATACAATTGGAACGTTTAAAACCAAATTCCATAACCTGTGCAAGCATTCTCCCTACTTGTGCCAAATTAGGATCTTATATATACATATATGCACATAATGTCATGAAAATAATGTATAGTGTATATATCAAGCCATATAGGCATGTACAAATAAAACCATATGGGTATATACAATGATATACATCGATAACATACAAAAGTATGTTTACAAAGCCAAATACACATATGTAACAAAATGTCCCAAAATCAAATCTCCTATGGATTGCTATCAAATAATCTATGGCTCTTGCTAGGCCATGAACATGGTGAACTAGTCAATGACTCATCTTCCATCGCTCATCGACTAGACCTCCTCGATAGAGATTTTTGAATTTCCACCTATTAATAGAATCAAACAATGTGCACATTAATATAGAATTTAATATTCAAAATATATAACATGACATAAGTAATCAATCACTTACCACCAATTGGTGATCCCTTTTGATCATTTGTTGTCTCTCTTCTTCTATAGAGCTAGATGGGTAGGGGAGGTGAGGTCCTGTGAGAAGCATGAATAAGCAGATTTAAAAGTAAACATGAATATCAAAAATTTGTACATTAAATACTGCGCTTATTATAGGACTGTTCTAGTACTATTTTAGGACTGTTGTAGTTAAAACTATCCTAGTAGACATGTATAGGACTGTTATAGGACTGTCATCTCATGGAATACAATGATGGCAAGATTACTATCAAGATTAGTATGAAGATTAATTATGACTGTTATAGGACTTTTATAAGAATGCAAAGTAAGGAAGCATAGGCAAGGCACATGAACTGTTTGGTGGAATACCTCAAAGAAATGAGAATTTTGTCAAATGTTGTAGTTGCAATTGCCATGTGACACATGTATGTAATATGTGAAAGCATAGACAAGGCACATGAACTATTTGGCAAAAGACATCAAATACATGTCACCTCATGGAATGCCTTATGTAGAAAAAGGTACAAATGTGCAGTATTAAGAAATACAAATGAGAACTAAAAATCATACCTCGAGTATAGTCAAAATAACCTACGATGCCATACAAAATAATTTACGATGCCATGCAAAATAATCTACGATGCCATCTAAAATAACTTTATTCGCTGTCCTGTATAGTCAAAAGCATGCATTATAGTTATTAAAGTAACAAGATTTTTAATAAAACAATTCTAAAAAATAGAAAAAACAAGAACAAGTTAAGATAAAAAATGTCATACCTGTCCATCTGGAAGTTTAAATGCTAGTCAAGCGTACCTGAGGGGTCATCTCTTACCTTCAAAGTATCCAATATTGCTTCATGATCAGCATTACTAATTGTCCATAGTTCTTTTGATTTTGGTCTTCCACGATGCTTTAGTAACTTGACATTTGTTGCTACAACTAGGTGAGAATACATCAATATGGTTTTATGCTTCTCAAAGTCTTCAAAGGCCGGGATGCCATTCTTTTTAACCATATATGTTCGTAACCAAGTCCCAACAATAACAACTGATCCTGTAGGATATGTGAACCCATCATCATCTGTCATAGGTTGTGTTAGCTTTTGTTTTCCCTGTACACATCGTGCCAACCAATAGTCTGACCTCTCTTCATTTCCATGCGGTGCAACAACTGCATAAACATGACCTAGCTGTACAAGGTCTGAAAGATGTTCATAGTCAAATGAGCTCTCCATGTCATTGATGGAAGATGATTGACCTTCATATAAAGGGACTAAATATTGTGGAATCCATGCATCTACCCACTCACTTGACTCACAATTGTTCCAATTACATTTAATACAACTTTGACAAAAACAAGCTAATTCTTGTGTCCAAATAGTCCATGTACTTGCATTTGAGCTTTGAAATGAATGCATCTTTGATAATTCAATGATTCTCTGACATTCCAATTTCTCTATTGCTATCCCATCATCAACCAACCAAAAGAACCTGCACACTTCAGAATCAAGAGCCACTCCTCATGACAATGCATAGTTACACCACTTAACAATGGAATCTGCATCACTGAATGTAGCACCACCTCTAATCTTTAGTTGTTCTTTAAAAAGAGCTCTCTTCATGCATGCACCTGCTCCATCATGTTCACCTTTTCCGTGCCCAGCTTCAAAAAAATTCCAAATATGAGGTATACCCTTCTCTACATGCATTTTGCTCAACCAATAGAAATTACGAGCATTCTTGAATTGACCAGTGCAATTATCTAACCAAATGAGATGTTGATCTATTCTAATATCTTTTTCTTGCAAGAACCCATAAAATTGTTGAAAACAATATTGTACAAACTCTGCTGAATGAGATCGATCATCACTCATGTAAAAATGGTATTCTCTGACAATCTTCCTGTTCTCTTCTGTACTCTCGGGGGTATGTCTGTATGTGATGTGAACAAAAATAGCAATCTGAATAGAATTGTAGGACTAGGATTGAACTTCATTTTGGGGTTGCAATGTATAGTTTTCTGCAAAATCAACTACAGAGACAATAGTTCCAATCGGGAAAGAGTCTTTACACATCCTGAACTGTTGATCTAACCATCGAGACCTGTGGCTATGTCTGACATACTTGTATAAAAGATTTTTCTTAAAATCATCAATAAAATCAGCAATACTTACCTCTCTTACAATCAACTCACATCTAGAACCTTCACCTCCACTTTTCAAATTGTATTTCACTATCTCATATCTCTTTTTCTCAACCATTCTCTTTCCAAAATCATGCTTGTTGCCCTCATGAAAACATGATACAAACTTTGATAACCCACCACATTGTAAACACTTTTCATTTAAACAATCATTCTTGTAGAACATGCAACCATCATCTCTAATACATAGAAATAAATCCAATAAGTCCCTAGATGACTTTGGTAGTTGAATTGCACCACACTCCTGTAACATTTCGTTAGTGTGCAAAGTAGAATGAATATTGCATAATAATTCATGGTACATAGAAAATTCTACATGGTATTTGCAACAACATGTATTATGAACTTTAAGAGGAACACAATAAAATGGATTAAGAGATTCAAATGCTCTTTGTGAGATTGTCATACCTGGGTGAGTTTCACAATATTGTTTGTACAATGTTGTTTGACTACATTCCAAGTAATGTTTAGGATGTGGTGTGCGGTCTTTATCACCAATTCTTAACTTTGCAACATCTTTTGCATTCGGTGATACCCTAGATTTAGTGTGCCAAAATCGTTTAATTTCTTCCTTTGTGCTATCAATTAGCTTCTTGTCAACTCGTGGAAGCCTACCACTGAAAGCCCAAGTATCATTGGCAACAGGACTATCTAGCCTTGATCTTAATGCTAGTGCTTTTGACAATGTTTTACGATTCAATCTTAAGTCAACACAAGTTTGCCTCATTAATCGAGCATTTCTTAATTGTTTGCTTACTATTGAGGTTGTTATTACTCTACGGGCAACTCTTTTATCTTTCTCCTTGCTAGTCTTTCCAATAGAATTGAGTGCATTGAAAAGGCTTCTTACAATAATTTTATTCCGATCAGACACTTTGTTTAACCGAATCTTTAATTTCTTTAGTAAAGGTCTCATTTTGTACATCTTTAATAATTGCACAAAAAGTTGGCATTGTTCGGTTAATGTTTTCTTCTCAAAGTATTCATTGAAGAGTTCTGTAGCCCACAACCGAACCGTTCGTGATGACCTCTTGCCTTCAAATTTTTCCATTATGTTCTCATCAATTTCAAGTAACCATTTTGGGGTTTTTGGGTGTTTTCCAATTTCATCAGGTTATTCTCTTCTTGACAAATGTCCTCTCTTCTTATGAAATTTGGAGATACATTGATTGTTCTTGTTTCATCCATGTTTTCAACCTCATCAATTTTATCAACAAATGGATTATGGAGTGCAATTTCAATATCATGATGTTCATATCCACTTTCTTCAAGTGCACGTCTTCGTTTTTCTTCTTCTTCTTTGTCCATGGTATTGCTATTATGAATAGGTGTTTCATAACATTTTTCAATATTTTCATTTGCAATATCATGGTGAATTTCATTCTTATCTAACATTTCATTATAATCAAAATTAACATCTTCAATTTGCATGTCATTAGATGGTAAAGAAGAAGATTCACCTTGATGAGCATCCGCTAAACCCACCCTTCCAATCCTCTTCCTTTCCCTATTTTTTTTCCTAATTGCTTCAATTTCCTCCAATGTAACTTTCCTCCTCCTTTGTGCTTTACGACGACTGTTGCTCCCCATTAGGGGAACAAAAATATCACCCTTATGATTGTAACAAGAAAATTGTGTCTCCAAAAGTGCATAAAAATATTCCTTTCACTGTCATAGCCAGAAATCACGAGTATTTCGACAGCAGATGGTCTCTGGTTGCGGAAGTCGGGCCCAGAAATATTCCTTTTGTCTTTTTTTTGCTTTTCCAAAATGGATATCCATTTTGGAAAACCCAATTCTTTGCAACGGACACTTGCAATGTCCATATGCCTACTACAAAATAGATATCCAGTTTATTATGTACATTTGGATTCTATACTAGGGATTCATTGTATTATTCAATAAACTTGTGAATTACCATCTAATTTCAATGTTTACACACTAGTCCACTTAGGTATCAACTTAATAAAGCTTTGGATATAAGCCATTATTTGATTTTAGGCTATCATCAAATGAGGAGCTTCTAAAGGCAAAAATGTTGTCCCAAAAGAAGACTCAATGTTATTCGTAAAGACATTAGATTGTTAAAATACAAATTCGAGGTTAGATATTCCTTGGGCTATTTTAGTATAGAGAAGCAAAATTGCAATATATGACTATCCTAGGAATTAGAATGGTTGATCATAGGATATTCATGGCATTTTGATATTAATGGATGGATTGATGGATGTTTAGGGAGTTTAAGTTTAAATGTAATGTATGAGAATTCTTATCTATGAAGGATCTAATATGTCTTATGTCTTATTTGCAGGCCATTCAAGAAAGAAATGAAAAGATACCAAGGACTATCATAACACCTATTATAATTAGGTGCATCAAAGGATTTTCATCCAGGACCTTACCAATATGGGAAGTTATCAAAACCATGTCATGTTTAAAATTAAAGGCTTTATCACCTCTTTGTCCCTATAGGCCTATTAGAACAATAGGTCACATTTTATTCATATACCGGGATTGAGAATAAACACTAAGCATTTGTAGTTATGGCAAGTGTAAATGGAAATAGATCACAACTTTAGACAATCTATCCTCTCCTAGATTGCACTGACTGAGTGGAAATTACAAATTCCCTATTAATGTCCTTTATATACTTAAGGTATGGGTGAGAAAGGTAAACTTTGTATGTTGTAGACAAGTGATGCAGAGCAACATAGCAAAAGCTTACAAACAAGGTGTAAAATACCCATTAACCCACCAATTGCTCAAATAGCTTTTAAAATATCCTTCCCAAGGTCCAAACGAGACCGAAATACACTCTTTCTTTACTATCGGCAAGACATTTCTAATGTCTCATCGAACTATGCTTCATATGTTCTTCCTTTCTCTATTGTCGGCCAGACTTATCATTATCGGTAACCTTCAAATTTGTTAGCCCGATGTGGGGCCTCTCGCCGATGTGTAGAATCCATCGCTTAGGCTTATGCTGTCGGTGTGACTCCTCCGTTGTTCTCCAATATGTATAAGAGGACAGATCAAAGTAATTAGCATGCTCCCTTCAAAATAAAGACATGAGAATAGAGCACTTGTGAGATGGTTATTGTAAAGGGACAAATCAATTAGAGACATGCAGTTTCCTAGAGAATTTGGAATGCTTCCGCTTAGGCGATTGTAGGACAAACAAAGATGTTCTAACTTCCCCAGACCACCAAATTCTACAAGTATACTCCCCTTCAAGTTGTTGTGTGAAATTCTTTTCCAGTGAAGTTGTGAGTAATTGGCAAGAGATTTGGGAATAGAACCCTCTAGTCCATTTCTTCTTAAGTCAAGTATCTTCAACGCTTTCAACTGCTCAAACCAAGGTGGAATCCTTCCCTTGAAAGAACTAAAAGAGAGATTTAAAGTGCATAATAAGGAGAGACCTCCTTCAGATGGAAAAAGGGTACCTTTTAATTCCAATTAAGGGAGAATTATGGCCACCACTCTATTGGTATGTTTCTTGTACCAAACACTGGTCCAGAAGCACACATTTTCTAAATTGGTAGAAGTCTAGTTGGAGAAATGTGGTCTCCTCGACTACTATTATTATAGGATATGCATAAACGGGTTTCTTGAAAAGGCTTTAGAAATTTTCAAGCAAATGCAATTGGCAAGTGTAAAGCTAGATTCTGCAACCTTTGTCAACATCCTCTCTACCTCTACCAAAATGGGAGCTTTGGAATAGGGTATGGACATTCATCAAAGCATAATGGAAGTGGGATTTTTGTAGATATTCTAGTTGGAAATGCTCTGGTAGACATGTGCGGAAAGTGTGGAAGCATAGACAAGACACATGAACTGTTTGAAAAAATGCCTCAAAGAAATGTGGTCTCATGGAATAAGATGATTGCAGGGGATATACACACTTACTCCGATGTGAGATTCACCACCCTTGTCTATCGGTAAGACCAATACCCTTGGTGAGACTTTTTACTTGCATTCCGACGTTATAACTCTCCCCGATGTGTTTACCGTCCATTAGTCATCGGTAAGACTTCTACATCGGTCAGACATTCTCTTCGATTTCTGATATCGTATCTCACACTGAAAGAATAAACACCGAACTACACCATCGGCCAGACCGCCTCTATCAGTGACACTTTTCTTCTCGCCTCTGAGAGTCCATCTCTTTCTGATGTTCCTTCTGTCGGTGTGACTCCCTCTCATCGGTGTAGTTCTCAACTGTTCTTCTGATGTGCTGATAAATAACCCATCGGTGACACTTAATAATTGTCACCCCGATATGACTTGATTTGTGAGATCAATGTTGTCAGCTCAATGGAACTTTGTCTCTCCGATAACTATTGTCAGTCCGATGTCTTCGATTTAGCCTATACATAACATGACTTGTTATCACCAGTCAACTAACGTATCTTTTCCCAATTTTCCCGATATGGCCGGTCAACCTTTGTATCCTTTGACATGTACATTCACCATTTACAACCATGATAAACAATAGCAGGATATACACGAAATGTCCACGCATACATAAACGATATACCCATGGATTGTATCTTCGGTGAAACAATACCAATGGTACAAAATATGTTGCTTCTCAAAACCAATGGCACAAAATTTTTCATAGATCAACAAAACGGATATCCGTTTTGAAAACGGATATCCGTTTCTAGAACAGATATCCGTTTTCAGAACGGATATCCATTTTCAGAACGGATATCCGTTTCTAGTTGCTTTTACCGAAGAAAAACGGATATCCATTTTGATTGTTGACTTTTTATGGATTGTAATGTGTTTTAATGTTTTAGTCTCTTCTTCGAACTTCACCCTTTGTGCTGACGACTTTTTTTAAATGCAAAATTGATAAAATGAAAAGGGTTTATAGAAAAAATTGTTAGCTTTCTAAAAATATAAGATTTATTTGGTTATCATTTTATTAAATAATTATTAATAATTTTCAATATACCGTGTCTCTGAAATCCTGATGGATACACTGATTGAAAAACATCCATAACTTTCAAACCATTTCACCTTTTTGAGATCCGAAACCTGTGTCACACTCTATGCTTTTCTGGCTATAGGTTAATTTTTTTTTTTTGAATTTTGATTTTTTTTATCGAGTTAGGTTGGCTGGAAAATTACTTTTTATTTTAAAAAAAAAGTCATAGTAAAAAAATCATAACTAATTATTTTATTAGAAAAAAATTTCAAATAAATATGCATCACATCCGGACATGAGTCCTCTACTTATTTTGAAAGTTTCAAAAAAAAAAAAAAATTTTTACTCATAGTTAGGTTGGCTGGACAAACACCCACTTTTTATTTTTTTTCTGAAAAATTTAATAGATGTTCATTGAAATATTCAATTTTCACTAAGTAAATTTAGTTTTTTTTTTAAAAAAAATAGTAGCCTATAAACTAGATTCAATTCTCTACAAATTTCATTCTTACATCTTTTTCAAATTGTATAGATAATCCATTTAAAATTTCACATGAACTTGATAAAGTCTGTTTTTTGTATTTTCATTGCCACCTAGAGGTATAGTTTGGCCATCATGATCCTGCACATACCCACATGTCATAACCCACCTTGGGCTTACAAAAATACCTTCCTCAAAGATGCTCTTTGACACATGTCTTCACCTATCATAGAATCTTCTATTCTCGACTCTTATGCGTCATAGAATCTGTCATAGGAATCCATCATAAGACTTACGAGTCATAACTCCTTACACACTACAGAAGATGCCAGCACATGGTATAAAACCTCTACCACAATATGGGATGCCTATATCCACATGGGATGAGTTGACCATCCTAGTCACATTACATATGGAGTGACAACACACTATGCCACTTCACACTAAATGACAAAATAGGATGTGCAACACAAATTACATCATAGACAAATAAATAAATACATAATCAAATAATTAATGCTAGGAATTACCAAGGTTGAGACACCTTAATTCCCAGTATTCTCCCACTTGTCGAACACCTTGTAAGAGCCAATAGAAATAACACAATTTCACTGCTATAGGCCAAGAGGCTGATAGACTTCGAACACCATCTGAACTTATCTATGCCCATTGGTTTCGTCAATGCATCCACAACATTCTTCAAAGTGTCTATCTTCTCCAATATCACCTTCCCATCCTCTACCATGTCTCACACAAAATGAAACTATACATCAATATGCTTTGTTCTGGCATGGAAAGTAGGATTCTTTGGTAAGAAAATCACACTCTGACTGTCATAACAGATAGTAATCTATCCTACATCAACACCAATATCTAAACAGAACCTTTTAAGACAAATGACTTCCTTACAAGCATGAGTAGTTGCCATATACTCTGCTTCTGTTGTGGACAAAGCGACCACATGTTGCCACTTACTCATCCAACTGATTACACCACCAAACATAGTAAACACATAAGCACTGGTGGATCTCTTGCTGTCAATGTCACTTACCCAATCAGAATCCACAAATCCATGAATACTTATAGAATGTAGAGTTCCTGTAGGATGGCCATGATAACATAGGGAATAATCAAAAGTACCCCACAAATATTTGAACACTCTCTTCATTGCATCCTAATGTACTTGTCCATGATTAGCCATAAACTGACTAAGGACTCCCACTGCTTGGGCAATGTCTAGTCTAGTACAGACCATAGCATACATCAAGCTACCAACAACACTAGCATAAGGTACTCTACTCATATCCTCCATCTCAGAAGGAGACTTTGGACGACCATTAATAGATAAATTGGTCCCTAAAAAAACATGAACTCTCAATAGTCTACAATCTGCCATGCTAAACCTCTCCAACATGGTCTTCACATACTTACTCTAGCTTAACCAAAGTTTTTTGTTTGCTTTGTCTCTTTTGATTTCCATTCCTAGAATGTACATGGCTGCCCCTAAATTTTTCATCTCAAATTGTGCTGACAACTGAGACTTCAAATCAGAAATCATATTCTTACCATTCCCAATTAGAAACATATCATCAACATTAAATGCAATAATGAGAATCTGATCATTGTCAAATTTATAGTACACACAATGATGTGATTTCAAGCTCAAAAACCCAATGGACAACAAAAAGGCATCAAATTTCATGTACCACATCCTAGGAGATTGCTTCAAACCATACAAAGAGTTCTTTAACTTGAAAACCAAATTTTCTTTACCTTTTTCTATGTAATGCTCTGGTTGTGACATATAAATCTCTTCCTCCAAATCACCATGAAGGAATGTTGTCTTCGCATCCATCTGCTCCACCTCTAAGTCATAAGTTGTTGCAAGAGATAATAGGAACCGAATAGATGTTAGCTTTGCAATAGGAGAGAAAATTTCACCATAATCAATTCCCTCCACTTGTGAATACCCCTTCGTAACTAATTTGGCCTTGTACTTCTCAACACTGCGATCTGTACCGAATTTCTTCTTGAATACCCATTTACAACCAACAGGTTTCTGTCCTTCAGGCAAAGGCACCAAGTCCCAAGTTTTATTCTTCTCCAAAGAAGACATCTCATCTTCCATGGCCTCCTTCCAAGAACCTTCATTTTTCATGCCCATAGCCTTTATCACAGTTCTAGGCTCATCAATGTTAGTAATCAAGGCAAAATAACAACTAGAATCTAGCAATGAATATCCAAACCTATCAGATTGCTTCCTTGTTCATGTAGACCTCCTCAAAGGCTGAGGTTGAGGTTCTACTTCTTTTGAGCTTTCAGAGCTACTAGAGCTCTCCTCATCATCAAGTCTCATAGGGTCTTTTGGTTCAGTCTTCTTAGGGGTAGAAGGAAACTGAACCACATCTTCTTTCTTTTATCTCTTCTAGCTGTAGGACAATAGGAGAAGGTGTTAGCTCTCTGAAAATAACACTTCTTCTATATAACACTTTTTCAGCCACAAGATCCCAAAGCTTGTATCATTTCACACCGACAACATAGCCAATGAAGATACACTCAATAGCCTTGTTCTCCAATTTTGACCTCTTCTCCCTAGGCACATGAGTATATGCCTCACAACTAAAAACACAAAGATGTCTTATTGAAGGCTTCTTACTAGACCACACCTCCATGGGTGTCTTACCAACAAGAGTTGATGTAGGAGATCTGTTTACTAGGTAGCAAGTAGTGGCTACAACTTCAGCCCAAAACTTCTGTTCAAGGCTAGCTCCACTAAGCATACTCCTATCCTTCTCCATCATCATCTTGTTCATCCTCTCTGCAACTCCATTTTGCTGTGGGGTGTATGGAGTTGTCTTATGTCTTTCAATCCCATGTTCTTTACATAATTTATTGAACTCTGCCAAACAAAACTCACCACCGTTGTTAGTTCTCAAACACTTAATCTTTTTACTAGTCTGTTTCTCAATAAAAGCTTTAAACTCTTTGAATTGACTAAAGACTTCAGATTTGTTTTTGAGAAAATAAAACCATGTCCTTCTATTGTAATCATCTATGAATGGTACAAAATATATAGATTTAGGGATCGAAGGAACATTAAATGGACCAAACACATCAGAATGAATAAGATCCAACACACTAGAAGACTGATGAGAAATTGAGTAAAACTAAACACAGTTTTGCTTTCCATATATACAATGTTCACAAAAGTCAAAATCGAGATCATAATCATCTAACCCCTCAACAAGGTTTTTATTTTTTAGGGCTCTAAGACCCTTCTCACCAATGTGGCCAATTCTCTTATGCCATAACATTGTCTTCTCAGCAGGAAGTCTTACTTCCAAAGCATGAGCACCCTTAGGTACCCAAAATGCACTACCATCACAAGTTGATACAATAGATCTTTTCGCTACTCGTTCTAATGGTGGGCATGAAGTGACTGTAGCTCTTTTCTTCGAGTTAGAAGAACTATTGCACTGTGAAGTGCATGCATCCAGCTAAAACAGAGTACCTCTCTGATTACCCTTTGCAAGCACCATAGGTCCTCTAGTCATCTTGCATCCTTTCGAGAAGACAAACTACACACCTGCATCATTCAATTTACTTACAAAAAGTAGGTTTTGTGCCAAGCCGGGGATGTGCATAGCCCCAGAGATCCTCTTCACTCATCCATTAGGGAATCGAATTGTGACTCTTCCATGACCAACTATCTTCAGATGATAATCATCACCCAGGTACACTCTTCCACCATCAAACTCTTCATACTTTGTAAACCATTCTCGATGCGAGGTCATGTGAAAAGAGGCTCTAGAATCAATCAACCACACATCATCAAATGCATGGGTGGCCAAGGATGCAATGAAAGCATCACCATCATCTTGTGACTTGTTAGAATTTGAATCTGGGACATTCTTCTTTTTGTTTTTCTCCTCTTTGCATTCCTTTTGAAAATGCCTAGTTTTTCCATAGTTTCAACATAGTACCTTGGACTTTCGAGAAGATTTGGATCTCCCATGGGATTTGGACCTACCCTTCTTAGCTTTCTTGTCCTTCTTCTCCCCTTTCTCCTTGGATCTTCCATGGACCTCAAGAGCCTCTTTGGCGGACTCAAATGACTTTTGTCTGCATCTCTTCAGATAACAATGAAGACACTACCTCATCCATTTTAAAAGTGGTTGTAGTGCTTCTGATGGCCATTACAAGATGATCCCATGAGTCCAGAAATGAACAAAGCAAGGTCATACAATGATCCTCCTCCTCCATCTTTACACCAATGGATGTTAATTATGCAACTAGCATGTTCAAGACATTTGGGTGATCTGCAATGGATCCTCCATCCTCTATCCTTAGAGAATATAGCTTCTTTCTCAGGAATAGCTTGTTCACCAGGGACATTACTTGATAAACATCTCCTAGTTTCTTCCAAAGTTCTTTTGCGGTCTTCTCCTCATGGACATTCAATAGGACAAAGTTAGCTAGATAGAGTCTCACAAGACCCTTAGCTTTCTGATCCTTGAGATCCCAATCAACTTGAGACATTACTGTAGGTTTTGTACCAAAAATTGTTTCCCACAGGTCTCTATCAACAAGCATGTCTTCCATTTTAAGTTTCCACAACTCAAAATTGGTGCCGTTAAAATTCTCCACCTCTACTCTTCCAGATGTGCTTGTCATCTCCTTCTTGCAGCAAGATTACAGAATAATTTGCGTAGACTCCCACTCAATCTAAGATCAGTATAAAAAACCCCTACCTAGTAGCTAGGACCAAAATTGGCTAGGATTTGATACCAAATGAAAGGAAGCAAGGTGTGAGGAAAATGCTTCCTACATTAATCTAATGAGGGAAGTGGTATGCAAATTCTTTTCAATCTTTACAACTATAGTGATGTTAACACAACAATAGAGATATTGCAACAATACACACACACACATATAATGTATACATAAGAGAGAGAGACAAGATATACCGTGGGGAAAACCCTTTCAGGAGAAAAACCCCACACTCCAAAATATAACTCAAATGTATTACAGTAAACAATGCAAATTACAATATAGTTTCAGATCCAATGCTCTTTCAGGAGTCTTTGACACTCGTATCTGGAGATATTTTGGCAGCATAACAGTACCTATCAATCACTATATGTATCTCCCGTCAAAGCACCTATCTTTATAGAGTTTACAAGGCAAAATAAGAAGCTTCTAGAGATGGGCGTCCAAATTGGCCTCATGGCCCAAAACTCACACCTAAGGACACTTGTCAAACATTACAACATGGATTTAACACTTGTCACAACACCCCATCCCAATGTGGGCACCTATTCCCAAGATAGACTATGACAGATGCTCTTATGCATCTTACAAGTGTCGTAGAATCTGTCATAACTGACATCACTTACAGCTGTAAGAGAATCTATCATAAACTGACTAAAAATAGCATATTCCTCTTACAACATGTCATAACCCACCTTGGGCACCCAAAGATTCCTTCCTGAAAGATGCTATTCGACACATGTCTTCACCTGTCATAGAATCTTCTATTCTCGACTCTTACGCGTCATAGAATCTGTCATAGGAATTCATCATAACACTTACACATCATAACTCCTTACACACTGTACAAGATGCCAACGCATGACAGAAAACCTCTACCACAATATGGGACAACTATATCCACATGGGATGAGTTGACCATCCTATTCACATTACAAGTGGAGTGACAACACACTATGCCACTTCACCCTAAATGACAAAACAAGATGTGCAACACAAATTACATCATAGGAAAATAAATAAATCCATAATCAAATAATTAATGCTAGGAATTACCAAGGTTGAGACACCTTAACTCCAAACACGTTGACCTTCATTAAAGTGTGTTGCAACACCCTGCAGAGGAAACCCTATCTCATTTCTTGCAACTTTGTAGGACAAGTGTTTCATGAACCCCATAAGTTTATCCAGTTTGTCTTTAGTTGTGAGGGGCTTGTTGAAATTTGCTTTATCTGGTTGGGAAAATTTTACACCTGATCACTTAATGTGCTTCCATGAAGCCCTCATGTTTCTTCCAATGTTAATGGCTATAGCATATGCTTCCCTTAATGTTTGTGGATTCTTTCCCCTCAAACAATAACCAATCTTTGAGTTAAATGCACCACAATACAACACCAAACACATTGACTCATTAGATCTCAAATGAGGAGATACCTTTATCATAGTTATGATGAAGTGACTGTTAAAATCACCTGCTGCCTCATTTTTTACCTTTTTGATAGCTATGAGTTCATGGATGGAAAAATTTGGGTCAATCCTATCCCTGTATTGCAATTGAAATACCCTCATGAACTCCTCCCAAGAATTAATACTGCTATTTGGGAGAGCCTTGTACAATTCTTTGTCACTTTCTTCCAATGAGTGTACAAATAACTTCATGACATCTTCATCCTCAATTTCATACTCATCAGTGACATTAAGAAAAAGTCTAAGATGCCCTTCACCTGTGACAACATTGTTGCCTTGGAACCTAGGAATCTTTCCTCTAATCTCATTTAACTAGTACAAAAACAACAATATATGATTAAAAAAATACTAAAAACTACATATAAATGACTGAACATGGTCACGTGACCATTAGTAGATTATTCCCAGTCATTTATAACGTGACTAAATTGATGACTAAACCATTTTTAGTCATTTATTGGTTGTTTTGATTGATCAATTTGGTAGTAGATTTAGTCGTTAATTTAGTCATATTTATTCACTAAGCTTGGTCACATGACCATTAGTAGTTTATTGCCAGTCATTTATTTTGTCACATGACCAAATTTATAACGTGACCAAATTTGTGTCAATTGGTAGTATATTTATTCATTTATTTCTGTTAACTGGTAGCATATTTAGTCATATGCTTAGTCATATTTATTCACTGATTTATGTCAATTGGTAGTATATTTAGTTTGATACTTGATGATTTAAACATAAAAGACAAAAATACACATCAATTGTCAATTGCACACAATAAGACAACCATTGAGAAGGCAAAATTGCTGAACTTTATTAAAAGAAAGGTGTTCTTACAGCTTGCACAAGTCTGAAATATCTATCTTGCTTGAAAAATGCTTAGAAATAGAGTATTACAACGTTTATTTTCAGTCACAAGACTAAAAATCTAAGTTACAATGCACATAAATGACATGAAAGAAACTTCTCCAAGTTTACAATGCTTTGCCAAAAAGTGAAAAGAATTAACTCAAAATGAAATAAGGTGTGCCCTTTAGCCTACAAGCCTTTCCAAATCTTTAGCAATATGTTACAATAGATAAGTGACATGTGTCACAATTTGAAAAGTCAAAAAGCCATTGGATGCCTAACTGTTGCTTCCTCTTATTTTTCTATTGAAAAGAACTCCTAAGTGGCATGGGGAAGGATGAATGTTGATCTTTCTTTAACCTCCCTACTTTGTTGCATCATAAAACCTTCACTTTCTCAGAGAACTAGCCAAGCCAAAAACATCCCATGAGCTGAATCCATTTGATCCAGTCTGCCTGATAGATCTCATTTTGTACTTAAATGTGTAAATAGTTAGTAATAACAAATTAAAAAATTGAATTGAAATAAGTCAAAAAGCTACTATCACAGTTAATAGAAAAGCATGACAGACAAACAATTTTTTTTGAAACAAGATCGTATATAGTTGTTTAAAAAAAAATTAATTGATACCATAACAGTAGAAACTAACCTTTCAATAATATGATCCTGGACCACTTCTTGGTCCATAACCACCAACAATTCTGCTTGCATAAATAGGCAGATAAGGTACACTAGCTTTGCTACCTCCAACTGGACCTATGACAAGTGATTGAAGGAATAAATTACAAAATATCATCCTATCTATTTATGATGTTTTTCTAAGCATAAAAAATTAAATAAACAAACTACAAAGCACACAAGTACATCTCTTAGTTGTATAGACCAGGATAGTTCAACCACCATTTTACCACTCAATGAATACTACCAAATCTTGAATTAGTGTTCAATAATGGTTTCTTCTCATATTAAATGCCAAAGAATTTCTCTGTGTGCACCACGTGAATAGAATGTCATTGCCAGAGCTGTATGGATTCTTATTTTTTTGTTTAGTAACACTATCATCATTAGTTCCAAAAAAATACCTAATCTCATTTAAGATTATTGCGTTGCTTTTATCATAGGGAAAGGACATATGAAATTAAAAAAAACATGCACCATGTCATCCCTAGTTATAGAGTAGTTATTCATCTTCTACAGTAATTCTCCTACAATGTTCTATAGGTGATACACATCTATACATACATTATGATAGAAGTATCACAATCCTAGAAGGTCTGTAGAGCATTAGAAGGTCTATTTCAAGAATGTATGCTCGTGGAGGAGATCTGTAGGAGTTCTACAAGACTAATAGAGCCATACATGCTTGTACAGGGTATTAAATCAAGGTAAGAGCTCTATCAAACCTAGAAACACTATGAAAATCATTAGAGATCAGAGGTCCATCAAGCATTAAGGAGACTATGGAAGCTTAAAGGAGGTCTATAAAGTGTAAAGACACCTATATAACTATTAAGAAGTATTTTTAAACCATGTCAAGTCTATCAAATTATGTTAGGGTCTATGTAGTTCAAAGAAGCTCTGTATAACCATTAAGGGTCTGTGAAGTTCTCTTAGGATCTATGAAAACCATTGTAATGTTTGTAAAGAGTCTTAAAAGCATGTAGAGGTTATTGAAGTTCTGTATAATCTTAAGACCTTTTTAAACTTTAAAAGACTTTATCAAATCATTAAGAGTCTATGATCTATTATAAAGCATGATATTGTCTAAAATACATATTATAAAACCTTGAAGACCTTGCATAAACCATGAGAAATTCTACATGATCATTAGGAACTCTATCAAGTCATTAAAGGTATGCACAAGCTTTTTAAGGGCCTATGAAGTTTTCTAAGGGTTTATGAGACATTTGTAAGGTCTATATAGATATACTTCTAGAAACCCTATGGAACCCATAACATGCCTGCACATGGCCCAACCAAGACAAGAATAGAAAGGTTTGTAGTCATTACTTAGGTTTGTTAAGCCATGAAGAGTCTTTGAAGCTATTAAAAGGTCTACCAAACATTTCCAGGTCTGTCAAACTTTTATGAAGGGTTTGTGAAGCATTTGGTGTATGTGATTATCTTTGGAGTACTTGTGGCATCATATGGAGAAATACATGTCAACTAGTCAGAGAGTGACCATACAAAGGGATCAAAGACAGTGGAAGGGTAAAGTGTAGGATGTTGTACCAAAATCTTATCAAGTGAGAAGTAATGAAGAAAAATCAATCACCAAATGATCTTCATTCCCAAAAATAATGGGTAATGTTGGCAATGCATACAGGGGTAAGATCCCCATCACCATGAGGTATTTCAAGCATTCAAAGTTTTTATAGCCCTAAGAAGGTTTGTCAAGAGTATTAGGGATATGTATAACCTAGGAAGGTTTGCATAATATTTTCAAGGTCTTTGTAAACCCTAAGAGCTCTATTAAACCCTAATAAGGTCTATCAAACCCTAAAGTCCCATCATTTTTATCAAATCTAGTGTTTACCGCAATACCACTGAGTACAGATAAGAGGTGTGGGCTAGTGGTGTTAACCACCATCTCATGGGAGTCTTTTGATAATTTGTGCGGTGAAGACCCTGCCACCTCACAATGATCTATCAAGTTGGCCTGCAATAGTGCGGTATACATACTGTCATCCCGTGATGGTTAATGGAATGGCCTTGCGGTAGTGTGGTATACATATTGCCGTCCCACGATGGTCAATGGGATGGCCTTGCAGTGGTGCAGTGTATAACCCGCAACACCGCGATAGTCATGCAATGGGGTATGTGGTATGGTGGTTAAGCCTGGTAATGATGGACAAAGACAGAGCCATGAGAAAGGTCAATGGCGATTGATTGATGAGTAAGGTGTCGACACATGGCACAAGGATGCTTCTTGATCTAAGCCATCAAAGTACCTATAGCACGCATTTCTTGCTATGTAAATATCCAGCATCTTATGAGGTACTTTGTAGTACTCATTCAATGTCATGTCAAAATCTTCACACAAGACTTTTAGTTTCATGAGATCTGCCATAATACAAACACGTAGAATTTTAGGGTTCCTTCGTAGTTTGGTAAAAATTACAAAAGTGAATGAAAACCCCAAAACTCTGCCTAGGGCAAATTCCCAACTTTTAACTTAGGAATTTTAACTTTTCACAAGACCTAACCTTCCCTAGGACCAATTGGACATTTGAGCATTTTGATATTGTGACCTTTTATGCAAATTGTCCGCACTTAAAATTTGAATTGTGAAACTTGACATGGTAAATTGACAACTTGAGAGATACATGAGACAACTTTGACTTACATGGAAAACATTAAATTTGAAAATTGGAATTGGAAAATTTCATGACAACAGATATAAAGGCCAACAGTTTCGTAACTAACAACAGCAAGGTCTTGTTTTTAGGGTGGAGAGTTGTTGGTTTAAATTAAATGCTTTTTCTTCCTTTGAGCCCCTTGTCCATTGTGAGTGTGTCTTCTATTTTAGGGGGGTGAAATTGAGATTGTTTACTCTACATTGATTCCATAGAAGGTTTGTTGTCTTTTCTAACATCAACATCAATAGAGTAAATTGACCTAGGCATTTGAGGTGGCTTTCACAAAGAGCTAAGTGTTGAGGTAGACGGTTGTTGATATGGACAAATAGGGAAATAATTATAGGTAGGAGTCCATGTGGCAGGGTTGTAGTAAGGCTTTAAGTCTCTAGATTGAAACCCATCGACCTTAAAAGGCGATGGAACTACCTCCTTCAATTGCAAATGCAGACTACTGAATGACTGTGAAGATTGTCTGTAATGTTTGGAACATTGATGGAGCCAAACATTGTTGGGACAGATGGCATGGTGTACTTGGAGGTGATGGTGTGTTATGTCTTTTGTTTGCAGTTGTAATTTGCACCATACATTGCAAATTTAAATATGTGTTTAAATGTACAAGTATTTATTGTGCCTAAGTAGAAATCTACCTGAACCTATTCCAATTTCCCATCATGTTGCCAATGCCATCTCATTTCCTATTTCTCATTTCTAGTAGCACATATTAGAGGACAAATGTGGCCAATGTTGAACAATAATAGCACAAAGTGCAAATATGTAACTAATCTTGAATAATCCAAAATGTGAGAAGATACTAATCAAAACCCTAAAAGATGGAAAACCTCACAAACTTGATAAATCAAATCTTATGAGCTCAATTCATACCATGAAAATTAATTCATAAAGAAACATTAAATTAGAAAATAAAACAATTTGAGCATTACTTATGCAAATTGTTGCAAACATACTAAGATTATGGGGTAAGCCGCATGCTGATCAACACAGAGGATCACATAGAAGCCATGCAGTTATTGTAATAGTAGCCACAATTTGTAGCTTGGTTTCTCTGGGATTATTATTGCTTGGATTCTACCACTGTAGAAGAAGCAATGTAGGTAGAAGAAGTGATATAGCAAGGAAAATTGATGGATCCTCAAAAAATCCTAGTAATGGCAATATATCAAGGGAACCTAGTGAGAATGGTAGCCCAGATTTGAGGAAAACTTTATCATTAGATCACATCAATCCTCTTGTCCCTGCCATCTATGTTATAACACACAAGAAGTCTAGGTGTTCACTTACAGACAACTTCAATTTGCTACAAACAATTTAAACCCTGCTAATGTTATTTGCAGTGGAGGATTTGGGTTAGTGTACAAAAGTGTCTTGCCTGATGGCAGAATAGTGGCCATCAAACAACTTGATAGAGGTGGAAAGCAAGGAGAACATGAATTTAGAGTTGAGGTGGACCTTTTGAGCTATTTGCATTCTCCCTATTTGCTTGAGATGATTGGCTACTATGAATGGATTTGTAGATTTCACATCCTATTAAAGTAGTTTTGAAAAAAAAAATTAGTACAGTGGGATGAAGTACTTTCTGGATGAAGCTACTGAGAGGAAACAAATTACCCTCTATTTATTGTCATTGCAATCTATGATAATCTATAATAAAGGGTTTGGGCTCCTAATTTTACTCTCAGGACAGTCCCATGGAAATATGTAATTGTACTTACATGAATAAGTGATTTATTCTTTTAAAAAAAAAGAAGCCTGGGTCTTGTGGGATATAAGCTGGATGTTATTGCACAAGGGAAATTTACAGAATATGGAATAAAAACAAAACCAAATATCAGAATGCCATTGTGAAATTGATAAAGATGAACATTCTTCTGAATGTATTCCATGAATTGCACTCTATAAATCATAGTTAGAAATACGGCTACTAATCACATGTAGAAACAAAATCCTAGAAACCAAAAAAATGAAAAGGATTATAGTATTTTTTTAAAGTACAATGAATGTGTACCTATCTCCACCCTCGTTGCTGGCACCCATGAGCTTGTGAGAATCAAGGAGCATTATTTTATCCTCGGACGTCTTCTGCACTACAATGCTTTACACGACAGATGTATCAGCCACAACCAGAGAAAACCCATCCCCAACCAGTCCAAACACACTCCATTACATAACCACTAAAAACCCTCTTCCCTTTTCACTGTCTGCAAATGCTTCTTCACTAAGTAACACATAGACTATATACCAAAACTATTGAAGTCACCCTCTTCTTATTCCCTTTCCTACTTCAAATTTTCTCGTGTTGATATAAAGAAAAATAATGTTTTGACTCTCTACCTAGTCCCTTTTACGTGACACAGGAAAATCTTAAATTTGGATTTCATTTTCCTGGGTTTTTATTTTGTAAGGGTAAAAGTACCTCTTGCCTTAAATCATATTGTCTAATTTTTATTTGTGTGACTAATTATTTAGTCATTTTTATGTGTGACTAATTATTTAGTTGTGTTTTTTACCTGAAGATCAAATTAGTCATTTATAGTTGTGTTACAAAAAAAAAGTAGAATTTAGTCATTTTTAGTTATCGTGAGTAACAGTTTTATTCATCTAGTCATTTATTTGCCAAATTCTACTAGTGTTTGGATCAGGGATGCCAAATAAATCAAGTTGTTTATACCTTTCAGCTCCCAAAGGATGCCTTAGTGGAGGAAATCTTTGTGCTTGTCTTTGTTGTGCAGGCCTAGAGTTTTGAACATTACCATATTGTTGATTCACTTGATTTTGTGGTGGTTGATAGCAAACATTTTGAACATGGGCATGATTTATACCTTGTTGTCCCATTTGTTGATGTTGTTGATGTTGTCTCTAATTGTTCTACTGGTTATACTACTGATTTCAACCTTGCTATTGTGCATTTTGATTTGTCCAGACCTACTGGACAAGTTGAGCTTGTTGTTGGTCAAGTAGGGCTTGTACCTCTCTTTGTCTATTCTTGATATGATCAAGTAGGTCAAGCTCATCTTGGAGGGTCCTTTCTCTTTCCTCATCATCAGACTATTCCCGTTGATCTTCCTTATTGGGAATGTTATCATTTCTACCTCTAAGTGATCTTGTGGGAGAAGTAGGATGCTAAGTATTCTGAAGTGTCTCTTCATTCGAGCATTGTGCATCCCAAATGCTCTCAAATGTGCATCACGAGACCTATCTCTACTTCCTCTACCAACAATGTTCTCATTTCTTCAAACATCATACTCATTTCTATTTGTAAGCAAGAAAAATTAGGTTTATAAGATCAAGCATTACAAATCAAACCTAATCCTACCACCTTCAAAGAATCCATCTAAATGATAAAAAATGAATGCAAATCAAAAGCAAAGTCACCTAGATTACTTGATTCCTTGGTTGGAATTGTGGATTGCTTCTCAATAGTGAACAACCATAGTTTCCATAACTGCAATGATAATAGATAATATACTCAAAATGCTCAATAGATGCTCAATATGCATGAGATGATAATATGGACACTTTCAAGATTGTGTGGGATGATCATGAAATGAGGTGAGAGGATGTTTATATAGATCTCTATTAAGATTGATCAACAATGGAGATTAGGAGGCTACATGAACAGTTGAGATTTGAACAAGAAACTTAGATGAATGTGTACAAGACAAGTGTCCATAGGGATAGTTTTTATTAAATGATTGTAGTTGGTTTGTTGGTAGTACTAAGATTGATTTTTTTAAAAATAGAGTGCTTTTCTATTTTAAGGATTAAATGATGTGGATGATTGATTTTAGAACCAATTAAATCATTTTTGTACTTGATTTAGAATAGGACCTATCTTGTACACATAGAAGAATGTGATAAGATAAGGAAATAATAAGATAAAAATAAATTAAATAAATAAATTCATTTAATTTATTTTTAAATAATAGAAGAAAGTGTTAAATTTAGAGTGAACATAAATTAAATAAATAAATTTATTTAGATGATGAGAAGATAAATAAATAAAATATTGATTTTATTTATTTATAAGAGGAATAATGAGATAATTAAACAATTAAAGATTGTTTAATTATAAATAAAAATTAGAAGAAAATGGATAATGATAGCTAGAAATTAATTAAATAAATATAATTTATTTAATTAATTTTAGAAAGAGGATGATCTTAGAAGAAAATAGATGATTAAGCCAAGTGTGCTAGACAAAATCGATATATGTAAGATAAATGATGCGACAAATTGACAAATGATGAAAAGGGGTCATTTTGTGTGTCTACATTTTGCCCCTCTTTGAGACAATGTCCATTAGGGCATTGTTTCAAAGAAGACAAAACTAATGCATTAATATAAACAGGCTATGCCCCAGTGAAAATGGCGGGTTGTGCCCCCTCGAGAGAAAATCTAGGCTATCGAGAAAAGACTAGGTTGACTTGCGATACGATGAAAAAGGTGAGGATGGACTGGATTAACTGGATATGAAGAATTTAGGTTAGGTGAGATGAAATTAGGGATGGAAAAGAAGAAAGAGGGGTGGGGCTTAGAAGAAACTTAGGGTTTTGGCTCTATAAAGAGGCTAGGGAGACTCAATTCAACTCATTTGTGCTACTTGCTTTTGAGAATTCTAGAGCTCTGAGTGTTTAGAGTGCTTCAAGACTTCTGAGATCTTTGAGGATGTCAATTCCATGCACAGATCACTGAGCCAAGAGGGTGAGGACCCACGGACGACTAGCAGGGACTCTCGCACCAGTATGTATCGAAAACTTTACCATTTGCATTATTTTATTTCATCATATGCATCATAAATAGGTCTATGCCACCAAGTCTGTATAGGTTTAGGGTATGCACTTTTGAACGATAGCAAATTGCATTTGGAAAAATGCATCGCGTATGAGCACGGGCTGATCACTTCTAGTCTTAGGGATGCACATATGGTCAAACATTAGGGTTTCGGGACTTTGCATGCGCATTTGGTGAAAAATGGTCGCGTTTGAATAACAACAAACCACAGTTCGTAAAACTAATCACATTTGAGTGATAATAAGTCGCATATGTCATATCAAGTCGCATGTGATAGGGGCTAAGTCGCCTTTGGTTAAAATAGGCTGCATTTGGTCAAAGTGATAGCTTTTTGGGTTTTTGCTAAAAGAAGTCATAAATACTGAGTCAGTTGAATGATTGCAATCTATTTTGTGACCATTGTGATCATGAGAGGTACACCCATCAGATTTGGGATTAGTGCGACAACTGGATGCAGAGGAGCATCTATTCCTGGAGATTGCCGGCTTAAAGCATGTATCATAGATTGAGCCAGTTCACGCACACACAACATTGATGACTGCCATAGTGGAGCATTGATACATCAAGCACAACTCCTTTCTATTCCCAACCGATGAGGCTACTATCACATTAGAGGATGTATGGCACATTTTGTGTATTCCAATTAAGGGTGATCGAGTTGACTATGATTCTGATCTTGGGCCTACTGCATTCTGATGATTATTTGGGACCCCGGATATAAGTGCTAAGGATTACGAGATTCCTATACAGAGGATGAGAGATATGTGTAATCAACTGCAGAGGGTTGTGGTCGCGATTATTAGATTTTTGGTTCCAGATCGCCGAGCACGAGGATTCTCGGTAGGATGGGGTACTGTCATGGAGAGCATGTTTGAGTACGGTGTTAGATATGCATGGGGTCCTTGTGCACTAGGATAGCTCTATCACTATATACATGATTGTGCTTATATGTTTGGGTCCAACATGTCAGCAGGAGTGACACTTTTCCATGTTTGGGCTTACGAGTACATAGCAGTGACGAGGCCATTGGGTTTGAGACAGAGGGTGCCAGGATAGCCCTAGGCGCATATTTATGGAGGGGAGACTACATATAGGTAGCTTCATGCATTGGTTTACTGGAGGTAGACTTTGGATGAGCTCGATCAGTTTACCTGGAGACTATTGAGGGACTGCAAGAGCTGGGATGATGATGTGCCAGTGTTATTATATGCATGACAACCATGATAGATCTATTTGGGCACAATATATATGTGATTGAGAGATATTTACCAAAGAGAGTATTGCAACAATTTGGGTTGCCTCAAGTTGAGCCAGTTGGAGAGGCCATTTTTAGGTGCACACAATGAGAGATTCTGGATTGGGGACCTGAGATTGTTGTGGATGTACCCTTGGCAGAGTGGAGACATTGCAACCAGTTGTATGGGACTAGATTACAGGGCCATCAGATCTAGACACGACACCGGAGTATGACGCATATTGGTTGACACACAAATTGACACGTTTGATGATATCGGGGGAGATGGGGGAGGTAGTAGTGTTTGCATCCTGACGAGAAGGAGTCAGAGGATAAGGCAACCTCCACAAGTGAGGATAGAGCAACACCCATAGTAGCAGCAGCAGTGGTAGTCCAGGGGTAGGGATAGATACATGGACAGGTTCCCATATTGGTACAGGTGCAGCCACCATAGTAGTAGGTTGCGACAGTGGGAGGTGGTGGAGATGGAGGAGATAGGGAGGCCCAGCTGTGGAGATAGCTACAGTGAGAGATAGGGCGGAGGATTAGACTGGAGGCACGATATCGATGCCTTGGGATAGATAGGGACAAAGCCTTAGTTGCCATGAGGTAGGCTTAGGGATAGATGTAGGCCTATCAAACATAGGTTGCACCGTTACAGGCACAGGCACAATAGGTAGCACAGGCTACACCTAATGATGGGGTTATGAAAAGATGTATGGTAGAGCGAGATGCTGTGGTTTAGAGAGTATAGACTATGACTGCCGAGAGAGACACAACTCTCCAAAGGATACAATAGGTGACGTCAGAGAGGGATGCAGCTAGAGTTGCACTAGGCACAGATCATGCCACAGTGTTCTTGGTGATAGAGTTGGCCAGAGTACAGGGAGAGCTTGAGAGAGCCCATGATGAGACGGAGTATTACCGTGGACTCTACCATGGAGTAGTTCCGGTTGAGCAGAGGCAGTCAAGTTATCAGAGCATGTTAGGTGCTTCAGCCTCCTGACAGACAGGTGGGTCACAATCAGTGGGCTCAGTCATGGGGCCACTGTGACATAGGGGGACAGGTGGAGATAGAGGTGGAGATTAGGGGAAGGCCTCGTCAAGCAGTGCCACCTAATACCAGGTCTAGACCTATGTGTACATTGTATCAGTTTTGCATTATTTTGAGGCATGTGAGCCTATTTATGTATTATTTTGAGGCCTCTGTGTTAGCCAGATTTGTACATATTGATTCTTTTGTACATTGATAAGACACTTGTATATATTGACCCAGGTGCTTATATATGATGATGGATTTTGATGCTGATATATGGTTGCTATTGTTATGGATGCATTTGTGTCATGGATATTGATTATGTTTGCATATTTGATGATGAGATGCACATTGATCATATGTATGGATGTTTATGATAATGATTTTGATGATATGATGATAATTTTTATTATGAAATGTTTATAATGATTAAAATGAACATGGAAATGCTTATAGATGATATGGATAATGATCAATTATTGATGCAAATAGTATTTGAAAAATGAACAATATTGATATGTCTAACACACTTGTTTTTTTACAGGGTGAAGATGATAAAGATGAAGATGATAAAGACGGAGGAATGTTAGACTTCGATCAATCTTTGTGAGAGCTATGGACTATATGATGGTAAATGAATAGATGGATAAGGGATAGTGGATGCAACGTTTGACAATGGTTGCACACAAATTAATGAGATTTGCAATCCTTATGTTTGATATAGAATATGGATATTATGCACCAGGGTATAATGACCAAGGTGGCGATGTATCCAATGCATGCAGCATAATACAATCTTGTCTATCGTATGCAGTCAAAATGTTGATCCAACATACACAAGATATAAATATTAGCTGATTCAGGATGGACTTTGACTCTGCAAGCAACGGTTTGAACTGATTTCCACTAAACATAATGAAACCTTGTTGGTTATATGTATGAGAACTAGTCTTAGCATAAAATAGTCATAATGCATAAGAGACTATTTAGCTTCTCAGATGTAAAATATATTGATATGCAAGATGCTACTCCCAACACGGACAAGATACCATTAGGCATAGTAGGCAAATAAGATCATCCCACAAACACAGCATATGAAAGCAAATGACCATGCCCCAGTCTATACGTCATCGCAACATACCAAGATATGATAGATGAAGGTAGTCTAGATTAAGTATTAGAAAGGGACAAAGATAAATCAAAAGATAAAATAAAAGACACAACCATCATGTTCTCTTGCCAATTTTAGGATGCTCTTAGATGGATTGGATAATGCCTTGATGTGAGGAAAGATACATCCTGTTGAAGGCTGGATACTAGATTAATATAGCAAATGTTGGCTAAAGGCATGCGGACAAGTACCTTTGGTTTATCCCTGATTTGATAAGTGCTTGAGCCATCGAGAGTTGCATAGTTTGCTTCTGCTTGAGTTAGTCAAATAGAAGAAGACGGTAGATGAGAAAAGATAAAATGGAGATGGAAGGATGGATCATCTGTGCTTGAATCTGGATACTTCCTTCATATTCCAGATTGCCTACATACTCTGTATCCATAGGATCAAAGCATAGTACGATGGTGAGACATGATGATATGTAGTTCTAGGTGTTTATTGATCATGTGGGGAGATAAATGATAGGAGAATGTGAGATGGATGAAGATGATTGATGAAGATTAGAAGAAGGATGAAAGATGGAAAAGGTTTATCACTTGTGCCTAAATCTGAGTACATCCTTCATATCCCAGATTACCTACATACCCTGTATCCACAGGATCAAGGCATGTAACGATAGAGATGAGATATAGTTCTGATTGTTTCATTTTATTGATGGTGATGAAGATGGATGGATTGAGTGATTCGATTATGGATTTTTGTGATTGATTAGATGAAATTGTTGAGGTGGGATGTTTAATGATGATGCTTTCAGTATCCACTCCAAAGACTAGACACAAACAAGTGCCCCTAGTATGGGTTGAATTTATTATGGCAAATGATGGACGAGGTGGCAACCTAAACCTAGAAAGATGATGGACAATAATGACATGTCAACTCCCACAATTTCTAAAGACAATGATAATGGTAAGCATAAGGATGGAAATAGGGAATGATCTTATAGGGGATGGATATGTTCATTATGAAGAAGGGTGAAGGTTATGATAGTATGAACATAGTGTATTATGGATGGATAACAAATGAAGACCAAGTAGATGATAAGAGCTGGCTGTACACATAGCGTCTGTTTACCAGGTTTTCACCAGAGGACGGATTATTTATCTTTACTATTTTGGCTTTTTTTTTGGGATATTCCAAAGATTAAGCATAAAATTTCTTCAGATGAATACTATTGATATGTTCATCCAAAGGAATGCCTTTAGGTGTTGTGAGAGTCTAAGCTTGTGATCCATAAATTGATGTGATCACATATGGTCCTAACCAATTTGGTTCAAATTTTCCTTTCTGCTCATGATCATGTTAATTCTTCTGATTCTCTTTAAGAACAAGGTCTCCTACCTAGAATCTTCTTTCTCTGATCTTTTTGTTGTAGCTACGATGAAGATGAATTTGATAAACTTGGAGGTGATTGAGTGTCCTGAGACATCATTCATCCAATAGCTCTAGACCACTTAGCCTGGATACCCTATATTCTTCATCAGAAATGAGATGTTGTAGGGATACTCTTAGCGAGCGAATTTCAACCTCTATAGGTAGGATAGCTTTAGTGCCATATACAAGAGCATAGGGTGTAGCACTAGTGGGAGTTCTGACACTTGTTTGATAAGCCCACAAGGCTGGATTAAGTTGTAGGTACCAATCATGGCCAACTTCATTAACTATTTTCTTGAGGATTTTGATAATGGTTTTATTAGAAGCCTTTGCTTGACCGTTACTCCGAGGATAGTAAGGCATGGAGAACCTATGTTGGATATGAAATTTGCTGCATAACTCACAGACTTCCTGGTTCTTGAAGGGACACTCATTGTCAGTCACAATGGCTTGTGGGATTCCATAGCGGCAAATGATATGATGGAGGATAAACTTGGATATTTGCTTTCCAGTGATGTAAGTCATTGGTATGGCTTCTACCCACTTCGTAAAATACTTGGTGGTGGTAGTGATAAACTTATGACCATTGGATGAGGTGGGATGAATTTTGCCTATGAGGTCAAGTCCCCACTACGAGAAAGGCCAAGGTGTAGTAACAGGGTGTAACTCATGTACTGGTGCATGTATCAAATCCCCATGTTTCTGAAATTGTAAACAATGCTTAGCAAATTTTTGTGCCTCATGCTCCATTGTTGGCCAATAGTATCCAACTCTCAAAAGTTTCTTAACAAGACTAGGGCCAGCGGAATGTGAACCACATACACCTTCATGTACCTCATGTAAAGCACATTAGCTTCTTCCGAGTCAAGACATCTAAGAAGGATGCCATCAAGGCTCTTGCAATATAGGGTTTCTCCAAGGATAGTGTAACAAGAGGCTCGGTGGATGAAAGTTTTGCATTGGGTTTTTGATAGTTGGAATGGAAAAGTACCATGGCAGAGATACTCATATATATCCTCATACCAAGGAGAATTGGGACCAACAAGTTCACATACAAGCTCAGATTGCAGTTCAACTTCAAAAGCAGGAATCAAAAGTTGTTCAACCAAGAACTCACATCTGTGTACATGTCTAAGAGAGAACCAATTGTGGCCATAGCATCTGGTGCCTTGTTGTTGATCCTAGGAATTTGCTCGAATGTTATCTTGAAAAAATATTTCTTAAAATCATCTACCATCAACTTGTATGGGAGAAGCTTTTCATCTTTGGTTTGATATTCATCCAAGACTTGTCTGATAACCAATTGAAAATCTCCAAAGACTTGCAGCTATGTGATAGCCCATTTTACAACCATACATAATCTTGTGATCAATGCTTCATACTCAACAATGTTGTTTGTGCAAGGGAAAGCAATTCTGTATGATTTCGGTATACAATCTCCTTGAGGTGTGATGAAAAAAATTCTGGCTCTAGACCCATGTTGTGTATATGATCCATCAAAGTATAGCTGCCAAATGACTGAAGGATATAAGTTGAATAGATATTCATCAGGAAATTCAGGATGGATGGAATGGTTGTCTGTTATTGGTGCTTCGGCTAGTTGGTCATCACTTGTCTTTTGATAGATTTTTGATCCACATACTTGATATCAAAATCACTTAGAATCATGACCCATTTTTCTAATCTTCTTGTTAGGACTGCTTTGGAGAGAAGATACTTAAGAGGATCAAACTTAGATATGAGCTTTGTCGTTTAGTTGAGCATATAATGCCACAACTTTTGGGAAGCAAACACTACTGCTAAACATGCTTTTTCCATGGTTGTGTAGTTAAGCTCATAGCCAACAAGAGTTCTACTAATGTAATAGATAGCTTATTCTTTACCTGATTCATCATGTTGAGCCAAGAGAGCACCTAATGTTGCTATTGTTGAAGAGATATATAAGAGCAATGGTCAATCAGGTACAAGAGGTACCAACACTGGAGGATTAACTAGATATTCTTTTATTTTATAAAAAGCTTATTGATATTTATCATCCCACTTGAAAGGTTCTCCCTTCCGAAAAAGGTGTTGAAAAGGATGACATTTATCTACTAATTGTGCAATGAATCGATGGATGGATTGTAACCTTCCTTGTAAGCTACAAAGTTGTTTCAAATTGGATGGAGGTGGCATTTCCATTATATCTTTTACCTTGTCAGGATCCACTTCTATGCCTCGTCGGGATACAATATAACCTAATAGCTTTCCATATGTTACCCCAAATACACATGTCTTTGGATTTAGCCTCACTTGATACTTCTAGACAATCTATCAAAGATTTGTTCCAATACTTGTAGATGGTCTTCTCTTGTTTTTGATTTTCCCAAAATGTCATCAACATAGTCTTCTATTATGGTATGAAAAAGGTCATGGAAGATAACTGTCATGGTTCGCTGATATGTGGCTCTTGCGTTCTTAAGACCAAAAGGCATGATGACCCAGCAATAGGTACCCCATGGACATATGAATGAAGTCTTGTGTTGATCTTCTTCTGTAATTCTAATCTGATTATACCTAGAAAATCCATCCATCAATGATAGCATTTCATGTCTTGCGGTGAGGTCCACAATAGTATCTATGCTTGGTAATGGAAAGTCATCTTTAGGACAAGCTTTGTTCAGATCTCTGAAGTCAGTACAACAACATATGTAGCCATCAAGCTTTGAGACTGGTACTAGGTTGGAAACCCATTCTGGATAATCAACTTGCCTTATAAACTTTGCATCCAACAATTTCTAAATTTCTGCTTTGACTAAGAGTGCTATTTGAGGATGCATCTTTCGAAGATTTTGTCTGACTGGTTTTGCGTTCAGAGATATGGCTAAATGATGTATAACAAGTGAAGGATCTAAAATTGGCATATCTACATAGGTCCATGTAAAGTTGATTAGTCTTTTTATGAATAAGGCTGTAAAATCTTTCTTTTCCTGTTCTGATAATGATGCTGCTAGGAATATGATCTTGGGATTCTATGTTGTGCCTAGATTTATCTCTTGATATTTCTCTATTAGCAATGGTGACCATTCTTGGTATTTAGTGGTCAAAGGAAGGTCAAATCCCCCATCCTTGGGTGCCTCAGAGAGGTTTTCACCCTCAGATATGTCCTTTATTTTTATTTTTTCACAGTCAAGAGGCGCCTTGCAGTTTTCACCTATTGACCTATCTTTTTTGATTTTGTTTATTTCACTTTTACGACTAAAGGATTTGATGCTTCCACCAAAATATGATAACAAAGGTAGATCCATCATGAACCTGCTTTATGATCTCCCAATGGTATGCCTTGTCTCAAACCCATGAATTTTGCTATAGCCTCATTGTTTTGAAATGTGTCTAGAATAGGTGCCCCCTGTTGCTCCCAATCGACTAGGTGAGGATATATGAGTTTGAGGTCGGATGATGAGGAGTATTAAATGGATAGGGCCAATGAAAAGGTATAGATGGATGTGTCTTGGAATAGCTCAGTTATGTGGAAAGAAGAGTCCTTGATGGCATCTATATTAGAAGTTCATTCGACGGGAAAAGCTTTTGCTACTTCCTCAAGGATACACTCAATGTCTTTGGAAGGTGGGTCCTCCTTACCATACCCTAGACCTTGGTTATTAAACTTTTTGGTAACAATAATGGGTTCCACAGGTCCTTGTTCTTGTGGTCCTAAACCTCCTTGTCCTTTATAGCCCATCTTCTTGATGATGCGAAAGCCATTGTTATATCACTCCATTTCTAGAGTAAGTTGATCATTTTTATCAAAGAAGAGCCAAGAGTTGATGTCATCAATATCTTCATCTTTGAGCATGGCTTCTTTTATGAAAATAGTAGGAGGTGCTTTGATAATGGTTGCGGGTGAAGTGATTTTGGATATGGATGGTTGGCCATAAGATTTTGGAGATAAGGGCAAGGTTCCTACACAACAAGATTCTTGTAAAGTGTACTCGCCAAGTCCTTTCTCGTGGTATTTAGCTTCGATGGCAGGGACATATATGCTAGATGAGGGCCTATATAAGTCAGATGGATCAATATATGAGGTGGATGGATATGCTTTGGCATTAATGGGGATATGATTGGGGTCTTGATATTTATCTTGAAAAGTAAGACAATACTCAAATGGATTGAGATCAACAGGGATTGTGACTTTAACTCCATTGTGGGAAAATTTGAGGCATTGATGGTATGTGGATGGCACGGCTTTGATGGCATGTATCCATGGATGGCCAATGATAATATTGTATGGCAGTTCAACATCTAGGACTTGAAACTTGGTATCAGTAATGATAGGGCCAACCTTGATAGGCAAATAGATAATCCCTTTAGAATCTCTCTCAGCATCATCGTATGCCTTGATGGTTATGCTTTTAGTAGTATCAATACGATCTTCAGAATATCCCAATAATTTGATTAATTTTAAAGAACAGATGTTGAGTCCAGCTCCACCATCTACTAATATTCATTTGACACAGCGTTGGTTGATGTAAACTTCAATATGGAGAGCTTTGTTATGAGATGGACCAGGCGATAAGAGATCTTTGTTAGAAAAGGTCAAATGGCAGGGTGATGCAATACTAGCTATCATGGTTTGAAATTGTGTAGTGTCAATATCATTAGGGACTGACGACTCTTGCAAGGCTTGATCAAGGATGGCTTTATGAGCAGATGATATATGCAACAACTCCAAAATGGAAATGTGAGCAGGGGTTTGTTGGTCATGATGTTAGTCATAAACAAGCATAGAATAAAAGTTAGACAACAACCTTTACTCATCTTGAAAGATACGATGAATTCAGAGAATTCATGATCCCAAGTCTCTGGTGATTAGGTCTTAATCGTCTGACGTTACTCAGAGGTTGATGTGTGTTGCTATTTCCATTTTGGGGCCTTACATTGAGTTCATCATCATGACATTGTTTCTACAAAGATTCTTCACATAGAGGTCATTTTATATAGTTGTTTGATCAAATGATGCAGTTGTACTCAAATATTTGCATGATATTTACCAATTATACACGCTTTAACTTCAAATATGCTAAATATTTTCAATTATCTACGAGATGTCTGCATATTTGTATTATTTGCTTGATATTATCAATTATTTGCAATTATGATGGTGAGATGCTCTAAAATTTAAAAGAAATTGAAAGAAATGCTTCAAATTAATGTTGAACCTTCAGCTATTGAACCACATGTACATCAGATACAGTCATGAAGAGAAGAAAACCAAACCATATGTTCACCAGGACATTCCACAGCTAGATATAGTTGATGCTAACTTCAAAGGAATTGTATGAAAACAACATATGCAAGTAGACATGCACTCCAAGGGACGCAGCAAATCACAGCATATATCCAGAATTCACACACCGATTACTCAAGATTTACTATGAATTGTAATCAAACAAGTCTTCTCATTCACTAAGTATGCAAGGATATAAATGTATACAAAAAGCTTTGAAATGAGCCCTGAATATTTCAGCAGACAGATTTCAATTAAGTTTCGAATGTTTAAAGTGAGGCATTCCTGCACCTTTTATAGAACAAGGTGAGGAATCTGTTATAAAAGATCTACAATCTTGATTTGTCTATGAATATCTACGATCACTATTTCTCTTTGACTTAGTCAACTTTATCAAAATGGCACAAGTTGCCAGCTGGCAAATATCTGAGATACTCATTTTCGCTAAGTATCAGATGCTGATATCTACTTTATGCTGCATCTTTATCTACTTCATCAGACTCATGTGCTCCATCATCAGGGGCATCACTTCCTAAACCTTCATCATCCTGATGATGATGACCCTGTATATGAGGCTGCATGATGATCCAGACCTATTCATACAACTGCACGAGTTTATCTATTTCTCTGCCATCCTGGGTCTTTGCCTTGACAATGACGTGTTTATGTGCCTAGTATTTGTTTCTGATGCTGTCCAGTTTATTTTTTCTGTTGTGCAGTGTCTCATTATATTGTTCCATTTTCACCTTGGTCCTTACCACTTTATCCATGATTTCTTCTGTCAGTTGGCCTAATGGATCATCTGCAACAAATTGGAAGTTATTATGTAGAGCTTGGATTGCAAACTTTTCATCTTGATTATCTATCTTCCCTTCCACTTTTCCTTCTAAGGTCTCCAAAATTTCTGCCTCAAAAGACATCATGTCATGTAATTTTATGCTAATCTCCCTCAGCTTATTGTTGCATCTTTTGAGGACATCACATTCAAATTAAATGTGCTTATACCATATATCAACCAATAACGCAGTGTTATTATTCAGTACCTGCTTGTTGATAAGCAGTTGAGGATTTATCCTCCTTATTTCTCCCAAGATATCTAATGTCTTGTCCAATTGGAAGGATCTTTTACTTTCTTGCATCTACAACTTGTTGACTTTTTGCCTGGAGTCACTGAGAGTACCCCACCTCTTCAAAGAGGCCTTTACCACTTCTTCTGTTGTATCAAATGTGGAATACATCCACTTTCTTAGTATGGAGGACTCATGTTTCATGAGATCCAACTTATTCACCTCCTCTTGGGAAATAGCAGTCAATGGGACTACATGATCAATGGAACTATCCTCAAGATTAGTTAACCTGCCTATATATGCATGCAACTGAGCAATGTGCTCTTTGTGTTGCTTATTTTTCTCTTTTTCCTTCTTGACTTTCTGAATTAAAGAATCTATGATGTCTTTACCTTCTTGACCCTCCTGGTCTTGATTTGCAAACCCTAGGTCAACTGTATTAATCTAGAATTCTTCCAGAGTAATTTCACCTTTCTCTTTCTCTACAGTAGGGATTGCAATTTGTGCAGTCCTTCTTCCAGTTGTGGGATCCCTTTTAATGGCTGATGTCATTCTGGCCTTCCTCTTTGGTTTTATTATATTTTTAGAAAACAAGGTAGATACATCAAATTCTTGAATCACAAAATCTACTTCTGTGTTTACCTCTTTTTCCAACCATGGGGGTACCTGATCATGTTTCCTAGCATCATCATGACGTTCACCTTGATATCCTGTATTTGTCAGCATATGTGATGGAGAAGGTGATTTCCTCGTTTCTTCTTCATGATGCTCACTTTGAGGGTGATCCTATGGTACATACTCCTACTGAGGAGCTTCTTTTTCCAGAGAAGCATCATCTTGAGGTGGAGGATCTTGTGATGTGTCCATATGATGATCATGATGATCATGATCCTTCTCCATTATTACCTCATCCACTTTTGACTTTTCCTCTTGTTAAGGCATATTTATATCGGTGGATATTGTGGAATCCTCCTTAGGTGCTGGTGTTTATTTTGAAACCATTATCTGTTCTGCACCTGTGCTACTTACTTCCTAAACATTGGAAGCAGGATCACCTGCTACATCCTTCTCCTCAGCCTTCTTTTCTTGAACCTCTACTATAGCAGGCTTCACTGATGCATCTTGTTGGCTTTGTTGACTTACTTCTGAAGCATGGCCTTCTGGTTCTGCCATCTTCACTTCTTCTATATGTTGCCCTTTGTCAGGTGTACCAGCTGGATGTTCAGGACTTGCATCCCGTGTACCTGTCAAATCTACCACTACATGACTTGTCACCTGTGCAATTAGTGTGTCTAGCCCTATTTCTTGGGCTATCTTCTCTAGGCTCTTTTCTTTTTCTGTTTCCACTTGCTTTATCTCCTCTAGTATTGTTTGAACTGTTGGAGTCTTGTGAAGGGTCATGTGTGTACCTGCAGCAAGGATCTCCATCTTTTGTGAAGCTACTTCCTTCACAACCTCATCATCAGATAGATTATCTGTCTCCTCTAATGAGATATGACCTCCTTCATATGCCTTGGAGGTTTCTTTCATCTGCTCTTCAGCAAGTTCGGTTTGAACTTCACAATGGTAGGAAGTGGAACATTGTGCTGAAATTCCTTGTGCACAACTTCGCTACCTGCCCCTTTCACTAGTGTAGGGGATTGCTTTACTTCACCCCTCATGGAGGTTCTTGGTCTCTTAGATGAGGTAGCTACCACCACTTGTGGGGCTTTTCTCTTCCTTTTGAATAGCAAGGGGGCCTCCTCTTCCTCAGGCTCTTCCTCCATAAGGATATCCTCTTCTACTGGTTTTCGTGAGGACTGACCCTCCTCTTGGGTCTCAGTAACTATTGCCCCTGTTGGCTGATCTTTCTTGGACTTCTATTTCCTTGTCCGCAGAGGTGATGCTGATCCTGATCTTGATCCTGATGCTGCTTCCTCAGCTGGAAACACTACCCTTTCAATGATCACCCCCTTGGGTTCACTATCAATTTTCTTACCCCTAGGGGGTCTTTTGCTTTGTTGTTGTTGTGGAGGTAGGCTGTCTCCTTTTGATTTTCTCTTTTCATTTATAAAATCATCATATTCCTCATCAGGAATATCTTGTCCTTTCTTCTTGTTGTCCATAGTGATGGCAACACCCTTCTTCTTCAATGCCTCAATTTGTTCATCAACCCAAGCTTGGGTTAGTTGTAATGTCCTGGCAATGAAGGGATCTAAGGATATGTCCTCCTGTATGGTCAGGTCAGGTGCAGATATTGTATCATTATATATTTTCTTTTCTTCATATTCATCTGCCATTATCCTGCCATCATCCTTTTTCAACTGTTGAGGAATGGGGATACAGTCAAAGGTTTTGATTTGATTTAATGTCAACCTTTGGTATCTTCTTCTTCTGGCTTCTGCTTCATCTTCACAATCTGCGTAGAAGTCTTCTAGGTGCCTCTGATGAATAGGCTTCCCTATTATTTTATGTATCCTCCCATAAGGATCATATGGTGTTATTAGTGGGAATGGCTGCAACTGCATTTTATTTAAGCTGACCATCACCTTCTTGATGCTTTCTGAGTCTGGACACATGTACTAGCCAATAGTGACTGGAAACAAAATTGGTGGTAGCTTATGAGCATCCTTGTATGTTTTCAGCATTGTGGAGCTCTGCCTTATGAATTCCATTAGTATCACTGCATCAGTGGGGTATCTTGGCAGCATGAGGGGATGTCCTTCAAAACCCTCAATCCTCATATAGGAGAATGTAGCAAATTGAATGTACCAGGCTCCATGCCTGTAAATTATTTCTTGAGCTTCCATGCTCAATCTCTTTGTTCTGTCCTCCTCCATGGTCCTCACCAGATGCATAGAGAATGCATCATTGACTAGTTTGTAATCTTGGAGGTAGTTAGCTCTCTGCAATTGGGGATGATGATCCCAAATATACACAGCATTGATGGTGCCTATAACCTTTCCATCTGTAACCAGTGCATCAAATGTGCCTTTGTAAGCATAGGAGTAGACAATGTATGATGTCGTGAAAAAGGAACAATTTGAACCTCCCAGGCTCATCAGCTGCTCATGCAGAGCATCACTTATCAACTGGCCCCATAATGGCTTGATGTATGCATATATACACATCATGATTACACCATACATCCAATCCTTGAAACTACCAGCATCAAGTTGGCCTGTAACCCTGCTGAACAATGCAATCATATACTGATATTCCTCATCAAAATCATACTTATACAGGTGCACAGAAAGTTTGGCAGCTGCAGGATATGTGCTGTTCTTGGCCCTCCATTGATACATGTTCTTCCTGGCCTGTTTCTTATTGTTCTCATACTCAACTTCAGATTTCTTTAGGTCAACACTGTTACCCTTCCTGCCCAATGGTAGTCCAAATGTCCTGGAAAGACCCTTGATGGACAGGTCTGCATATATTCTTCCATGCTTCACAACCTGTCTGGTTTCTGGATTGTAGTTTCGTGCACACTCAATCACCAGCTCTGGAGACTCCATGGAGTACGTAAAACCGGCCGCATTCCACAATCCAGACATGAACACTGCATCCAATAAGGGGCTTCTGTTCTTCTCATCATTCATTTTGGCGGACCAGGCCTCTAAATCAGTGCTTCCTTGATGGGTATCTGTAATTGCACCATATTTGAACAGGATGCCTCTTGGAGATGAGAACATGGGCTTGCTGAATTCAGCCTCACACTTAGCTAACCTCTTGTCAGCCATGGATATCTACAATTAACACAATTTGTCTTACAATGGATCTTCACATGCATGCAGATAGCAATTTATCTTTACCAACATCATGCCTATTGTATTCATTCAGCATTTTCTATCATAGGGTGCATAAACCAGGGCCTGCAACATCATACCTGACTATGCAGAAGCAATAGGATGAGGGTTTCAATTACTTACCTGGTTATGCAGATCCCCTTATACCAGTGGTTTTCTAGAAAATGCTCTTAATCTTGCTGATAATCACATGCTTCTTCCTGCCTATAAGCTCTGTTCGTACAAGTGTCACCTGTATGGGGGTTTGGAAGCTGGTTCTTTGTAAAAAATGATTTTATCACAAGGTAAGTTTGAAATGCAGTGAATTTACCTTTTAACCTTGCAATTAGGGCAAAATTAGGGCAAATCCTGACGCATTAGATTTTATTCGTTGATCTTTAGCATGGAAACTCAGGATTTTGCCAAGTGTTTCATTAGGTTTTGTGGTCAGGGGGAACTATCTACCACCTCTACGTGCATTAAATGTCAATGGCGGCAACGAGAGCGGGGTGATATTCGCATGACAGGATGATGTTTAAATATCAGGGTGATATTCGAATATTGGGGTGATATTTGCAAATATCATCCCGAGTGCAATGTGATCATCCTCCCCGACAGGAAAAACTATCTTCAACAAGATCAGGTGATGAACGCACCCTTAGGTCATACTTAATACATCAGGAGGATATTTCAATGTATCGGGTGATGTTACAAAATGATGATGATGACCGGATAAACTATAACCTCTCTCTCAGAATATCAGGGTGACGTCATCCAGATATTGGCTCAGTGTATCGCTAAGGCATCATGACGTCATCGTCATGTTATGGGAACATGATCATGTTTAGGAAATATGCCCCCGAGAAGTAAATGTGATGATGACATCATCATCATGTTTGTTTCTTTGTTTATCGGACTCAAATGACATCATCAGGATAATGGCTTAGGGGGATATTTCATGTCAGGAGGATATCGAGAAATATCAGGTTACATTGAGAAATATGATCCTCGTGGGAACCATAAGGCTATTGACGGGTAAAGGTCACTATCACCTAAAATTGACGTCCGGATATTAGGACTGCATGATTTATCGGGTGATAAATTAGATTGGGGTGATCTTCTATAATATGACTGATATTGCGAAATATGATCCTTCCCCTTGTGAATATCAGGTTTGACTCAAACTTTGACCATTCATATCTTTCACATCCTAACGAATCTTAGGATGATGTAAAAGGCAAACCTGCATGAAATTTGATGCTCTGTCTAAATATGAGGTTACTGGAATGAAATATGAACTTTGACAAACTGACCTCATGATAATGACTTACCCAGCCTTTCTTGCATGATGATCCACATGACTTGCTTTTACCAAACCGCCAGAAAGCACAGAACAAGCCAAGCAAAAAGTTGGGTCCCTGTTTTGTCAAGTCAAAATGGGGCATGTTGTGTAACCACACAACAGGGTCTTATCAAGGTGATCAAGGATATTATAGTTAGAGGTTGAGTGAACACTGGGTGGTGCTCCTTGGATAGTAACATGACCTCGACGGGTGGTAACGACACAATTAGGAGCTCCTTGGACAGTGACAGAGGCTCTACGAGTGGTATTGGGATGATTACGCTCTTTTTCTATTATGGTAATGGTGGAGATATGAGCTTGTTCAATGCGACCAATAGTGGATGACTTATAGGTATTTGGATATTCTTCCCTTTATTAGAGGTACTTGCCTTGGCATGTGATGGGAGTGGATTTTTAAAAGCATCGAGGTCATAATTTGAGGTTTGTTTAGGTGGATCAACACTAATGGCTCCTTGATCAATGAGGTTTTGAATCACATGTTTCAATTTCATGCATCCAAATGTACTATGTCCTTTGACTATGTGAAATTCACAATATTCACTGTCTTTGTACCAATTGGGCTTGTATTGTGGTTCCTCATATGGTCGAATGTCCGGTAGTGTTATCGTGCCTTCTTGTAAACATTTTTTCAAGACTGATTCAATAGGTTCTCCCAAAGGAGTAAATTGCCGCTTAGGAGATGGATTTGTTCTCATTTGGTCTCATGGAAGAAATGGTGTGCTTTTTTTCTGCTTGAATATGGATAGGAGATTTCATAGTTTGTTCATGTTCTTTGCATCCACAATGCCATCATTTACAATATTTTTGTTTTTATTCCAGAAATGAGATTTATCATTTGAGGATTGCGCATTGTCCTTGGTGTCTTTGAAAATCTTAATAACACCCTTAGCAATTAAAGCCTTTTCAATGTTGGTTCCTTTAGATATGAGCTCATCAAAAGTGGTGGCACTTTGCAATTGTAATTGGAATGATAGCTCAGGATGAAGGTTTTGCACAAATATATCCACTTGTTGTTTCTCGGGGATTTGCAATGAGAGTTTGCTAGCCATGTTTTACCATCGTTGAATGCATGATGATAAAATTTCCCTATTACACTGTTTATTATTGACAAGATCATTCATGGTTACCTCATGTTCAACATTGAAGGCAAAGTGTGAAACAAATTTGCTTGAAAGTTCTTTGAAAGATTTGATATTAGGTGGAAGATGTGAAAACCATTCCAAGGCTTTCACCCCAAGACTTTGAGGAAATAATCGCAAAAGGTATGTGTCCTCATAGGCAACATCAAGAAAAGCAACATAAAATGTTTGAAGATGGTCAGTCAGATCTCCTTTTCCCTTGTATTTGTCAAATTGTGGCATCTCAAAGTGTAGAGGAAAAGGTAACATTTGTAATGACTAATCAAATGGATATGGGCATACATCCTCAAAAGAAAATATTTTCTTTGTTTGTCCCATATGCTAATCGGCGAATTTCTGTTCTAGGTCTATGAGTCATTGCTCATTATTAGATGTGGATGATTGTTGTTGTTGCATAGGACTTTGGTGACTTGGGTGAGGGATGTGATACACTGGAGTGTTGGTGAAAGAATGTTGTTGTGATATGGTATGGGATGGGATGTACGTATTTTGAACTTGATTATCCATGGGTATCAAAGTATGAGTGTTTGGGGATGGATTGACACTTTGGGTTTGTATCGCATGTGAACCATGGGAAGGATTAGTATATGACATATGTGGGTTAGAAGCTGCTGAGACTTGAGACACATTGGATGGATTGATATAAGATATATAAGAATGAGGATTAGATGGAACTTGGGATGTAATTGGCGAATTGACGTAAGACATGTGTTGGGTGGATGGTTGTGGTCCAAGTGAATGGAGTTGATCGATGTATGGTTGTGAGCCAAAAGTTTGATCCACAATGGGGCTATTTGGATTGGGTGATGCTTGTGATGTTTGGACTAAATTCATGGATGTGGATGGTTGGGGTGGTTCAACATGTGATACAATTAGAGGTGCTTGTGAAACATGCGCAGAAGATGTATTCATGTGAGATGATACCATGGGATGAGATACATGAGATGTAGCAACATGTGATACACTTTGGTTAGACACTTGAGGTGTTTGAGGTATATGTGAAGGAGTCGTGCTTATAGAAGAGAGTGAAGTGGATTGAGATACATGAGATGGGGTGACTTGGGACACATTTTGATTAGAGACAAGAGGTTCTTGTGATAGATAGGCATTAACAACATTGGTTGGTGTTAACAAGGATTCCATGGAAGGAGGTGCATGGAATGGAGGAATGGCTGGAGTAGTATGTACATTATGCGGTGATGGTGTAGATATAGTAGGAATGGTGTAAATGGCTTTATCCTTTGCAACAACAATAGTATCGTTGGTTGGTCCATGTTTTTGGATTGTGGATATATTAAAGTCTCTTGGTAGTTTGATTCCAACTTGAGCTAAGCATAGGAAAATTTGTTCTTGATTGGTGTCTATGATTTTATTAGCATGTTGCAAAGATTTAGGGTCTTGAAGATCCTCTTGATCATTTGATGAATCCTCATATGTAGGTTGATAATGGGGGACATGAGTAGATGATGAAGGTCCAAAGTGATGTTGTGGTATTTGAGTATTTGATGGAGCTGCAATAGTGTAACCTTTGGGTACAAATGTGTCTTTAGGCATTCCAGTCATAAATTGCAAAGCATCTTTAAGAGGAGTAGCTTGAAATTTCTACAAGTTGGCTTCCATGGCTACTTTATATTGGCTTCTTGTGCAAGGCATTGTTCTTGAGATGTGATAGATGTGATGTTTGGACTAGTTTGACAAAGTTGAGACTCTTGAATGATTTGCTTGGTTGAGTTGTTTGATAGGATTGATTCAAATGTTTAGATTGGTTTGGATTGCTGTTGTTTTGGTTTGATTTGATAGATTGATTTGGATTGGTTTGGATTGTTTTCTTGGATTGGTTTGGATAGATTGATTATTGCCCAAGAGATAGACTCATGAACTCAAGGGTAGACAAGATTGGTTTGCTGATGTTTGAAAAGATCAAAAGGACAAGCTAATGATCAAATCCAAGTGATAATACTGATTTTCTGGTTGATTGATGTTGCTAGTTGATTTTGAGTCTCAAGAGGATGGAGGCCTCAACAAGTCCAAAGATGTGATATGGTTCAGGCTTGATATGATGGATATTGGTTGAAAGTGATCAATGTATATGTCTAGAAGCTGCTAATAGACTTAGGATTGACTGATAATGTGATTAACAGATTGGATAGCTGATGACAGGTTACAATTTACCAAAGGCGATGCTATACAGACCAGATGTGACTACCAATATCTTAACTATGATTTAGGATAATGCAAAGGCTAATGTCTGATGATCAACTGTGAGTTTCTGCTACTTAAATATGACTGGAAAGGGCTCAAAGGTGACGAATGATACTTCAAAGGTGACTGTACAAGATTCCTGGCAAATTTCAAGATAAACCAAAGGCGAGTGCCTGTGGGTCAAATGCAACTAGCTATTGTTCAAATGCAATTTTATGCCATTCAAATGTGATTTTGTGTGATAGAGAATTGTTTTTGGCAATGTTTTCATTTATTTTGACAAGAAAACAAATGACTGCAAACACATAGGCATGCAAAACACTCAAAAATTATACAACCTAGGCTAGGCAAGGACAATATTTGTTGAATTCCTACTTGGATTGCTCCAACCACACTTATTTAAAGTGGATAGCTTATAAGTTTGGTAGCACTGGCTCCCCCTTACACGAAACTCACTTCTTGGGCATACCAAACTTCTAATTCCTAAAGAGAAATTTCTATCTCTACTTTGAACTGCGAGAATGTGGGATGGCTCCAAAGGTCTATCTTCCAACCTCCTGCATCAACAAATGGAAGGATTTTGGCCACTACACAAAGGTTTCTAGTGAATATCCAGTGGACTGGCACCTTATGAGCATCCAAAAAGCCCCTTAAAGCTCTAACTAACTCTACTAGGAGTTTTAATATATGCTAGGTACACCTCCTTTTGAACTAGCACTGTACGGTAAGCGCTAATACCAGTTTGGACTTGACTTTCACCTTATCCTAATTTATATAGCAGACCACACGAAAGTACTACTTGGGGTCACAAATGAGTTCTCCTTGCGGATGTGTCTCAAGAGCAGGCCCACTCTAAAGATAATAACAAGTTCTCTTACACCCAAGATCCATTTGATAGGCAAGGGGAGAGGATACTTTTGTTATTAGCTTAGAGTTACAAACATGCACAACAAGCAACCAAAAGAAAGATAAAGCAAGCATGGAGCAAATAATGTTCCTTTTAAGCACCAAAACTAAATGTTCCTAAATTTAGTGAAAAATATGATAAGTCTTTGACCGATCGATCCTACAAACAGATTTATCAATAGTTTTAATCCTGCTTTCTTTGACAAGTGATAAAAAAGATGCACAAATAGATGTTAAATGCCAAAGAAATAAAGATTGTAGATATATGAAACTAGATGCGAATGACAAAAACCAAAGGTGGTTTCCTGTAAACCAAATGTGATGGGAATTTTACCATAGGTGATCACCTGCCATTCAAGTGTGATTCTGTATTGTGTAAAGGCGACCGCAGATCATGTAAAGGCAACCGCAAATCATGCATATGCGACTATTTGCTAATCAAAAGTGTTTGAATCCTATAATTTCTTCAAAAGCTCAAAATTAGGTTAGGGTAATTGATCAACAGGCAATGATGAAAGCTTTGATAATCTATGGAGATGAATGGCTTGGATTAAAACCCTATATTCTATAATATAAGCACACAGATCTAGCTAATTGATGTGATTAGATCAAAGACAAATGAAAACCCTAAATAAACCACCTCAGGGATGACACAAGACACCTAGGGTTAGCAAATAAACTAGCTTGCAACCCAAACTAGATACAAAAAATGAACTAAAAACCCTAGAAAACCCTACAAGGACAAAAAAACATTAATAAAACCCTCGATAACTAGAGGCGACCGACTGCTGATCATATACGATTTCTTGTTGTTCAAGTGCGACTGGCAATCATGCAAACACGATTTGATGTGTATCAAGTGTGACTGTTATCCATGCAAACATTATTTTCTACCATTCAAGTGCAACGATTTGTGGATCAAATGCACTCTGTGTATCTAAACTTCATAAAAACTTTCAAAACTGAAAATGTTAATCAAGGATGTGAGTCCCACCAGGCGTGCCAGAATGTGTAAGCAAGAAAAATCAGGTTTATAAGATCAAGCATTAGAAATCAAACCTAATCCTACCACCTTCAAAGAATCCATCTAAATGACACAAAATGAATGCAAATCAAAAGCAAAGTCACCTAGATTACTTAATTCCTTGGTTGGAATTGTTGATTACTTCTTAATAGTGAACAACCATAGTTGCCATAGTTGCAATGATAATAGATAATAGACTGAAAATGTTCAATAGATGCTCAATATGCATGAGATGATAATATGGATGCTTTCAAGATTGTGTGGGATGATCATGAAATGAGATGAGAGGGTGTTTATATAGCTCTCTATTAAGATTGATCAACAATGGAGATTAGGAGGCTACATGAACGGTTGAGATTTGAATAAGAAACTTAGATGAATGTGTACAAGACTAGTGTCCATAGGGATAGCTTTTATTAAATGATTGTAGTTAGTTTGTTGGTAGTACTACGATTGATTTTCTTAAAATAGAGTGCTTTTCTATTTTAAAGATTGGATGATGTGGATGATTAGTTTTAGAACCAATTAAATCATTTTTGTACTTGATTTAGAATAGAACCTATCTTGTACATAGAAAAATGTGATAAGATAAGGAAATGATAAGATACAAATAAATTAAATAAATAAATTCATTTAATTTATTTTTAAATAATAGAAGAAAATGTTAAATTTAGAGTGAACATAAATTAAATAAATAAATTTATTTAATTTATTTAGATGATGAGAAGATAAATAAATAAAATATTGATTTTATTTATTTATAAGAGGAATAATGAGATAATTAAACAATTAAATATTGTTTAATTATAAATAAAAATAGAAGAAAATGGATAATGATAGCTACAAATTAATTAAATAAATATAATTTATTTAATTAATTTTAGAAAGAGGATCTTAGAAGAAAATAGATGATTAAGCAAAGTGTGCTAGACAAAATTGATATATGCAAGATAAATGATGCAACAAATTGACAAATGATGAAAAGGGGTCAATTTTGGGTGTCTACACTATTCATCCTTCTATTCATTCTGAGTATGTTATCTACAGAGTCATAAGCATATTGATACTAGCTTCTGAAATCATCAAATGTATCATTTCTACCAAAGGTACCTACTTGATCATTTGCATTCAATAGAGGCATCACATTAGGTTTTCTTGGCCTCCATCTACTCCTTCGATTTCTAGTATTGCCAGAGGAATCATCATGCCCATGTTACTCTTGGTTTCTTCCTATATTCATTATGAATCTCTTTCTTTTTAGACTACAATTAGTTTCTGGGTTGTCAAAATAGAGTTGCCAGTTCCCCTATTGGAAATAAATATTTGAACTATCACTATACTATAAGATTGCAGCAACCAAAAGTAAACTAATTTTATGGGTCCCTGACAATGGTGCCAAAATGTTGGCATAAATTAACAGGAGGCCACACTTATCCAAGCACAATGAAATGCAAACTGTAGACTAACTATTACAAAGGCTTTAAAATTTCTCAACCTTTCAATTCTTCCTCGGTAATGGCGCCAAAATGTTGGTTCCCAAAATTACTACAACAACCCTAAACCCTAAAACATTTCACAATCACTTAGGCTAGGCGTGTCATCATGGTGATTGAAGGAGGTTTATCAATAGGTTAAGGGTGATTTTGGTCAACTTAAAGGAGTGGGTAAACTCCTCTACACTTCAAGCTTAGCTAGGCTTAAGAGGGTAATCCTGAGGTATCCCTTAATAGGGTTTGAAAACTACACACTATTTATCCTTAGATTGAAATTTTGTAGCAATACCCAGATAGTTGTTTTTCTCCCAAGAACTGTCACTGAATTAAAACACACTTGCTACACATTTAAACCTCATTATAAGCTGATGGAAACATTCTTGCATGACTGCAAGTTGTTGATATGCATAGGTGATTTGCTTAAGATGGTTTGAAAATAGTTCACTGTTTATATTCCCTGGTTATAATGCAAATCACACAAGACATACAGATCTGATTACTTCTACCTCACACTAGGTTGATTTGTTTGATTTATAAAATGTTTTGGTGATAAAAACACCATTCAGTCTGGTGCCTTCAATGGGTTACATAGTCTACATATTAGAAGGGAGAACAATAATGAAATGATAGCAAGTTGCCTAACCAGAACATCTAGATGCATGAAATTTAAGAAAAGAACTGGTCATACTTATTTATCCTTTCTCACACAACATTAATTCATATGCAATCTTTAAATGACTATTACAACATGTAGTATATTATGGACCTATCAAATCCTACAAATAAAGACTACAATCGCACCACAAATCATGGTAAGAGGAATCCTGTAACAAGTTAGAAATTCCCTAAATGAATATATGTAACAATGGAGACAAATGATTCTACTAACAAATTTAGCATTGATTTATCAATATGATTTACAGAAAGTTGCCCCTAAAGATTTGAAAAATTCACAATGATAGAAACCCTAGTCGCACTACACCAGTTGTTCAAAGAATGTCAAAAATGCCCAATCCTTGAAAAGAGTTTCAATATGTTATTTATAGCCTTCACAATTCAGGTCCGATGGAAGAATGGGCAGGAAAATCCCAACCACTCCACCTACTACAATAAAAACATCATTTTCAACTACCCATTTCACATTAATGGTGACCTATAGAGTCGGCGTCGACACCTTTTCCTACATTTTTGGGCATTTTTGGGCCATCCTGCAAGTTAACCAGATGTGGATATGCAATAGGATATCTAGTTAGAAAATGTCTAGTTAGAAATATGAAGCATTGCAACTAGATATGGAAATGCAACAAGATACCCACTTCTAAATGTCTACTTGAGAGATGTCTGAGTGGAAGACATCTGGTTGGAAGATGTGCTTGAGAAATATCTTGTTGGAAAGTTTTCTTAGAAGATATTCGGTTGGAAATAAGTAGTTCAACTGGATGTGAAAAAGCAACTCGATACTGAAAAGTCAACTAGATATTGAAAAGTCAATTAGATATGAACACATTAACTCAAACCCGATCTTGCACAATGGACATTCAGTTCATCCCGTGTTCCACATCTGATTAGAGTTACAAAGAAGTGCAATTGGAAATAGATATGAAACACACTTAAATCAAACCCGACCTAGCGGAATGGACATTTAGTTCATCCTGTGTTCCACATCTGGTTAGAGTTCAACATCTGATAGCGCTTCGATAAGTCATGACATCACCCTCCAACTTGACATGCTCCACTTCAACATATGATAAGTGCAACTGGAATCAGATATCAAAACACAACTTGATATCTGGTTAGAAATATAAAGGAAAACAACCAATTCTAGATATCAAAGACAACTCAATAGAAATACAAAGAAGTGCAACTAGATGTTTGGATATCTAGATGGAGTGATAAGCATAACTTAGCCAAAAACCATCAAATCTTCACCAAATTTGAACTACATATACCCACTTGGCTCCTTAACAAGATGCACTCCTTACTTGGGCATGATTCCAACTAGATCTACCATACAAATTTGAACATCTTCCCCTTAAAATGTTTTTGAGGAATTTGACAAGATTTTGGACATATGAGGCTCAAAAATCTAGGTGCCAACAAGGGTGATAGTTTTTATTCTTCTAATGGGAGCAATAGTCATCGTAAAGCAAAACAGAAGAGGACACTTCAATGGGAGGAAATTGAAGAAATTAGGGAAAATGATAAAGAAAGGAAGAGTATTGCAAGACAAGGTTTGATAGATGCTCATTAAGGTGAAGGTTCTTCTTTTCCCTATAATTACATGTAAATTGAAGGTGTTAATGTTGAATATAATGAAATGTTTGATAAGAATGAAATTGACCATGATATTGCAAATGAAAATGTTATGAAACACCTACTGATAAGAGTACTATCATGGATAAAGAATAAGAACAACGTAGACATATGCTTGACGATTGTGGATATGAACCGTATGATATTGAAATTGCACTCCATAATCCAAATGTTCATGACATTGATGAGATTGATAGCATGGATGAAACAATGAAAATCAATGTATCTCCAAATTACATAAGAAGAGAGGACCTTTGTCAAGAAGAAAATGAAATCCCACATCCATCATTTTCTAATGAGCCCAGTGAAATTGTAAAACATCCAAGAACCCCAAAATAGTTACTTGAAATTGATGAGAACATGATGGAAAAAATTGAACGTAAGAGTTCATCATGAATGGTTCGGTTGTGGGCTTCAAAACTTTTCAACGAATACTTTGGAAATAAAACATTAACCGAGCAAAGCCAAATTTTTGTGCAATTACTAAAGATGTACGAAATGAGACCTTTACTAAAGAAATTAAATATTCAGGTAAATAAAGTGTCCAATCAGAATAAAATTATTGTTATAAGTCTTTTCAATGCACTCAATTATATTGGAAAGACTAGTAAGGAGAAAGATAAAAGAGTTTCTTGTAGAGTAATAACAACCTCAATAGTGGGGACGGGGAGCCCTCCTCTAACCCTAAGAATATTCTTGATGTTGATGAACCCAGGCCCTCTCCTGTTCCTATCAAAACTAATGAAGTTTCCTTTTGCACTCTTGCGGAAAATCCTGTTGATACTCCGGGCCCTACTGCCTCTAAGAAGGGTAAAAAGCGGAAGGTTGTTGGTGATATGAGCACTAGGAAGGTAGTGGTTGGGACCCCTAAAACTCTTAGTAGGACTCTGGTGGGATAGAGAAGGGATTCTTCGATGAAGATTTGTAGGGAGGGGCTTTCCTCTGGAGTTTGGCGGTCAGGGCGTATTGCTGGCAAACCGGCTCCTTCAGCAAAGCTCATTAACTATTCTGAGAGTGGTTCGGATGAATCCACCTGGGGAGAGGATGACAGGGATGTGGAGATTTAGGACATATCTAGTGATGATGAAGACAAGCAGGAGACGCACGATACGGGGGCTACCACAGAGGATGTTGCTGACTCTGCTGGAAATGCTGACAAAGCGGGTGCAATGTTTGTGGAAGAGGCTGAGGATGCTATGGAGACTGATGATGGTCTGGGGGCTGATCTTGCAGGACTGCGTGATTGCATTGCGAAGCTGGAACAAAATTTCTCCATTGTGCTCAAGACCTCTATTCTCCTCAACCTCTCTATGTTGAAGAATCTGGGGGTTACTGTCAATACTGACAGTGACGATCTGGCTAAAAAAGTGGATGATATTATTAAATCTATGGTCTAGAAAAGAGAGCTGTTGTCTCCTTAGTCTTTGTTGTTATACTACTGATACTCTATTACTCTGTTTTTATGACTTTAGTTTTAGCAGCTAGTTTTGCTGGTTTTGCTGGTATTCTATAATGGTTGTATATGCTGTTTCTGGTTTAAGGCACTGTTGATGCTTGCTACCTTCGGGCCTCTCTATTTTTTGTAAGGGTTTGGCCCCTTGTTTAGCCGCCTTATATTATCAAAAACAACCTCAATAGTGAGGAAGCATTTAAGAAAGACTTGATTAATGAGGCAAACTTTCCTTGACTTAAGACTAAATTGTAAAACATTGTCAAAAGCACTAGCATTAAGAACAAGACTAAATAATCCTCTTGGAAATGATACTTGGGCTTTCGGTGGTAGGATTCCATGAGTTGATAAGAATCATATTAATCGATAGCATAAATGATGAAACTGAATTATTTTGGCACTCTAACTCTAGAGTATCACCCAATGTAAAATATGTTTTAAAGTTAAGAATTGGTGATCAAGACCACACACCACATCCTAAACATTATTTGGAATGTAGCTAAACAACGTTATACAAACAATTTTTTGAAACACATCCAGGTTGGAAAATCTCACAAGGGGCATTTGAATCTTATAAGTCCTTTTATTGTGTGCCTCTTAAAATTTGTAATACATGTTGTTGCAAATACCATGTGGAGTTTTCTATGTATCATGAACTATTATGAAATATTAATTCTACTTTTCACACTAATGAAATGTTAGAGGAGTGTGGTGCAATTCAACTACCAAAGTCATCTAGGGACTTATTGGATTTATTTTTATGTGGTAGAGATGATGGTTGCATTTTATACAAGAATGATTATTTAAATGAAAAGTGTTTACAATGTGGTGGGTTGTCAAAGTTTGTATCATGTATTCATGAGGACAATGAGCATGATTTTGGAAAGCATTTAATGGTTGAGAAAAAGAGGTACAAGATAGTGAAATACAATTTGAAGAGTGAAGGTGAAGGTTCTAGATATGAGTTGATTACAAGAGAAGTGTTGCTGATTTTATTTTTGATTTTAAGAAAAATCTTTTTTACAAGTATGCCAGACATAACCACAGGTCTTGATGGTTAGAACAATAGTTTAGGATGTGTAAATATTTTTCCCTTATTGGAACTATTGTCCTTGTAGTCGATTTTGCATAAAACAACACATTACAGCCACAAAATGAAGTCCAATCCCTTGCTATTTTTATTCACATCACATATAGACATGCCCCTAAGAGTACATAAGAGAATAGGAAGATAATTAGAGTACTGTTTATACATGAGTGATGATCAATCTCATTCATTAGAGTATTGCAATATTGTTTTCAACAATTTTATGAGTTCTTGCAAGAAAAAGATATTAGAATGGTTTAACATCTCATTTGGTTTGATAACTACACCAATCAATTCAAGAATGCTCGTATGTTCTATTGGTTGAGTAGAATGCATGCAAAGAAGGGTATACCTCATATTTGGACTTTTTTGAAGTTGGGCATGGAAAAGGGGAGCATGATGGAGTGGGTGCATGCATGAAGAGAGCTCTAGTTAAAGAACAACCAAAGATTAGAGGTGGTGCTACATTCAATGATGTAAATTATATTGTTAAGTGGGGTAACTATGCATTGTCACAAGGAGTAGCACTTGATTCAAAAGTGAATAGATTCTTTTGGTTGGTTGATGAGGGGATAGCAGGAGAGAAATTGGATTGTTAGAGAATCAATGAACCATGAAAGATGCGTTCATTTTGAAGCTCAAATGTAAGTACATGGACTGTTTGGACACGAGAATTAGCTTGTTTTTGTTAGAGTTATATTAAATGTGTTTGGGATCATTGTGAGTCAAGTGACTTAGTAGATACATGGATTCCATGATATTTAACCCCTTTATCTCAAGGTCATTCATATTTACTCAATGACATGGAGAGAGATCATTTGACTATGATCATCTTTTAGACCTTGTGCAACCAAGTCATGTTTATGCAGTTATTGCACCACATGGGAATGAAGAGAGATCAGACTATTGGTTGGCACAATGTGTACATGGAAAATAAAATCTAACACAAGCTATGATGGATGATGATGGGTTCACATATCCTATAGGATCAGTTGTTATACCTATGATGGGAAAGAATGGCATACCTACATTTGAAGACTTTGAGAAGCACAAAACCATACTCATGTATTTGCACCTAGTTGTAGCAACAGATGTTAAGTTACTGAAGCATAATGCACAACCAAACACAAAAGAACTATGGACAATTAGTAATGTTGATCATGAAACAATATTGGATAGTCTAAAGATAAGAGATGACCCCTTAGGCACATCTAACTTCTAGATGGAATAGGTATGAATCTATGACAATTTTTATCTTAGTGAGATTCTTGTTTCTTCCATTTTTGGAATTGTTTTATTGAAAATCTTGTTTCTTTAATTATAATGCATGCTTTTGATTGTCCAAGACTATGAATGAGGTTATCTACCATGGCATCCTAGATTCCAAGTACAATTTTTAGTGTGCATTGTGTTAAAAATTATTTTGCTGTTCACATTTTCTTAATATTTTTATTTTTAGCATTTTTTACATACTAATTTCTATATTAAAGAGAGATTATTTTTTAGTTTGAAATATTTAAGAGTAGGTTTAATAATTAATTTCGTTTTAAAGAGTCCCTAACATCACCCTTATAGATTATTATGTCCATCTTATGGCCTCTTGACAGGAATTTTGCCAATTCATAATTGTTATGATGGCCTACCAATCATGTGTCATAATGCCATTGTAATGAGATTATTTAGCATAACCAACATGTGTTGGTATAATAGTTTGAATACATACCTAATATATCCTAGATGCTTTATGATAATGATTTATTGTTCCTAAGGTTACTTTTAAACCTCCCATGGTTGTTACATATGACCCTATACATGACAGTCCTCAATAATGTGTACATCATAATATTGAAGGGTGATTTGATAGTGGACATTTGTATGTGATAGTTCCCTGCAACCAATGTTTAAGTTATTTATGAATGCATTATCTAGTTCTTTGATAGATGTAATTAACCTTTACATTCTAGATTTGTGTAGTTTTAGTGCATTTTCAATATATATATATTAAATAGTTCTTAACTCACTTGTACCAAAACATTTAAGTGAGTCCATACTTGATTCATCCTTAGGGAAATAGTTTATGACACATGACACTACAATAGGGCCCACAAAAGGTGACATGGTAGGATGATTAGCAGGTGTGTTCCCAAAGGGATAACTTATAATGCATCAAGAGAGAGTTGTGGAAAGCACGTGATGAGAGATCATAATAGGGGAGATCAATGGTCTACACATGTAGTGGTGTTGGAGCCCAAAGGAGTTATGGATGCATAGACTCTATATTCAAAATGATATAATGGCCAAAGAATTAAACCTAAACCAATATATCATCTTACAACATGGGGAGGTACAAGAACTAGATGATGAGCTCAAAGGTTAAAAATGAGTCCACATCCAAAGGGATGATGTCATTGATCTTAGTGGAATATTATGCCATTGGCTACAAAGTAACTAAGGTAACATGAGGTGGACCAAGGTAAGCTTAGGATAGTGCATACATGATGTTGTATGATCATTGATGTAAGTCATGAGACCAAAATGTGGTATGGAGGATCAAAGAGTTTACACAACATGGAGGAGAGGGATAGCTCCCCATTAGAGAAGGATTGCATGGATTGTTGAATTGTCATCAAACCATCATCAAACCTAGTATTAAATGCAAAAGTTAAGTATATTGAGCCTTTTGTTATAATGGACAAGTTTTGTTATATATAAGAACCTATGATTATACAATTTCACTTATTTTATTTGAATCATGTTTCTATACGCCATTCTTCTTGAGTATCATACACAATTACATTTTATATCCATGAAGAGAGAACAAGAAAAAAATGCACCTTAGAATTTATTGCCTTGGAGTGTTCATGTAGAAACCACAGTTAGCACTTGATAGAAGTAAAGAAAAAGAAGGAAAACATGATAGAACTAGGACCTTGTCCCAAACATAATTGTTATTTTATGGTGCTCAAAATAGTTGTTCCACTTTCCTAAAGTAGAAACTTGATATAAAGGCAAGGGGATTGCCTATTAACCTAGATAAAGAGGTGTGACCCATCCTTAGAGAGTAAACAATTAGCCACCAATTAAATAAGAGAGGGTAGGCTCTTCTTCTTCTTTAGACTCTAATAAACCTAGGAGGGTACATTCCTTATAGGTCCTTAGTAGGACAATTAAAGAGAAATACAATAATATATGATACCATTGCAACCATACCCTATTGTATATAAATTTTAAAGTTTATTTTCCTTTATAAATTTTAATATATATGTTACCAATTTTTCACCTACAGCTCAAATTGGTAGAGCTGAGACAATTTCATTGTATTTAAGGTGAAGAATATTCTAACACATTCCTTCTATGCTTAACCATTGCATATTTTAAGTGCTTTAAAAGGATTGAATTCAGTTTTGTTGTTCAGAGTTTTGCAACATAAAGGAAATTACATATAGAACACATGACATTGCTGTCATTCAATTCAGTAATGATTCATTCACTTCACATGCTTCTTTCATTTTGCAAATGAAGTATCCATAGAATTGCACAAGTGTTGCATTTGTATTCATTGGAAATAAAAGAGTAATCAATGGTCCCACACAAGTTGTGGGAGTAGCTTAACCAATGCAACATAATTTATGCTATGCATTTGAAGATAAAAGAAATGAAAGGAAGCATAAAGGAAAATGCATATCCATCATTGCCTGATATAGCTTTGGGGTGGATCTTCTTTGTCTCTTGGTCCTCCTCTCCTAATCTTCAAGAGAGCCTGCATCATGGTAAAAGAATTGGTTAGATCTCTGGATATGAATCCTCCTATGTGCCCTACCAATAGAAATATAACACATGTCATGATGCATTAGATCAATAAGAAAGAAAGCCAGAAGGATCAAATCATCACATGAGCATTTTATTCATTATTTTATCTAACTTGTTTGTGTAATGTGTAGGTACAGGTACATTCATCATTATGCAGGACATTTCAGCATGTGGTAAAAAATGGGCTCCCACAAGGGTTGAGCCCAACATACTGCCTCTTGATCTTAAGGGGAATATAAGATAAGCAAAGAAGCTTTCAGATCAATAAACAAAAAACATATTCTGATTGAAAGTCAATATAACACTAATACATCATGAGACAATCTCCAATGTAGGACAATCACCATCAGAGCAATATCAAGAGAAAAACACAAAGAAGTAACAACAATGGACAGTGATTTCCTTGTCAAAGTGATGATATGGTGAATATCTCATTCACTATATAAAGAACACAATGACAGTGCAGCTGGTGCCTTTTGAAGATTCTTAGATAGGTAGTTATATCATTGATGACAACAAACAAAGGACACAATCATTATAGTCATGGAGATGACCCCATTTTATTAAGCCTTGTCAAGGGATGTAGCACGGTTGGACACCTTTCATAGATCTGGGGGGTTGGAGGTTACAGTCAACATCAGAGATCAGTCCTAAAGCAAGAAGGACAACCATAAAGCTGACTATTAAAGGAAAGTTTTGGTAAATAATGAGGTCTGTAATCTGAGCAGCCAATCATGCAAGGCCAATTCACCGTCTTGCAAAAGAAAGTACATTTAATGGGAGCATAAGTAGGGGTAGAAAATCTTTTTGTCAAAGCTGTTGAAAGCATTAGAATTTTATACCATTTAGCCTTGTTTTGGAGAGAGAAATCAATATGTCTGTAGCATGCTATAATATGCAAAGGCTTTACCATTATATGTAGTAAGAAAAAATTATAGCAGAGATGCTTTAATTGATGCAACAATGGATATTGAAAGAAGGGTGAATACGACTGTAAAAGTAGATAAAGATCTATTTTTATCATTTTTCCACAGAAAATAATGATCTAAGTTCCATGGTGGTGCCCTCATCAGAGCAGCTACAATAAGACATGGTTTTATCATTCTTTCTTCATAGAAGACAGTGAAACCCTCTTATTTTCCTTAGTAAGATGATAAGAGAAAGGCAAAAATTTGCCTCCATTTTATATCCCGAAGCAACAGTTTCAGATTGGAGGACCAAATAAGCAAAGATAAGAGCTTTCAAAGCAGATTTTTACAAGTTCTGTTGACAAGGAAATGAAGCCAGAGTAGCATGAAGATGAGGGAAGCTTACCAGGTCCAGTTTCCTGATAATGTGTTATGGACAAATAGCTTCAATAGCAGTTATAAATCCTCCAGAAAAGCCTTTAGGAAAGTAGCTCAAACCCTTGCTTGATGGTGGTGCAAAGAAGATATAGTGAAAAGAATGAAATAAAAATGACTTGACTTAGGATTTGTTTTACTTTTGTCAGAATAGCCCTAGCCCGACTATGGACTTTTTGACTTTGTTTTTAGAAAATAATTGCTATTCACAAATACCACAGTGGCCAAGACTTCAAAAATAATGATACCTAACAAGGAGGCCCGTGAGGGTGTGGCAGTTTTTTAGAAATGCTAAGGTTTTGTTAAAACCTTAAGTCAGAAAGAATCACTGCAAGGGTCAATGTGTGTGATGGAATAGGAGATATAAGGTTTTGTTTTGATTTTTTTTAATTATAGATGCCATCCATTGCAAATGTGATTTTTTTTTAAAAGTCAAAGGGGCATGTTTAATTAAAATTATCACATAGACGCATAAAGGGATTATGTAGGTCAAAGGGGAGTTATAAGGAGAGATTATTTTTGACCCTTTGAACTAGAGGAGAATTAAAGAAATAGAAAATAATTAGATTCTCCTAATTTTGCATAATTTGGAAACCAATTATCAAATGTAAACAAAAAATAAAGTAATAAATTATAAATTAATTTATTATTTGTCATAAAGTTGTAAAAGTCAAAGATAGACAAATTCATAACGAATAGTAAAGTAAATCATGTTGATTACTTTATTATTTGTTCACATTGTTTCCTCATCCCAAAATCATGCAAAATTAGGAGATGGAGTTAATTGAGGTATTTTGGGATCTTTTGCATGATTCTTGGTCAAACTTGGAGGGGTTTGGAGTTCCACATGGTCAAAATGATAGAGAGGGGTAGTTTGGAGCTATTTTAGCTCAAATTGGATCAGTTATAGCCCTTCTTTTAAGGGATTTTCTTTTCTTCTCATGAGAGAGTTTTGTGGAGATGTTTTTGATGCTGAGTTGAACTACAATACTTTTTTCCATGCACTTGAGGGTTCATTTTTGATATATGGGAGAAAAACTTAGGTTTTTCTATGTTCTTGCCTTCTTTTCTCTCTTACACATTTTAGAGAGGCACATGAATGTTTGTAACTCATTTTTCAGATTTATACAATACAATAGGTTACATGTTTTTTTTTTGCCTTTTATGCAGATTTTCCTTCATTTTCAGTAAGATCAAGTATATACCTTCTCAATTGTATTGTTTTATGAGTATTTGGATGAAATTTTATTGTGTTTTAATATCAGAACCTTTAAATGTCTATCTCATTCATACTTGCATGCATTCAAAGCAGTAAAAATCATAGGTCTTAGGTTGTGTATTGGAATAATCTTTTCTTCCATGTTGTGAGAACCTAGTTTTCCTTCAAGAGAAAGTTTATTCAAGCCTTCCTTAGAATCATTTTTGTGGTTAAATTGCCAAATTGATCTATGTGGATAGATATTCTAAAAGTCGTTGTGAATTAGGGTTGCATGTTTCTATCATTTAGGTGCATCACCACCCATTTAAATTCCTATTTTAGTATATCCATTAGAAAGCCTTTTAACTCTCTTCTTGTAAAGTCATTAATTTATTAGAGAATCTGAAGGGAAATAACCCATAATCTGGAGGTCTACTTTCACCATAGGGTACCCACAATCTGAAAGTATTCCAATGTTACATAGGATTGCTGAGCTTTCTAGATTTGCATAATGGGTGCAATCCTAGTCGATAACAATATAAATGTAGGTGTTTTGGAGAATGGAGCTATTGTATTCAAGGGATTAAGATAGCGGTTAAATCATTTATCTTTTATTTTGGGGACATTCGATATAATTCCTTAGGTGACATATAAGATAGCATTCTAAACTTAGTGATTCTTAATCTTCCATCAAACTTCTTATAACAAATTTTAAGTTAGTTGTAGTTGATGGTGTTTACTTTGCTTAATAATTTTTTAACTTATAAATGCATGTATTTCACATAAGTTTGGAGTACTTAGATCTACTTATGAGGTTGGAAACAACATTTTGTGTATTCTACCTAGACCATGACTGTGTTATGAGTATGACGAGGTTATGATGGCAATACATCCACCATTACTGAGTTAAAAGTAGGTTAAAGTTTATTTTTCTTGACAAATTTTAATATATAAATGTAGATGTTTTGGAGAATGGAGCTATTGTATTCAAGGTATTGAGATCAATGGTTAAAGAATTTAGCTTTCATTTTGGAGACATTCGATATAATTCCTAAAGTGACATATAAGATAGAATCCTAAACTTAGTGTTTCTTAATCTTCCATGTCAAACTTCTTATAACAAATTTTAAGTTGTAGTTGATGGTGTTTACCTTGTTTAAAAATTTTTAACTTATAAATGCAAGTGTTTTGGACAATAAAGCTATTGTTTCAAGGGATTGAGATCAATGGTTAAAGCATTTAGTTTTCATCATGGAGACGTTCGATATAATTTACATACAATTTAAAACATCTATTGAATCTACATTTTCAGGACATTTTATATATTTTTTACATTTCAAATTTTTAACTGGCTTTGTCACATCCTATGAGGAGATTATGACCATAATATCATCATGTTACTATGAGTTTTAATGACAAGGGTTCCATCTTACAAACCCTCATAGTGTTTCTTCACATTTGGTGCTAAGAATTGATAACCATTTTATGTGATTTTAGTAGCACACTCTTTAAGGTGTGTTTTTTCATTATGTTTTATGCTAAATTTTATGGTGAGAGTTTTATGTTAATATTTTGTTTTGATTGCAAGACAAGAATGCTTGTTTCACCTTTGTGGAGGTTTGTTCTTTTATTGATCTTAGACATGATACTTGTAGGTGAAAGGAAGCTAGGTGTGCATAAATTGCTTCCTACACTAATCTAATGAGGGGAGGAGAGTGCAAATTCAATTTTATCTTTACAATTATAGATTATGTTAACCCACTAATAGAGATATTGTAGAAAACACATACACAAGAATATGAGATAGAAGAAGAGAGATACAAGATATATGTGGGGAAAACCCTTATCAGGTAAAAAACCCCACACTCTAAAACATAGATCAAATGTATTTTGTAAACAATGAAGTTTACAATACAGTCATAGAGCCAATACTCTTGTAGGAGTCTTCAACACTCATATCTGGAGATTATTCGGAAGCATAACAGTACCTGTTAATCACATAATGCATCACCTCTCCAAAGCACCTGTTTATAAAGCATATACAAGACAAAAATGGCTCCACATTGAGATGGGCATCCAACATGGCCTCATGGATCAAAACCCACACCTATGGACACTTGTCCAACACTATAGGATGTTCCTGACACTTGTCAAGTCACCCCATCCCAAGGAGGTCACCTATTTCCAAAATGGGCTATGACAGATGCTCTTACAACTCTTACAGCCGTCATAGAATCTGTCATAGCTATCATAACTTACAGCTGTAAGAGAATCTGTCATACACAGGCTATAAATAGCATATTCTCTTACAACATGTTATAGTCCACCTTGGGGTGCCCAAAGATGCCTTTTTAAAAGATGCTTCTCAACACATGTCCATACCTGTCATAGGATCTTCTATTTCCAATTCTTACATGTCATAACTTTGTCATAGGAATTTGTCATGACCGTTTTGGTCAATATTCCCTTACACACATTCCAAGATGCCGACACATGGCAAAATATTCCTACCACTAAGTGGGATACCTATCTCCTCATGTGAGGACAAATTTACATGTGGTCATATGCCATGTAGGATGACACATCACTATGCCAACTCCCACAATATGACAACATAGGATTTGCATCCAAATTATACAATAGGCAATAAATAAATAAATATAATGACATAATACAAGGAATTACCAAGGTTGAGACACCTTAATTCCCAACATTCTCCCAATTTTTGAACAACTTGTAAGAGCCAATAGAAATAATAGGATTTAACTGCTATAGGCTGAGAGGCCCATAGACTCTGAACACCATCTGAACTTCTCTGTGCCCATTGGTTTTGTCAATGCATCTGCAACATTATTCAAAGTATCTACCTTCTCTAAATTGACCTTCCCATCCTCTACCATGTCTCACATGAAGTGAAACTATACATCAATATGCTTTGTTCTGGCATTGGAAAGTTGGATTCTTTGCAAGGCAAATCACACTCTGATTGTCACAACAAATTGTAATCTGCTCTGCATCAACACCAATATCTAAACATAATCTCTTAAGCCAAATGGCTTCCTTGCAAGCATGAGTTGCTGCCATGTACTTATCTTTTGTCATGGACAACGAAACCATAGGTTGTCGCTTACTCATCCAACTAATTGCACCACCAAACATAGTGAACACATAGGCACTAGTGGATCTCTTGCTATCAATGTCACCTGTCCAATCAAAATCTAAAAATCCATGAATACAAACTGAATGCAGAGGTCTTGAAACATTACCATGATAACATATGGAATACTTAGAAGTGCCCCTCAAATATCTAAACACTCGCTTAACTGCATCCCAATGTACCCGTCCAAGATTAGCTATAAATCGACTAAGGACTCCCATTGCTTGGGCAATGTTTGGTCTTGTGCAGACCATAGCATACATCAAACTACCAAAAACACTAGCATAATGTACTCTGCTCATGTCCTCCACCTCACTAGGAGATTTTGGACAATCATTAACAGACAAATTTGTCCCCAATGAAACAAGAACACACAATGGTCTACAATCTACCATGCTAAACCTATCCAACACGGTCTTCGCATACTTACTCTGGCTTAACCAAAGTTTTCTGTTAGCTCTGTCTCTTCTAATTTCCATTCCCAAAATGTACCTGGCTGCCCCAAGCTTTTTCATCTCAAATTGTACTGACAATTGAAACTTCAAATCAAAAATCATATTCTTACCATTCCCAATCAACAACATATAATCAACAAATAATGTAATAATGAGAATGCGATCATTGCCAAATTTTTAATACACACAATGATTTGATTTTGATCTCAGATATCCAATTGACAACACAAAGGCATCAAACTTCAAGTACCACATCCTAGGAGACTGCTTTAAACCATACAAAGACTTCTTTAACTTGCAAACCAAATTTTCTTCACCTTTCTCTATGTAATGCTCTGGCTGTGACATGTAAATCTCTTCCTCCAAATCACCATGAAACAAAGTTGTCTTCACATCCATCTTCTCTACCTCTAAGTCATAAGTGGCTACAAGAGATAACAAGAATCGAATGGATGTCATCTTTGCAACAGGAGAGAAAATTTCACCATAATCAATTCCCTCCACTTGTGAGTACCCCTTCGCAACCAATCTAGCCTTGTACTTTTCAACATTGCCATCTGCACCAAATTTCTTCTTAAACACCCATTTGCATCCAACAAGTTTCCGTCCATTAGGCAAAGGCACCAAGTCCCATGTTTTATTCTTTTCCAAAGAAGCCATCTCATCTTCCGTGGATTCCTTCCAGGAACCTACATCTTTCATGCCCATAGCCTCTTTCACAGTTCTAGGCTCATTAGTGTTAGTAAGTAAAGAAAAAGTAGAACTAGAATCAAGTAATGAATAACCAAACCTATCAAGTTGCTTTCTCGTTCATGTAGACCTCCTCAATGGCTGAGGTTGAGGTTCTGCTTCTTCTTCTAAGCTTTTAGAGCTGCTATAGCTCTCCTCATCATTAGGTCTCACAGTGTCTATCTGTTTAGTTTTCTCAGAGGTAGAAGGAAACTAAATTGCATCCTCTTTCTTTTCTGTTTGTTTTGGCTGTAGAACAACGGAAGAAGGTGTTATCTCTCTGAAGATAACACTTCTGCTATACAACACTTTTTTAGCCACACGATCCCAAAGCCTGTATCCTTTCACACCAACACCATAGCCATTGAAAATACATTTAACAGCCTTGTTCTCCAATTTAGACCATTTCTCTCTAGGCACATGTGCATATGCCTCACAACCAAAAACATGAAGATGTCTAACTGAAGGCTTCTTACTAGACCAAATAGGAGATCTATTTACCAGATAGCAAGCAGTGGCTATAGCTTCAGCCCAAACCTTTTGTTCAATCCATTGCTCTTTACAGAACTTATTGAACTCTGCCAAACAAAACTCACCACTGTTGTCAGTTCTCAAACACTTAATCTTTTTACTAGTCTAATTTTCATTAAAGGCTTTAAACTCCTTAAACTGACTAAAGACTTCAGTCTTGCTTCTGATAAAATAAATCCATGTCCTTCTACTATAATCATCTATGAAAGATACAAAATATACAGATTTGGAAATTGAAGGAACATTAACAGGACCAAACACATCAAAATGTATAAGATCCAATACACCAAAAGACTTGTGAGAACTCGAGTAAAAACTAAACATGGTTTTTTTTTCCATATGCACAATGTTTGAAAAAATCAAACTCGAGATTACAATCATTTAACCCCTCAACAATGTTTTTATTTTTCAGGGTTCTAAGACCCTTCGTACCAATGTGGCCATTTCTCAAATGCCATAACATAGTCTTTTCAATAGGAAGCTTAACTTCCAAAGCATGTGCACTACCATCAAAACTAGTTACAATAGATTTCTTCATTGCTCATTCAGATGGTGGGGATGAAGTGATTGCAGATCTTTTCTTCAAGTTAGAAGAACTATTGCATTGTGAAGTGCATGCCTCCAGTTGAAACAGAGTACCTCTCTAAGTACCATTCGCAAGAACCATAGATCCTTTAGTCATCTTTCATCCATCCTTCAAAAAGATAGCTTGCACACCTGCATCATTCAACATACTTATAGAAAGTAGGTTCCGTGCTAGGCTTGGGATGTGCATAACCCCAGTGATCCCATTCACTTGTCCATCAGGGAATCAGATTGAGACTCTTCCATGACCAACAATCTTTAGATGAGAATCATCACCTAGGTACACTCTTCCACCATTGAACTCTTCATACTTTGTAAGCCAGTCTCGATGAGAGATCATGTGGAATGATGCACCAAAATCAATCAACCACACATTATCAGATACATGGGTGGCTAGGGCTATGATGAAGGAATCACCATCATCTTGTGACTTGTCAGAATCTGAATCAGGAGCATTCTTATTCTTCTTTTTCTTCTTCTCTTTGCATTCCTTTTAGAAATGCCTGGTTTTTCCATAGTTACAACAGACAGCCTTGGACTTTCTAGGAGATTTGGATCTCCCACAAGATTTGGATCTACCCTTTTCACCTTTCTTGTCCTTCTTCTTCCGTTTCTCTTTGGGTCTTCCATGAACCATAAGAGCCTCTTTGGCTACCTCAAAAGAATTTCTCTGCATCTCTTCAAATAACAGTGAAGACACCACATCTTCCATCTTGAAGGTGGTAGTGGTGCTTCCAATAGCCATGACAAGATGATCCCATGAATCTAGCAAAGAACAAAGCAGGGTCATACATCGATCCTCCTCCTCCATTTTCACACCCACATATGTCAACTATGCAACAATCATGCTGAAAGCATTCATATGGTCCACAACAGATCCTTCATCTTCCATCTTCAGAGCAAACAACTTCTTTTTCAGAAAAAGCTTGTTCACCAAGGACTTGGCCTGATAAACATCACCCAACTTCTTCCAAAGGTCTTTCGTGCTCTTCTCCTCATGGACGTTCAACAGGACAGAGTCAGCTATATAGAGTCTTATGAGACCCTTAGCCTTCTGATCTTTGAGGTCCCAATTAGCTTGTGACATTGATGTAGGTTTTACACTAGATACAGTTTCCCATAGGTGACGATCAACAAGTAGGTCTTCCATCTTGAGTTTCCACAACTCAAAATTAGTGCCATTAAATTTCTCCACCTCTAATCTTCTGGATGTGGTTTCCATCTCCTTCCTGTAACAAGATACATAATACTCTACACAAACTCCCACTCAACCTAAGATTAGCTCAAAAAACCCCTACCTAGCAGCTAGAACCAAAACTAGCTAGGCTCTGATACCAACTAAAAGGAAGCTAGGTGTGTGGAAATCGCTTTCTACACTAATCTAATGAGAGGAGGAGAGTGCAAATTCAATTTTATCTTTACAATTATAGATTATGTTAACCCACTAATAGAGATATTTTAGTAAACACATACACAAGAATGTAAGACAAAAAAAGAGACACAAGATATACGTGGGGAAAACCCTTATCGAGTGAAAAACCCCACACTCTAAAACATAGCTCAAATGTATTCCGTAAATAATGAAGGTTACAATATAGTCACAGAGCGAATGCTCTTGCAGGATCTTCGACACTCATATCTAGAGATGATCTGATAGCATAACAGCACTTGTTAATCACATAATGCATCACCTCTCCAAAGCACCTGTTTATAAAGCAAATACAAGGCAAAAATGGCTCCACATTGAGATGGGCATCCAACATGGCCTCGTGGCCCAAAACCCACACCTATGGATACTTGTCCAACACTGTAGGATGTTCCTGACACTTGTCAAGTCACCACATCCCAAGGAGGTCACCTATTTCCAAAATGGGCTATGACAGATGCTCTTACAACTCTTACAACCGTCATAGAATCTGTCATAGCTGTCATAACTTACAACTGTAAGAGAATCTGTCATATACAGGCTATAAATATCATATTATATTACAACATGTCAAAGTCCACCTTGGGGTGCCCAAAGATGCCTTTTTCAAAGATGCTTCTCAACACAAGTCCATACCTATCATAGGATCTTCTATTTTTGACTCTTACATGTCATAACTTTGTCATAGGAATATGTCATAACCGTTTCGATCAATATTCCCTTACACACATTCCAAGATGCTAACATATGGCAAAATATTCCTACCACTAAGTGGGACGCCTATCTCCTCATGTGAGGACAAATTTACATGTGGTCATATGCCATGTAGGATGACACATCACCATGCCAACTCCCACAATATGACAACATATGATTTGCATCCAAATTATACAATAGGCAATAAATAAATAAATACAATGACATAATATAAGGAATTACCAAGGTTGAGACACCTTAATTCCCAACAGTAGGAATGACCTATTTGTAGCAAAACAATATTAATACATATAGGAGTTTTGATCCTTTATTAGTTTATATATGTAGTGATTTGATGTCATGAATAATTTAACAATAAACTAGTATATCTTGTCAAGTTGATTTCTCATACCACGTAAAGTTTGGTCTCAGAGATTTAGCAACATTATCCTTGAAGGCATGAAGATATGAACATGTATATTTCTAGTATATTTCTATCCTAGTTGTGACATTCCATCAGTTTCATACATTCTCCTTTTACTATAAACAATGGATTAATCAATTCATAGGGCACCTTCTACGGATTCCTTATAGGACTTGTAGAGATTTAGATATGGAGGTGGTTGAGAGGGCCCCTAGTTTAGATTAGTTTGAGTAGTGACAAATGGATTGGAATGGGTTCATCATCTTCAAGACTATTTGAACCTTTGATTAATTCCCTAGAACACATTGGATCAAGTGAGAACACCATATCAACCTAAGGTGAGTAAAAATTGAGATTACAACATAACTTTAAGTTTAGTTTCATCTATTAGAAAGGTGCTAGGAGTGAAATTTTGCATTCCACATCACCTAGGGCCGAACTAACTATGCCAACATGTCAGGGTGGGTAGGTGAATGCTAGGGGAGGTGTCTTTTTAGTGGAGAAGCCTCCTGGTTGTTCTTGGATACATTAGATAGAGAATGTCTCTTAAGAGCCCTAAGACAAAAAAAGGTGACAAACTTTGGACCAATTGTTCTCTCAAACTGTGACACATGCAAATATCTTCTTTGCATGTGTAGGTGGATGTCATGTACACCTAAAAATACCTACCTTATTTTTTAAAATCAATTTCATTTTCTTGTGGTGGCAAAGAATACAATATTCCAAAATGCTTCAGTTTCATCCAATGGAAAGGTGCTAGGAGTAAAATTTTGCATTCCGTGTCTCCTGAGGCTGAACTGATTATGCCAACACATCGGGGTGGGTAGGTGAATGCTATGGGACACATCTTTTCAGTGGAAAAGCCTCTTGGTGATTCTCAGCTACATCAGACAGAGACAGTCTTATATGAGCCCCAAGACAAAAAGGGTGCCAAACTTTGGACTGGTTGTTCTCCCAAACTGTGACACCTATGAATGTCTTCTTTGCATGTATAGGTGGATGTCAGGTCCATATAAAAATACCTACCTCAATTTTAAAAAAAATCAATTTCATTTGCCTATGGTGGCAAGGAACACAATATTCCAAAATGCTTCAATTTCATCCAGTGTAAAGGTGCTAGGAGCAAAATTTTGCATTCCGCATCTCCTAGGGCCAAACCAACTATGCCAACTAGTCGATGATGTAGGAATATCCTAGGTTGAAAGGTAATCTTGCATCAACCAAAAACATCCTTTCTTTTAGTATCTAGCTATATCAGTCTTAGTACTGCATTTTACCACATGATCACTTCACAGTTTGCTTCACAGGATGAAGACTCAATACTATGTTATCTACATCATACCCAAATTTTAGGAGGTTTACAATTGTCTACAGAAATTTATCACCATCAAAAGCATCATTAAGAGTCTTAGTTCAAAGCAGTCAGCATTCAACTTGGCGCATGAGGTTTACGACACCTTCCCATGACGTGCGACACCAAATGAAACATCTCACAAGGTAGTATGGGACTAGAGGCACCTTCATTCAGAATTGAAACATGTTTCCTTAACACATAGAGCATCACCATATGATTTCCAACCAACCTACAGGTTTCAACAAGCATTGGGTTTTGGTACCTCTTAAGGCCAGCACAAATCATTCCTTGAGTTGGGAATTGGTATATAAGCATTCATTATATGCACTATGAAGGCGATGAATAGTAGTAGATAGTTAGTTCTTAGTAGTAATCAGCCATATTTTTCATGTAAGTTTTAATAAGCCAGAGGGCAGGCTTGTGAGCCAATTGAAGTCCGCATATTGCCGACATATGAAGGTTGTAATTGTTCATGATATTGAATCAATAAATTTCCATTTGTTGTTCCATTCTTCATGTTTTCTGCTGTGTTTACTCTAAGGATGCATGGTTGAACAATCCTTTCCCTGGATCCTCCATCCATGACTGCACCAAGTGGTATCAGAGCCAAGTTTTCAAATCCTTTGGGAAATGAGGCATTCTGACAAATCTTAAGGTGAAAAGATCACCGACCTGAGCTTGCAAGTGTTTCTCAATAGCGCATTGATTGTGAGGTAGTTGCAACCTTGTAGTCAGATCAGATAATTGAGGTAGTTGCATTGGATTTGAGGAAGAGATGACACTAAGGAGGATGCATGGTATGACCAATGTTACCATAAGAATGGAAGAAATGTTAGAAATGATGAGAACACTGAAAGTCTGATTGGATGTTGTAGAAGAGGATAGAAAGAGGTCTAAACCCTAGACATGAGGATGAAAGTGATGACGACAAATTAGGAATTCATATTGTGGATCAAAATGAAGAAACCCTAGAGGAAGAAGAGTCAGATAAGGTAAATATGTTGAAAGCTATTTCTAAGATTGGTAAGAGACCTAGAATTGAAATTTCTAACTATGCAGGTAATTTGAATCCCGGGGAGTTGATTGATTGGATAAATGACATGGAAGAATACTTTGAGTATGAAGAAATTGAAGATCTGAAAAGAGTGAGATTTGCAAAAACTAAATTGAAAGGACATGCTGCCATTTGGTGGAAAGAAGTTCAGCTGGATAGAAATAGGAGGGGAAAGGAGAAAATCATAAAATGGGATAGAATGGTGACAAAATTAAAGAACCAGTTCATACCTATTGATTATGAGCTAGAATTGCTGAAAAGATTGCAAAACCTAAGGCAAAAAGAGAAGATAGTGAAAGAGTACATTGAAGAATTTCACAAGATGATTATTAGGACTGGGCATAGTGAAGCTAGCAAGGAGAAAGTTGTGTGGTACATAAATGGATTGGGAATTAACATTCAAGAAGAACTAAGCTTGGTAAGGATGACAATAATGGAAGAAGCATATCAATTTATGCTAAAGGTTGAAGAGAAGTTGAACAAGAGATTTGAACATAAACAAAGAGGTAGAGGAGGTAGATTCTAGAAAGGTAGGACACAATGTGGAGAAGGAAGATCATATGTGGATCATAGTAGGGAAAGTAGCTCATATCACAAAGAGGAAAGAGATAACAATACATATCAATGAGGGAGAGATGACATGAGTTTCTACCACAACAACATAGGAGGTCATAATTCTTACCACAATGAAGGATATCAGAAGAGATAAAGAGGGTTTGACAAAATACCATTCAGAGGAACATGTTTTAAGTGTGGAAGTGCATCAACCATTTGAATGTTACCAAGGGAGTGCTAGTAAGAGAATATAAAATAATGCAAGGGTGACATATGCAGAAGAAGAACCTATTGGATCACTAAGTTCAGTAGGGAAACAGGAGAAGGGTGAATCATTGGCAATGAGGAGAGCTTTGTTGCAAGAAGATATAATTGAGGAGCCACCACAAAGGAAACGTTTGTTTAGGACAAGATGCGAGTTAGGAGGTAAGTGTTGCAAAGTTATCATTGATAGTGGAAGTACAGATAATTTGGTTTTTAGAAGAGATGGTAAGGAAGATGAATCTAGAGAGGTTGAAACACCCGAAGCCATATAAGATAGCATGGATTCAAGATGAACATAAGATAATGGTGAGTGAACAAAGTTTGGTGAAATTTCATATAGGATCTTATAATGATGAGGTATTGTGTGATATTATGCCGATGGATGTATGTCATAGATTGTTAGGAAGACCATGACAATATGATAGAAAGGAAATTCATGATGGGAGGAAGAATACTTGCATTGTGACATCAAATGGGAAAAGAGATATCTTGATACCTTTGGAAGAATAGCACAAGAGTGAAATATGCAGCAATGCTAGAATCTGTTTGGTAGATGGAAGGAAATTTTTGGATGGATTGAGACATGAGAATGTGTATTTTGCATTGATTCCAAAGAAGTGTGGTACCCAACAAGAAGAAAACATAATCGCAAAAGGAGAAGAACCACCATAGAAAGAAGTAGCAGAATTGTTGATAGAATACCAAGATATTATATTGGAGAATGTGCCAGAGGTATTACCACCAATCCAGAGTATTAGTCATCATATGGATCTCATACCTGGAGCCATTTTGCCAAAAAAGCAGTGCATAGGATGACACAAACAAAAAATGCAGAGCTAAACAGATAGATACAAGAATTGTTGAGGAAAGGATTGATCAGAGAAAGCTTAAGCCCATGCGCAGTACCGATAGTACTAGTAGTAGAAAGAAAGATGGAGAATGGAGGATGTATACAAACTCAAGAGAAATCAATAAGATCACAGTCAATTATAGATTCCCATTGCCAAGGATGGATGACATTATGGACCGTTTGAGCGGAGCAGAATATTTCACAAAGATTGACCTAAAGAGTGGATACCATCAAATTAGAATTAGAGGAGATGAATGGAAGATTGCATTCAAGAAAAATGAAGGATTGTATGAGTGGTTAGTCATGCCTTTTGGATTAACTAATACATCAAATACATTCATGAGGTTGATGAATGAAATATTGAAGAAATTCTTGGGTAAGTTTGTTATTGTCCACTTGGATGATATTCTGATTTTTAGTAGAACCAAGGAAGACCATTTGTGGCATATTAGATAAGTATTTCAGAGGCTGAGAGAAGAGAGATTTCTGGTAAACTTCAAGAAATGTAGCTTCATGAAGACAAATATTGTATATTTGGGATTTGTGATTTCTATGGAAGGATTGAAGATGGATCTAGAGAAGGTAAGAGCAATTGTTGAATGGCCAACACTTGTGAATATTGGAGAGGTAAGATCTTTTCATGGACTGGCAAGTTTCTACCGAAAGTTCATTTGAAATTTTAGTACCATATGCACACCAATGACAGAGACCATGAGAGGAGACTGAAAAGATTTTAAGTGGACATCAAGAGTACATAGGAGTTTTGAATTATTGAAGCAAAAGGTGATAGAGAAACCAGTGTTAGCATTACCAGATTTTGACAAAGTATTTTAGGTGGATTGTGATGCTAGTGGAAATGCAATAGGAGTATTATTAAGCCAAGAAGGGAGACTAGTAGCATATTTCAGTGAGAATTTAAATGATGCAAGGAAGAGATATTCAGTATATGATCAAGAGTTCTATGCCATAATTCAATCCTTGAAGAAGTGGATACATTACTTGTTGCCAAAGGAGTTTGTGTTGTACACTGACCATCAAGCTTTGTAGTATTTGAACAATTAGGGTACGTTGAGTCAAAGACACAAGAGGTGGGGTAGAGTTCATGCAGAGTTATACATTTGTGTTGAAACACTGGAGTGGAAATTCAAACAAAGTTGCAGATGCATTGAGCAGGAGGAGGAACTTGTTAACATAAATACAGAAAGAAGTAATGGGATTTGAGGAGTTGAAACACTTGTATGAAGTTGACTTGGATTTTGTAGAAGCCTAGAAAGCATGTGGAGAACTGGTATTGACTGATAGGAGCAAGTGGTTGGATTATTTCATTCAGGATGGTGTGTTCAAGATGAGCCAATTATGCGTTCCTATTAGTTCAATGACAGAGAATTTGATTAAAGAGAAACATAGTGGTGGATTAGCATGACATTTTGGCATTGATAAAACAACAACTTTAGTGAACAAACATTATTTTTGGTCTTAGATATATAAGGATGTAAGGAATTTTGTTCAAAGTTTTAGAATGTCTCAAGTTGCAAAAGGGGGTAGTCAGAATACTGGATTGTATAAACCTTTGACAGTACAATAGAGACCTTGGGAAGATATCAGCATGAATTTCATATTAGGATTACGAAGAACATAGAGGGGACATGATTCCACATTTGTATGAGTAGACAAATTTTCAAAGATGGCAGATTTCATTCCTTGTAAGAAGAAACATGATGTTGTGAATGTTGCTGACCTATTTTTCAAGGAGATTGTGAGATTGCATGGATTACCAAAGAGTATAGTTTCAGATAGGGATACAAAGTTCATAAGATACTTTTTGAGGATATTGTGGAAGAAGATGAAGATAGATCTAAAGTTTAGTTCAACATTTCACACTTAGATAGATGGACAAACAGCAGTAGTAAATAGGAGTTTGGGTAACTTGTTGAGATGCTTGGTAGGAGATAAGGCATGAAATTGGGATATAATTCTACTGCAAGAAGATTTTGCATACAATAATTTAGTGAACATAAGTACAGGGAAGACACCATTTGAAGTTGTGACTGGAGTACAACCTAGAGGAATTACGAAGCTGAGAGACATCAGTATGGAGAACAAGAGGATTGCAAAAGTAGAAGAATTTGTAGGATACATGGATACAATACATAATAAGATCCAAAAGCATTTGGAAGAGATGAACAACAAGTATAAGGGACAAGCATATAAGAAAATGAGACATAAGGAATTCTTTGTTGGAGATGAAGTCATGATATATCTTAGAAAATAAAGGTTTTCAATAGGGACATACAATAAGATAAATATGAGGAAATTTGGACCATGTAAGATTCTTAGGAAGTTTGACTCAAGAAATGCATATGAAGTGGAACTATTAGAGGAACTGTTGAAGGGGGTAAATCATAAAACACACAAAAATAGAAATTGTACAAAGAAAATAGAATATTCTTTTATTGATTTGGACAACTCATTACATTATAGAAGCTCAAATACAATAAGAGGATGAATCCTCCACAGGCTGCAAACACATTACAACTTCCCGTCTCAAGACTCTAGAATCTTCTATCCTCTGTAACCCCAAATCTACTAGGGTTTCTGTTTTCTCACCTTTTCTTGACTCTACACTTTCCCCCTTATCTCTACCACTGCCAAGGGTTCCCAAAAATGGTCATAAATAGCCATTTTTGGCAGCCAACAAACAAATTTTGAAATTTGCATCTCCCTCCAAAAATAGGTCAACTTCCAGGAGTCATAACTTTTGATTTAGGTGTTTGATTAACAAACTGTTTGAAGTGCTGGAAAGCTCGCAAAGTGCTCTAAACACTAAGAACTTGCTTTGCAACTTTTTCCCATTTTCAGGCTCGTACGGGGCCATTTAGTGCCTCAAACTTGAAGTTGAATAATTTTCAAGCATTTTTTGGGAAACATAAACTTTAATATCTTTCAGCTCATAAATGATCTTTGCGTGATTCCTTCACCAAATTTCTTATTTTTCATTTACAAATATTTTTGTAAATTTTCGTTTCAATCTGTGCCCAAATGCAAACTTTCTAAAAAAAGCAATTTGCTATTTTTAGCAGTTTGGAAAAACTGAAAGTTCTACATCATTATTCAAATGATTATGGAACTAGAATACTAATTTTGAAAAGAAATGAAAACAACATCAATGATTTTGGCATCATCTCTTTTTTGGGTGATGTAAGATTTCCCTTACACCATTGGATGCTCTTGCATCAAATACCCAGGGTAATTTTGTGAAGTGACCTTGTCACATCTCAGGTGTTTGAAGAAAACCCTAAATGGTCAATTTCTACCTTAGATAACCAGGAAGAATCTTCAACATGCCTTCCTTTCCACTTCACCAGATATTCTTCATATTGCCTATTCTGAGTACTTTTTTCCACACGGCTATCCAAGATCTCTTCTATCTCCTCTGTTGAAGTAGATGCCAGAATACTCCATTGTCCTTCTCTTGGTCCATCCTCTATTCCACTTTCATGATATTTTGTTAAATAAGCAATGTTGAACATAGGGGAAATGTTGATCCCATTCGATAGCTCTACCTCATATGCATTTCTTGAATCATGCTTCTTCAGAATCCTGCATGGTCCAAATTTCTCCATTTTCAACTTATTATAAGTTTCAACTGGAAACCTCTCTTTTCTCAAGTGAACCATGACTTCATCTCCTACCTGAAACTCCTTATATCTCTTCTTCTGATCTGCCTTAGCCTTGTATTGAGTATTCATTTTATTAATGTGCTTTCTCACCTCTTCATGCAAATTCTTCAGGTGTTTTGCAAAGTCTTCAGATTCGACACTTATATTTTCTCGCTTTTCCAGCTTCCTTAACTCTGAAGAATTTCTTGGACTATTCCCATATATAATTTGGAATGGTGATTTACCAATACTCCTATTGATAGAATTGTTGTAAGCAAGTTCTGCCTATGGTAAAATCAAATCCCATCCCTTGGGCTTATCTCCTACTAAGCATCATACTAGGTTACCCAAACTCCTATTCACCACTTCTATATGTCCATTAGTCTGTGGATGGTGTGCAGAACTAAACTTTAAATTTCTCTTCAACTTCTTCCACAATGTCCTCTAGAAATAACCAACAAACTTGGTATCTTAATATGAAACTATGCTCTTAGGTAGACCATGTAGTCTCACCATTGTTGGAATTAGACTGAACAAATGAGAGGGGGGGGAGTGAATTAGTTGTCACACAATTTAATCTTTTTCTACTTTTAACCTCCTTTATTATCTTACTACCAGATTATTAATCAAAACATTAAAGCATAGATCAACAACATAAGAGTGTAAACATAATCAATACACTTGACACCAAGATTTTGATGTGGAAACCCAGTTAAAGGAAAAACCATGCTGGGGGTTAACCCACAAAGATTTGTACCCTATTAAAAGTAATTTAGAAAAATAGAAGGCACATGCCTTTGGGTGCACTGCCTAGAGCTCACTACTGAAAAGAGGAGGCTCATTGCCTACAAAATTAATTTATAACAGAATGAATTAACTGAGAAATAGCATCTACTTCATGTCTGGTTCAGTTTCAATGAATGTTCAAAAACTTCTGCTTTGCCCCAGATTCTTCTTTACTATCCTCACACTCTATACCACTCTCGTTCCTTTTCTTCTCTGCTCTGCTTCTGCTCCTTTATTTAGATTTAATCTATTTCACACAAGGATGATGTTTGACAACTCTTCAACAAGTATTAATACACTTCATCCATCTTGGAATGATCAACAAGGTTGACCAAACTTAACGTGGATCTTTACACTGTTGGACAATCATAGTTAAGACTTGAATCTTCCTCTATTAACATGTCATGCTTCATAAAATGTTTTTTAGATCATCTACAACATGCTAGGAACATCCAGTCGACCAAGACTGGGAAGAACAACAACAACCAAGAGGAAACCTTCAATCATGAGCTCCTTTTTCAATGCGTACCACCAACACAACATCCAAATGATCCAGAGACCACCACAAGCACAATTAAGTCAATAGGAATAACCACACCACTTCGCATCACTAGAATCATTCACATCTTCATACTAAACCTCAAGAACACACACTGCCATGACTGTCAAACTAGAAAGATTGCTTCCAGATCTCCAAACCATGAACCACTCGAGTTGAGGGAACACACCAACATCCCAGACATGTCTCTAGATCTATAGATCATAATATTCCCATACCAGACCAATCCTGACCAACTTCTTGCCACTCTGTCATCACAGAACAATTATAGAAACCTGTTCTACTCAGAGGGCCATAACTTCGCCAAATCTTTATGTGGATCTCTCAAATCTCAACTAGAGCAACAATAGACAACCCTCTACAAACCCTTTAATCTGCAAACTCTAATCTTCACCTTACTGGAAAAACTGATCACTCCTATGCATTGTCTTCACTGTTTCTGATAGAAGGATATGTTGACATCAATGACAACACATTAGGCACATATTTGCAACAATCTCCCCCTTTGTCATTGATGGCAACATATGATGTGAAAAACTAATTTCACCATCAAGACAAGAACTTCTCCCCCTTTCTCTTGCCACACCTACAACCACTTGTTTTCACTACTCCCCCGTTCACTAGAAACTCCTTACTTCCAAGTTTTTTATGTGACTTCTCTCCCCCTTTGACATCAATGGAAAAGGAAGCATATTTGCAATCATCTCTTTCCTTTTTATTTTAGACTAATTTCCAACATTTACATACTGACTACTTCCTAGAGTAGTATTCTCTCAACATCAATCTAGATCTCAAGATATGACTAAGAATTCCACCGGACTGATGCACCTTGGTGCATCTTAGTTCTGATTTGGAGGGGTAATAACCCTTAACTTCTCTTTGAGATATTCAAAGGTATCCTTGGGAAGAGGCTTAGTGAAGATATATGCAATCTGATCTTTGGATGACACAAACTCCAACTTGACTTCTCATTTACGTTCTCTCTTAAGAAGTGAAATTTGATAGATATATACTTTGTCTTTGAATACAACACTGGATTCTTTGAGATACTTATTACACTAGAGTTATCACAAAATATGTGATTGGCTCCTTAAACACAACTCTGATGTCCTTTAACATTTGCTTCATCCACAGAACTTGAGTACAATTATTTGTTTCTGCTATATATTCTATTTTTGCAGTAGACAGATATATTGCCTCTTACTTTTTGCTCATCCAAGAGACCAATCTCTTTCCCAAGAAAAAGGCACCACCACTAGTACTTTTCATGTCATCCACATCTCCTGCTCCATCAACATCTGTGTATGCATGAAGAGTAAAGTCATTGTCTTTTGGATACCATAATCCATAATCAATTGTCCCCTTGAGATATCTAAAAATTCTTTTGACTGCCACAATGTGGGATTCTTTTGGATTATATTGAAATCTAGTAACAAGTCCAATGGTGTTCATGATGTCAGGTCTGGTCTGGGTTAAATAGAGCAGTCCTCCAATCATTGATCTATACCTTTTCTAATTTGCCTTGGGTGAATCATCATCTTTACTTAACTTGCATCCGGTTGCCATAGGTGTACCTACTGGCTTTGAATCTTCCATTCCAAACTTCTTCAGTAATTCTTTCACATACTTGGACTGAGATATAAAGATACCTTTGTCCGACTAAACAATTTGTAGACCTAGGAAGAAATTCATCTCTCCAAACATAGACATTTCAAATTCACTTTTCATTTGGTCAGCAAATGTTTTTCACATATACTCATTTCCACCAAAAATGATAGCATCAACAAGGACTTCAACAATCAGGTTGTCCTCATGATTGATCTTGAAGTAAAAATTACTATCAGCAATACCTTTGCTAAAACCTATCTTAAGTATATATTTATCCAATCTTGCATACCAGGCTCTTGGAGCTTGCTTGAGTCCATACAATGCTTTTCTCAGTCTACAAACCATGTCACCGTGATTAGACAACTGAAATCCTTTCGGTTGCTCAATGTAGACTTCTTCCTCCAAATCTCCATTTAGGAATGTTGATTTGACATCCATTTGATACACTTTAAAATCTTTGAAAGCAGCAAATGCAAGAAACAATCTAACTACCTCTATTCTTGCCATTGGAGAAAAAGTTTCTTCAAAATCAATTCCTTCTACTTGAGAATAGCCTTTGCATACCAACCTTGTATCTTACAACTTCACCATCTTTATTTAGTTTATTCTGGAAGACCCATTTGGTTCCAATTACATTTTTGTCCTCTGGCCTAGGAACAAGTTCCCAAGTGTGGTTCTTTTCAATTTGCATTAATTCTTCTTCCATTGCTTTTACCCAATTTTTATTAGTGCAGGCTTCACCAACTGATTTAGGTTCAATTCTTGAAATCAAACAAAGCTCTTCTTGATCTTCAACAACTCTTCTCCTAGTTCAAACACCTTTATTTCTATCCCCTATGATTTGATCTTTAGGATGATTCATTCTTACATACCTGGGGGTTTTGGGAATTGCTTGAACTTATGTTTCTTGAGCTTGTTCCTCAAAAATATGAGAGCAAGGAAGGACATTCTAGGTTCTACTGATATAATTCATATGATCAAAATGAGAGTCAAAATCAAGGAAGGTCAGTTCAAACTCTAATGCATATTGATCTGGAAACTCTAGAGACTCAAGGAATTGCCTTACTTTGAGTAGAGTATCCCAAAAATATTCCCTCATCACTTCTTGTATCAAATTTGCCTAAATCCTCATCTCTTTTGATATAACATTTACTACCAAAAACTCTAAAATATCTCATAGTAGGAGGATGACCAAACCATAGTTCGTAAGGGGTCTTACCATAATTACCTCTGATCTGCACCCGATTAAGAGTGTAGACATCAGTACTTACAACTTCTCTCCAATAAGCTTGAGGAACATTTGTTTCCATCATCATGGTCTTGGCAGCTTCTTGAATGGTCCGGTTCTTTCTTTCCACAACTCCATTTTGTTAGGGATTCCTAGGAGTAGATAATTGTCTTTTTATGCCATGCTTTTCACAGAAAGCATCAAACTCATGGGAAGTAAATTCTCCACCTCTATCAGATCTCAGACATTTCAATTTTTCACCAATTTCATTTTCCACCATCATTTTGAACACATTGAATTTTTCAAGAGCTTCTAATTTTTCTTTTAGGAAGGTTACCCATATCATCTTGGAGTAGTCATCTATCAGCAACATGAAATATCTATCTCCTTGCACACTCCTAATTCTAACAGGACCACAGAGCTCAGTATGTACTAGTTCCAATCGTCCATTTGAGACTTTTTCCTTACTTTTGAATTAAATCTTGCTCTGTTTCCCCAATTGACATTCTCTACACATGCTATTAGGTTTCACAAGTTTTGGAAGATCTCTCACAACCTGAGTGGTACTTATTTTGACAATATTATCAAAATTCACATGACACATCCTCCTATGCCATAACCAACTTTGATCTATCTGAGCAATCAAACAACTTTTTCTAGAGCTACTTAAATGAAAAATCTTACCTCTGGTTTGAGTACCAGATGCAATTTCAGTTCTGAAACTTTCCAAGATTCTGCACTTTCCATCTCTGAATCAAAGATCATAACCTTTATAAACCAACTGTCCAACACCGAGAAGATTATGTTTCAGTCCTTCCACATACAGAACATCGTTTGTGCTATTTTTACCATCAAAAGAGATGGATCCTCTTCCACGGATTCTACCAACTGAGTTATCTCCAAATTTCACAAGCCCACCTTCATAATTTTCAAAATTCACAAACTTACTCTTGTCTCTAGTCATATGATGAGAACATCCACTATCAATCACCCATTCATCTTTCTCAACAACCTGAGCAGCTAAGGCACTTTCCATATTTGCATAGATAGCAGATTTAGTAGACACTGGATCTTCTTCTTTAATGGCAATGAACACCCAATCATTTTTAGGGGAACCTCCATGATCAGATTCATCATTTGTGACTCATTCTTCACTAGTTTCTTGGACATAGTAACATTTGTTCTAATTTTGATATCTGTTAGGGTTTAGTTTTGAAAACCTCTCTGGACATCTTGAGGCAAAATGACCAATCTTATTACAAGCAAAACATTTGAGTGGCAATTTTCCTTCATACTTACCGGATCCTCTTGGTAATCTTTTGGCGAGAAGAGCTTCAAGATTAGTAGTTTCAAGTTCAATATCATCAAGATCCTTCCTTGTCTTCATTAATCTATTTGATCTTGCGCAAGAGCTTTCACCTGGATCATATCTTTGTTTTCCATATACACTGGCCTTAAATGCAGATTCAGATTTGGGAAGAGAATCACCAAACTCAATTCAAAAGTTGAAATTTTGCCAACCAGATGATCTCTTGTAACATCTGAGATAGTCCTAATCTCCTCTATAGCAGCAACCTTATGTTTGTAAGAATTAGGTAAAGATATGAGTACTTTTGATACAATCTCTGATTCTTCCAAAGTTCCACTAGCACACTTGATTCCACACACAAGTTCATTTATCTTTTGCATGTAGATTGTGATGTTTTCATCTTCACTCATCCTCATAGTTTCAAATTTTCCTCTCAGGCTTTGCAGCTTCGTACATTTGACATACTTATCACCTTCATACAGATATTCCATTTTTTTCTAGATTTCATAAGTAGTTTTTAGACCAAAGACATTTGTCATCTCGAAATCAGTCAGGGCACTCAACAAGGATTCTTTAGCTCGAAGGTTATTTTCGACATCTTTGACTTGATCTGGAGTTGAATGACCTTTCTCCAGAGGTTTATACTCAACACTGGTTATCGTCCAATAGGCATCGCCCATGCATTGTAAATGACACTCCATGCGATTCTTCCAAATAGAATAATTTGTTCCATCAAATCTTGGACTATCTTTCTTGTAGGTCAACATCCTAGATCTCCTCAAGTGATTAGGCTTTTAAAAGAGGATCTGGCTTTGATACTAATTGTTGGAATTAGACTGGACAACTGAGAGGGGGGGTGAATTAGTTGTCACACAATTTAATCTTTTTCTGCTTTTAACCTCCTTTATTATCTTACTACCAGATTAGTGATGAAAACATTAAAGCATAGATCAACAACATAAGAGAAGAAACATAATCAATACACTTGACACCAAGATTTTGACGTGGAAACCCATTTAAGGGAAAAACCACGGTGGGGGTTAACCCATAAAGATTTGTACCCTATTAAAAGTATTTAGAAAAATAGAAGGTACATGCCTTCAGGCACACTGCCCACAGCTCATTGCTCAAAAGAGGAGGCTCACTGCCTACAAAATTAATTTAGAACAAAATGAATTAACTGAGAAATAGCATCTACTTCATGCCTGGTTCAGTTTCAATGAATGCTCAAAAACTTCTGTTTTGCCCCAGATTCTTCTTTACTATCTTCACACTCTATACTGCTCTCGCTCCTTTTCTTCCCTACTCTGCTTCTAATCCTTTATTTGGATTTAATATGTTTTGCACAAGGATGATGTTTGACAACTCTTCAACAAGTATTAATACACTTCATCCATCTTGGAATGATCAACAAGGTTGGCCAAACTTAACACGGATCTTTACACTATCATCCAATCATAGCTGAGACTTGAATCTTCCTCTATTAACACACCATGCTTTATAAAATGATTTTTAGATCATTTACAACATGCTAGGAACATCTGGTCGACCAAGACTGGGAAGAACAACAACAACCAAGAGGAAACCTTCAATCATGAGTTCCTTTTCAGTGTAGACCACCAACATAATAGCCACACGATCCAGAGACCACCACAAGCACAATTAAGTCAACAGGAATAACCACACCACTTCGCATCACCAGAATCAGTTGCATCTTAATACTAAACCTTAAGAACACACACTGTCATGACTGTCAAACTAGAAAGATTACTTCCTGATCTCCAAATCATGAACCACTCGAGTTGAGGGAACACACCAACATCCCAAACATGCCTCTAGATCCACAAATCATAATATTCCCATACTGGACCAATCCGGACCAACTTCTTGCCACTTTGTCATCACAGAACAACTACAAAAACCTGTTCTACTCAGAGGGCCATTACTTCGCCAAATCTTTATGCGGATCTCTCAAACCTCAACTGGAGCAACAATAGACAACCCTCTACAAACCTTTAATCCACAAACTCTGATCTTCACCTTACTGGAAATACTGATCACTCCTCTGCACTGTCTTCACTATTTCTGACAGAAGGATATGTTGACGTCAATGACAACACATCAGGCACATATTTGCAACAACCACCTCTCTAAAAAATAACTCTACAATATGAACATCATCATTGGTCTTCTTACAAGGAATAAAATGTGCTATCTTTGAGAATCTGTCCACCACCACAAAAATGGAATCATGTCCTCTCTGTGTCCTTGGTAAACCAAGAACAAAATCCATACTAATATCATCCCATGGATTCTCTGGTACATGTAATGGCTGATATAGCCCTATATTATGACTTGTTCCTTTTGCCATATGACACAATCTGCAACTCCACAAATTTCCTCACATCCTACTGCAACTATGGCCAATAATTATGCTCACCAACAATAGCAATGGTCTTATCTCAACCAAAGTGTCCATCTAATCCCCCACTATGTTTCTCCTTAATCAGGTTCTCTCTCATGGAACTCTTCAGAATGCACAACTGGCTTCCTCTAAATAACATGCCATTTGGATTATGAAATCCAACCATTTTGTCATGTCCAAAGTAATAGGTTCCAAACAAGCTTTTGAGGCCTCTGCAAAATCTGGATCTTCAGGATACAAACTTTTGAGCTCATCGAACCCAACAACCTCTACCTTCATTTATGTCAACAAATTTTGCCTTCTTCTCGAGGCATCTACAACTCTTTTAGACACCCCACTCTTGTGCTTCAAAAAAAAGTATAACTTTGCAAAAACTCAACCCATTTTAAGTTCCTTTGATTTAACTTTCCTTGACTATTAAGATACTGCAAACCCTGATGATCAGTATATAAAACAAACTCTTTTGGTAACAAATAATGTCTCCATTTCTTCAAAGCTTGAACTATAGCATAAAAATCCTGATCATAAACATAATAAATTTTCTTGGCATCATTAAGCTTCTCACTAAAATAGGCAATGGGCTTACCTTCTTGACTCAAAATAACTCCTATAGCACTGCCAGTAGCATCCCAATCTACCTGAAATACCTTATTGAAATCTGGAAGTGCCAAAACAGGTTGTTCTATGACTTTTTGTTTCAATGTATCAAAGCTCTTGGCTTCTCCTATAGTCCATCTAAACTCTTTTCTATCCCCTCTCATTGTTTCAGTTAGGGGTGCACAAATGATACTAAAATTCTTGATAAACTTTCTATAAAAACTTGCCAAACCATGAAAAGATCATACCTCTATAGCACTCCTTGGCATAGACCATTCAATGATAGCCCTTAGCTTCTCTGGGTCCATCTTAAGACCTTCCTCTAAGACAACAAGTCCCAGGTATACCAACTCCTTTGCAAAACTACATTTCTTCAAATTAATCAACAACTTCTCCTTCCTCAGTTTCTCTAAAACTCTTCTGATATGCATCAGATGCTCACCCCAATTCTTACTGAAAATCAAAATGTCATCTAAATAAACAATAACAAAACTTTCCAAAACTTCTTTCAATACCTCATTCATGAGCCGTATGAATGTGCTCGGTGCATTGGTTAGCCCAAATGGCATGACTAACCATTCATATAAACCTTCCTTTTTCTTGAAGGCTGCCTTCCACTCATCTCCTTCTCTGATTCGGATCTAGTGATACCTACTCTTTAGATCAATATTCATAAAGTACTTGGCTACACTCAAACAATCCATTATGTCATCCATTTTGGGTAATGGAAATCTGTGCTTGATCACGATCTTATTGATGGATTAGGAATTTGTACACATTCTCCACTCTCCATCCTTCTTTGGTGCTAGTATTGTAGGTATTACACATGGACTTAGGCTCTCCCTTATCAGTCCCTTCTATGAGCTACCTTATTTGGCAAACTGGCTCCTGGTATCAAATCCATTTGGTGACTTATCTTCCTCACCAATGGTAAACCTTCTAGTACATTATTAGAGACAATATCTTGAAATTCTTCCAACATATCTGAGACTTCTGCTGGTACATCTTCACATTTCTCTTGATCTTAGGAATCAATGTAAAGCAATGGAGCTCATGCTTCATACCCTCCAAAATTTTTCTGTCATCTACCAAGAAAATTCTGGCAATACTACATACCTTTTCTTCCACCTCCTTCAAGGGCTTCAACTTATGACGTTCTCCATCCTTTGTTAGGGAATATGTGTTTGCACGGCCATCATGGACAACACACCTATCATACTACCACGGCCTCCCCAATAACATATGACATGCATCCATCGATATGATGTCACACATCACCTCATCATGATAGTCACCAATCTTGAACTTGACTAAACACTGCTCATTGACCAAAGCTCTATGGTCCTTCTACAACCATGCAATCCGATATGGATGTGGATGCTTTCTTCTTGTCAAATTAAACTTGTTAACCATCTCTGAAACAATATTGTTAGTGCTTCCACTGTCAATAATAATATCACAACACTTACCTTCACATTTACACCTTGTGTAGAATAAACTCTTCCTCTGATCTAGTTCTTTCTCTTGATTCAACAAGGTTCTTCTGACAACTAGGGTTTTACCCCTTTCAACATTTAAATGCTTAGACTGTGCATCTTCATCTACATGTGCAACTCGTGCATTACCTTCAGGTCTTCTATTCATCCTTCTTTGATGTTGCAGACACTCGTATGCTTGATACCCTTCTTCTCCACATTGAAAACATGTTCCTATGAAACCTCCTCTTCCAGGTCCTTGCCTAGGTTGGCCTCTTCCTCTTCCTCTTTGCTTACCATTGTTTTGGTCATGAGGGTTGTAGGCATTATCTCCTCTCTAATTTTGACTGGTGCCAACTTCTTCACTTTTCTTTTGATCTTCATTTCGGCCTCCATAGGATCTTTCACCAGTCCTTCTCCCTTGACCTCTTCCTCTTTGCGTGCTTTCGAATCTTTTATTTAGCTTCTCTTCCACCTTCAGGGAAAACTGGTACACATCTTCTACGGTGGTCATTCTAACCAAGCTCAACTTCTCTTGAATACTTGGCCTCAACCCATTAATGTAACTGGCTACCTTCTCCTTGATGGCCTCTGCATGGCCTGTCCTGATAGTAATCTTATAAAAATCTTCTATATACTCCTTAACAGACTTGTTACCTTGCTTCAATCCTTGCAGCTTCTTCAACAACTCCATCTCATAGTCCACAGGAATGAACTGCTTCTTCAGTTTCTCCACCATCTGATCCCATCTGGTAATCTTTCCTTTTCCTCTCCTATTTATCTCTAACTGGACCTCCTTCCACCAAATACTGGCATGGCCCTTCAACTTTGTCTTTGCAAACTTGACCCATTCTAGATCTTCCACATCTTCATACTCAAAATATTCTTCCATATCATTGATCCAATCAATAAGTTGTTTCAGATTCAAATCTCCAAAATAGGTAGAAACTTTGATCCTAGGTCTCTTTCCGATCTTTGAAATGACTCTCAACAACCTAACTTCTGCAGGATCTCTTGCAACTTCTTGTTCTTCCTCAAATAGCTCTCTTCATCTTCATCTCCTCTTTCTTCTCTTGTTCTCAACTCAAACCATCTTCACAGCTCCTCTTGCAATGCATCAATTTGCCTTTGCAGGGCTCTAAAATACTCTTCCATCAAAGCCTTTCTCCCAACATGGTTGCTTCATGGAGGCATTTCGATCTCTGCAGAAAACCCACAACCTCATGTCCTGGCACAAATTGCCTCACAGTCAGCAATTTGTCTACACACTCAGGAACCCTTGCTCTGATACCACTTGATGAAGGGGGTAAATCATAAAACACACAAGAACAAAAATTGTACACAGAAAATAGAATATTCTTTTTGGACAACTCATTAGATTATAGAAGCTCAAATACAATTAGAGGATGAATCCTCCACAGGCTACAAACACATTACAACTTCCTATCTCAAGACTCTGGAATCTTATGCCTTCTATAACCCAAAATCTACTAGGGTTTCTATTTTCTTGCCTTTTCTTAACTCTACACTTTCCCCCTTATCTCTACCATTGCCAAGGGTTCCCAAAAATGGTTATAAATAGCTATTTTTGGCGGCCAACAGCCAAATTTTGAAATTTGCATCTCCCTCCAAAAATAGGTCAACTTCCAAGAGCCATAACTTTTGATCCAAGTGTCTGATTGACAAACCATTTGAAGCATCAGAAAGCTTGCAGAGTGATCTATGCGCTAAGAACTTGCTCAACTAGTTCCATCCATTTTTGGGCTTGTACAGGGCCATTTAGTGCCTCAAACCTAAAGTTGAATAATTTTCAAGCATTTTTAGGGAAATAGAAACTTTAATATCTTTCAGCTCACAAATGATCTTTGCTTGATTCCTTCACCAAAGGTCTTATTTTTCATTTACAAATCTTCTTGTAAATTTTTGCTTCAATCCGTGCCCAAATGCAAACTTTCTAAAAATAGCAGTTTGGAAAAACTGAAAGTTCTACATCATTATTCAAGCGATTATGGAACCATAAATACAAATTTTGAAAAGAAATGAAAACAACATCAATGATTTTGAATCATCATCTTTTTTTGGGTGATGCAAGATTACCCTTACACCATTGGATGCTCCTGAATTAGGAACTTGGCATATCACCAATATTCAATATTTTAGATCTATATCAGTATCATGAAGGACAATCAACTGACAACACCATAGGAGATTGTTTGGTAGACAAGACACCACATCAACAACAGGAGTAGATAGAGTAGATTTTGGATAGAAGAGTTGGGTGCAACACCAGAGGCAAGTAGTATAAGGAATACCTAGTTAAGTGGAAAGGAAGACCAAAGGAGGACTCATCATGGATTTCTCAGGCTGAGGTAGACTGCATCAGTTTTCCTCTAGCCCCAAGAAAGTGAGGGACTCACTTTTCAAACAAACCCAGGTGTCTGATGCAGGAGTGTCCCACGTTGAAAGGCAATCTTGAATCAACCAAAAACATCTTTTCTTTTAGTATTTAGCCATATCAGTCTTAGTAGATTGCACCACATTTGACTGTATGATTACTTCATTGTTCGTGGCACATGATGAAGAATCAATACTATGTCATCTACATCATATCTAGATTTCAAGAGGTTTGCAATTGTCTGCAGAGAGTTATCTCCATAAGAAGCACCATCAGGAGTCTCAATTCAAAGTAGTTACCATTCAACTTGGTGCATGAGGTTTGCGTCTCCTTCCCATGATGTGTGACACCAAATGAAACATCTCACAAGGTAGTATGGGACCATAGGCACCTTCATTCAGAACTACAATATGTTTCCTAAACATGTAGAGCATCACCATATGATTTTTGGTTGACCTACATGTTTCAACAAGAATTAGGTTTTGGAACCTCTTAAGGCTGACGTGGATCATTCCTTGAGCTGGGAATTGGTATATAAGCATTCATTAGATGCACTAGGAAGGCGGTGAATAGTAGTAGATAGTTAGTTCTTAGTGGTTGATTTGTGGAAGGTGCTACAAAGCCATATCTTTCATGTAAGTTGTAATAAGCTGGAGGTCAGGCCTGTGAGCCAATTGTAGTCAGTATATTGCCAACATATGAAGGTTGTAATTGTTCATGATGTTGAATCAATAAATTTCCATTTTTTGTTCCATTCTTCATTTTTTCCATTGTGTTTACTCTAAGGCTGCACAGTTGGACAATCCTTTCCCTAGACCCTCCATCCATGACTGCACTAGTCGAGGTGGGTGGGTAAATGCTAGGGGAAGTTTCTTTTTGATGGTGAAGCCTCCTGGTCATTCTCAGCTACATCAGATAGAGACAGTCTCTTAAGAGCCCTAAGACAAAAAGGTGCCAAACTTTGGATGGGCCGTTCTCTCAAACAGTGACACCTATGAATGTCTTCTTTACATGTATAGGTGAATGTAAGGTCCACCTAAAAATACCTTCCTTAGTTTTTTTAAAACAATTTCATTTTCCTATGGTAGCAAGGAATGCAATGTTCTAAAATGCTTTAGTTTCATCCAATGAAAAGGTGCTAGGAGTGAAATTTTAAATTTTGCATCTCATGGGGCCAAACTGATTGTGCCACTATGTTAGGGTGGGTGGGTGAATGCTAAGGGAGTGTAGGTGGAAAATTGGTACAAAAGACAATACAAAGATAATGTAAACAAAACAATACCTTTACCTTTGAACCAAGTCCTCCACACGTGATAGAACATGGTAGATGCACCCAAATCTACCAGATTTGTTCTCTTTGATGGATGTTTGATTGGTTGGAATGTTGATTGCTCACTTCTCTAGCATAACAATAGTGTGAATATGATGAATGAGAAGACCTAGAATGATTTCAATAGTGTAATGATACTTGAAATGTGGATGCCCAAATGGCTTGGGTGAGGTTTGATTTATAGGACATGGGTGATGGGAATGGACGACTAGGATTAAATTAGAAATGGATGGCTAGGATTAAGTGATACAAGAAGTTGTAGTCATTTGACAAGTGTCTCATGAAGGTCGAATGAGAGGAATTAAAGTCAAATGGTTTCCACCTTACATGGATTAGAAGCTTCTAGCCATGTGGAGATAGAGACAAATGTGGAATAAAATTATTTAATTTTAGAAAGGGATGATGTGGAATACATTAGTTAAATAAATCTTTAATTTATTTAATTAATTTGGATGAGGAATGATGTGGAATACATTAATTAAATAAATCCTTTAATTTATTTAATTAATTTGGATGAGGGATGATGTGGAATACATTAATTAAATAATATTTTAATTTATTTAGTTAATTTGGATGAGGAATGATGTGGAATAAATTAATTAAATAAATATTTAATTTATTTAATTAAATTTGGATGAGGGATGATGTGGAGATTAATTAAATAAATATAATTTATTTAATTAATTCAAAATGGGATTAAAATGGAATTATGATGGGACTAAATGGGATTGGTTAAATAAATATGATTTATTTAACTAATTGGGTGATATAAAGGGCAAAACGTCTCATCAAGTGTCTCAAATGATGTATCGACAAGGCATGGTCAATTTTAGGTGTCTACATTTGCCCCTCTTTGAGATGGTGTTATGACTAAGAGAAGTAACATCATTTCAAAGAAGATAAGGTATAGATGGATGGAAAAAGATGCCCCAGTCACTTGAAAGAGTGACAAAGAGGAATGGATGAAGAAATGGGATGATGATGTAAGGATATGATGATATCCCCCTGAGAGGATAGGCAGGTTGGAAGAACACAGGTAGGCTCTTGAAATGAATGAAATGATAAAAGATGGATAAGGAAATGGAGGACGCAAGATAAGGGATGGATGAAAGAGATGAATGATACATTATGCTGCAATAAAGTGAGCAACCATATAGTTTGATATAGCACTAGACATTATACACCAAGGTATAAGGATCAAGGTGACGATGTGTCATGTGCACCAGCATAATACAACCTTGTCTAACGTATGAGGAAGTAAACTTAGAGTATTAAAGTCCTAATGCACAAAAGGTATGATATGACCTTAGATGTAAAGGATAATGCAAAAAGCTATTCCAACATACACAAGATATGAATATTAGCTAGAAAGATATGGATGTGATACAAATGCAACATAAAAATGATAACACACACAAGCAAGCAAGCAAGCATGCACAAATGATGTAAAAACAAATAAGGTATTGCACCTATCAAGCTTTAAACCAATGATTGATTGATTGATTGATTGATTATGATAGTGATAGTGTTATCATTGCAGGGAACGATATATCCCTAGATCAACACAAAGATGTGGGAAAGACATTTCCCATTGATGGTGATGATGATTGATTGATTAATTGATTGGTTTACAACAAGATTAGGATCAAGACCAAGGATGTGATTGGATAATTTAACAAGATTGATTGAATTGATTGGTATGGATTAAGGATGACTTGCAAATGGATCATTGCTTAGAATTTTGGATTGATATGATATGATTTGATTTGATGGATTGGTCTGATTTGTTTTGATAAGGGCTAAGGATTAACTGGCATTTGATTTATTGCTTGGATTTTTTTGTTGGATATTTGATTTTTTGTATTTTGGGAATATTTGATTTTTTTTTTTGATTTTTTGAATGTTGTGATTTTTTGGTATTTTTTGAATGTTGTGATTTTTTTTGGATTTTTGAAATGTTTTAATTTTTTGGATTTTTGGGTGTTTTTTGAATGTCAATGGATTTACAATTTGGGTAGCCTTTGTGCTAGATACCAATGACAAGGGAAACCAAGTCTAGGTGCAAGAAGGTAGGTAGGATTGGATGAATGGATAAGGGGATGGGTGATAGGATAAGCAATAGGGGATAGAATGGATGTACGCATAAGAGGGCAAGGATGTGATCTCCAAAGGCTATGTCACATAGGAATAACATGCCCCATTCTAGGTGTAATAATTAGGATTTTACATGACAAAGTTTATGACAATAGGATAATGATGTGATTGATTGGAAAGGATGAGGTATATCAAGAGATATCCAAAACATGTTTCAATATTTTGCTCCCATGTTTTTATCAAGATCAAAAGGAGGAAAGGAGGATGAATGGACTCAATAGGATAGGTATATGGGTGTAATGGATAAGGATGGTAGGATAGGATAGGAAATGATAGGTTGGTTGAGACAATGTGCCCCCAAGTGTAAGTGACATAGAAGATCAATTGACACATGACGCTTGTTTGCCAGGTTTTCATCATGGTACTTATCCAAGGCACCACCAAGGGTTGCTTTCACCATTGGACGAAGGTATTTCTCTTTGCCATTTTGATTTTTTTTTTGGGATTATTTGGATGGGATAGGGAGATATAGATAGGAGGGACTCAAGAATCTAGTTCCATGAAAGGTGATAGTCCCATTAGAGATGGATGTCATCGCACATGGACCATGTCACATGCCATTATACTCATATATGTTGGTAAGGGGTTGCATAAGAGGGAGATGGATTAGGTGGATAGTGGATTATGATGTTGATTATGAAAGGTTTATGCAAGGATGGGGGATAGTGGATAATGATTTGGATTATGGATGGAAGGATAGTGGATTATGTATGGAAGGATTAGTCAAAAGGATGGATAAAAGATTTATGCAAAAGCATGGACCATAGGGATAGGATGATGGGGGAGATATGTAGGATAGTGAATGAAAGGTGGGGAGATGGATGTATGTGGGAATGTTGTGGAATGGAAAGGAACCAAGACCAACAGTTGCACACACCATGATAAACATTGAAGATTTTGATTTGGAGGAGGTGTAGGAAGCAATGGATATGTTTGCTTAGGGGATGGTTGATGTAGGAATTTATGTACCCACATAGACTTAGGATTTTTATAATTTTTGTATTGCTTGTGGGATGAAGGAATTTGAAATTTTTAAATGGAATGAGATTTTTGAGATTTTTGGATGGAAGAGGATTGTTGGGATTTTTGAGATGTGGATGCTTCATTTGACTTGCTTTCTTTTTTCTTAGGTACCCAAATCATTTTAGTTTTGGACTTTTCTTGTGGAGGTATGGGCTTATATAGCTGTTTGGATAGATTTTGCTTCAATTCTTTGCATTGATGCCCTAAGGCATTAGAATCTTTAGGATTTTTTCTTTATGGATAGAGGTATCCAAATTTTTATTTTTGAATCCCTTAGGATTGGTGGAAACTTCATGTTTAGATGATGTGTGCATTGATTAGTCATGATTAGGAATTGGAGGGGATTTATGGATGAAGGAATTAAAAGTGGATTTGTTGATAAATGGATGAGGGGATTGGATGATATGGATATTAGGCCTTGTGAGCAATGGTGGTAGAGTGGATGGAGGGATATAAGGAGTTGGAAGTAGTGGAGGTAAAGTGGATGGTGGATGGTGTATGGTCACATGATTTTGGGGTTTGTAGGATAATGGAGGAGGGATGGCAACATATGTTTTGGGGGTATGATAGGATGCATGGGATTTGGGATGGAAGAATGTGGATTTAAGAGGCATGGAGGTAGTACCAACATCTTGAGATTGTTTTTCTTGGGGAGGAAGAATATTCATGAATACAGGTGGTAAGACCAAGGAGATATGATGGTGGATTTGCAACATGGTTGATAGTGGGTGATGGAGGATCATTAGGAACTTGAGTATCATTATGCTCACTAAGATCCAAGCTATTTGTTTGATCATCTATGTTTACTTGGGAGCGAAGTGTCTCATCAAGAGAAGTGGATGTTGTGGAATTATGGATAGGATTGGGTGGGGGATGGATAGGAGAAGTTTGGATATCTTTCTCATGGATGGTAATGGGATTATGGATAGGATCAAGTTGCTCATGGATAGCTTCATCATTGATAGTATCGTGATCATAAAGAAGGTATAGGTTGTGGATGGGTTGAATGGAATGGATTTGATCTTGATTGGAATAAGGGCTTGATGTTTCCACATGCTTTATATTATGCTTCTGACACAACTCTTAGTTTTATTGAATAGAAGTGGAAGTGAGAGACTCTTGGATAGACTTGATGGGTTATTTCATGGTCATCAACATGAGGGTACAATGGGTCTTGACTTGGACTCACGGATGGAGATTCCTCAATAGGCTCGATGGGTTGTGGACCACATGATGAGGTTGGAGGAATAGGAAAAGTGTTTGAAGGCTCTTTGATAGACTCAAGGATAGGTGTTTGACATAGAGATGGTTTATTTCTTGCTAATAGCCATTGTATCACATCCATCATAAGTGTATGGGTGGATGGACAATATAATGGATGGATAATAAGGGTGGTGGTGTTGTAGGCTTAGGATTAGGTTTAGGTGGAGGGATAATGGTATTGGACATTTTAGGATTTGAACTAGATGGAGGGATAATGTGCTTGGATGGATTAGGATTATATGGTTTTATTAGGGGTAGATCACGTAATTGTGCTTGGACCAATTGCTGTAGGGTTACCTCCCAAGGATCTTTTTGTGGAAGATTAGAGGAACATGCGGATGACAGTAGTGAAGGGTTTGATGGACTAGAAGGTTGAGGGACCAATGGACTATAATAAGGACTACATGGTGATGTGGGGATAGGATTAGTAGGCTCTTGTATTGGCATATGATTGGATGATGATGTAGGATACACACAGGATGCATAAGCTAGAGCAGTGTTGCCCTTGTCAAATGTAGCATGGGGACTTAAGTACGCTTGATCTTGGTGCAAAGGGTAAATTAGGATCACATGTTCTTGTTGTGAAAAGAAGAATTAGGGTTTGGTTTAGAAGAAATTAGGGTTTGATGGTGATATATGATATCATGATTATGGATGCACATGTATGATGTTGATATTTATGGTTTTATGTTTTCATGATTATTGCATGTATATGGTAGATACGTAAATGATAAATGGATATGATTATATTATTTGATAATGTAATTCTTATGAAAAGATATATGCTTATGTTAATGGATAGATGATGACTTTATGCAAATGAAGTGTACATTGATGTATGTTATGCAAATATATTGATATGATGATATGTGATAGTGATATAAGATGATGTATGTCTAAAACACTTGTTTTGCAGGATGAAGATAATGAAGACAAAGATGATGATGAACAAAAGAAAGTAGATAAGATTCGATTGATCAAGCCTTGTGAGAGCTATGAATTATATTGCAAGATAAATAGATGTATGATGGATAATAAATGCAGCTTCTTGGCAACAGTTGCACACAAATTTAGAGATTTCAATCCTTATGTTTGATATAGCATATGGTATTATGCACCAAGGTATAAGGGCTAGGGTTACGATGTATCCAATACATTCAACATAATACAATCTTGTCTATTGTATGAGGTCAAGATGTTGATCTAACATACACAAGATATGAATATTAGCTGTTCCGAGATGGACTTTGACTTTGTAAGCAAATAGTTTGAACTTATTTCCATTAAACATAATGAGACCTTGTTGGTTATATGTATGGGAGATAGTCTTAGCATGAAATAGTCTTAGTACATAAAAGGCTTTTTGGGTCCTCAGATGCAAAAGATATTGATATGCAAGATGCTAATCCCAACACCTACAAGATACCCTTAGGCATAGTACCTGAGAATAAGATCATCCCACAAAATAGCATATGAAAGAAAATTATTATGCCCCAGTCCATACTTCATCGCAACATACCAAGATATGAGAAATCAAGGTAGTCTATACTAGGTATTAGAAAGAGACAAAACATAAATCAAAAGAAAACAATGACACAACCATCATGTTCTCTTGCCAAAAGAGGGTGCTCATGGATATATTGGATAGTGCCTTGTTGTGAGGAAAGATATATCCTGTTGAAGGCTGAGATGTTGGATTGATATAGCAAATGTTGGCTAAAGGCATGTGGAAAAATGTCTTTGTTTTCCTTTGATTTGATGAGTGCTTGAGCTATCGAGACATGCGTAGTTTGTTTTCTGCTTGAGTTAGTCAAATAAAGATGAAAGATACTTCCTTCATATGAGACAGATACTGGATACTTCCTTCATCTGTGCTTGTGGATACTTCCTTCATATTCTAGACTACCTACATACCCTGTATCCATGGGATCAAAGCATAGTATGATGATGATGAAAGTGATGATATGTAGTTTTAGGTGTTTATTGATGATGTGGAAGATAGATGATTGAAGAATATGAGACGGATGAAGATGATGATTGGTGAAGGTTAGATGATTGATGAAAGATGGAAGAGGTGTATCACCTATTCCTGAGTTTGGATAATTCCTTCATATTCTAGACTACCTACATACCCTGTATCCATGGGATCAAGGCACTTAACGATAGAGATGAGATGTAGTTCTTACAATGTTTTGATGGTAATGATGAAGGTAGATGGATTGATGTGATTGAGGGAATGTTTGATGATAGGAGGTGTTGATGGGATGTTTGATGATGATGCTTTAAATATCCATTCCAAAAAAACTAAGCACAACCAAGTGCCCCCAGTGTGGGAAGGACTTATTATGGAAGGTGATGGATTAGGTGACCTAGCTCTAGACAGATGATGGAAAGGAATGACACTTCAACTCCAACAATTTCCAAACCATCATAGGAGTAAAGTATGGAGATGAAAAAGGGAGTGGTCTTATTATGGATAAACAAGTTTATTGTGAGATGGGTGGAGTTTATTAGGGGATAGATGGAGCTTATTATGGGATGGATGGTATGGTAAACAAAAACTGAATAGATGGTAGGAGCGGGCTCTACACATAGCGCCTGTTTGCTAGGTTTTCACTATGGTACTTATTAAAGGTGCCTATTTACCAGGTTTTCACTAGAGGATAATTTATTTATTTATTTTATTTTATTTTATTTTTGTATTTTATTTATTTATTTGTATTTTGGTGAGGGGATGTTCCAAGGATCAAGCATAAAATTTCTTAAGATGAACACTATTGATAGGTTCATCCAAAGGAATGCCTTCAGGTGTTGAGAGAGTATAAGCTCTTGATCCATAGACTGCTATGATCACAAAAGGTCCTAGCCTTGAATTTGGTTCAAATTTATCCTTCTTTTCACGATCCTGTTGATTTTGTTAATTCTCTTTAAGGACGAGGTCTCCTACCTGGAACCTTCTTTCCTTGATCTTTTTGTTATAACTACAACGAAGATGGTTTTTATAGACTTGAAGGTGATTGAGTGCAGTAAGTCATCTTTCGTCTAGTAGCTCTAGATCATTCAATTTGGGTATTCTGTACTTTTCATCAGAAATGATATGCTGTAAGGAAACTCTCAGTGATGGGATCTTGACCTCAATAGGTAAGACAACTTCGGTGCCATACACAAGAGCATAGGGTGTAGCGCTAGTAGGAGTTTTGACACTTGTTTGATAGGCCCACAAGGCTAGATTAAGTTGTAGATGCCAATCACAACCAACTTCATTGACTGTCTATTTAAGAATTTTGATGATAGTTTTGTTAGAAGCCTCAGCTTGGCTGTTACTTTGGGGATAGTAAGGTGTAGAAAACCTATGTTGGATATGGAATTTATTGCATAAAGCATGGACTTCTTGATTTTTGAAAGGGCGTCCATTATTGGTAATGATGGCTTGTGGAACTCCATATCTACAAATGATGTAATGGAGGATGAATTTGGATATTTGCTTTCCGGTGATATAGGTCATTGGTATAGCTTCAACCCACTTTGTAAAGTACTCAGTGGTGGTAATGATGAATTTATGGCCATTGGATGAGGATGGATGAATATTTCCTATGAGGTCAATTCCCCACTATGAGAAAGGCCAATGAGTAGTGATAGGTTGTAGCTCATGTGTTGGAGCATGTATCAAATCCCCATGTTACTGACATTGTAGACATCTCTTAGCAAATTGTTGTGCATCTTGCTCCATGGTTGGCCAGTAATATCCAGCTCTCAAGAGTTTCTTAGTAAGGCTAGGGCCGGCAGAATACAAACCATAGACACCTTTGTGTACCTCGTGTAAGGCAACATTAGCATCTTTTGAGTCTAGACACCTAAGAAGGATACCATTGAGACTCTTACGGTACAAGGTTTCTCTAATGATGGTGTAATGAGAGGCTCGATGGATAAAGGTTTTGCATTGTGTTGGATAATTGAAATGGAAGGGTACCATTGTGAAGATACTCATATATATCCTCATACCAAGGAGAATTGGGACCAACAATTTCACATATAAGCTCGGATTGTGGGACTCCAAAAGCTAGAACTAGGAGTTGTTCGAACAGAAACTCACATCTTTGTGCATTAGTAGGCATATCTAGAAGAGAATCGATTGTAGCCATATCATCTGCTGCTTTGTTGTTTATCCTAGGAATTTGCTCAAATGTGATTTTGGAAAAGTATTTCTTGAAGTCATCTACCATCAAATTGTATGGGAGGATTTTTCATCTTTTGTTTGATATTCATCCAAAAACTTGTAGTTGTTTGATATCCCATTGTACAACCATGCATAATCTGGTGATCAAGGCTTCATATTCAGTGATGTTGTTGGTACAAGGGAAGGAAATCCTATGTGATTTAGGTATACAATGACCTTGAGGGGTGATGAACAATATTTTAGCTCTAGATCCATGATTGAATAACTCTTCATCAAGAAACTTAGAATGGATAGGATGAATATCTATCATTGGTGCTTCTTCTAGTTGATTAATGATCACTTGTCCCTTTATGGATTTTTGATCAACATATTCTATGTCAAATTCACTGAGAATCATTATCCATTTTGCTAATTTGCCTGTGAGTATTGCTTTAGATAGAAGATACTTGAGTGGATCAAATTTAGATATGAGCTTTGTTCTTTGGTTTAACATGTAGTGCCGCAACTTTTGGGAACCAAAAACTACAGCTAAACATGCTTTTTCCATGGATGAGTAATTAAGCTCATAGCCAATGAGAGTTCTGTTGATATAGTAGATGGCATGTTCTTTCCCTGAGTCATCATGTTGAGCTAAAAGGGCACCTAGGGCTGTTGTTGTTGAAAAAATGTATAGTAGCAATGGTTGATTAGGTACAAGAGGTACCCGTACAGGAGTTGTAGCTAGATATTCCTTTATTTGATCAAAAGCTTGTTGGCACTTATCATTCCATTTAAAAGGTTCTTGCTTCTGGAGCAGGTGTTGAAAAGGATGACATTTATCTGCTAGTTGTGAAATCAACCTGTAGATAGATTGTAATCTACCTTGAAGACTGCAAAGTTGTTTGAAATTTGATGGAGGCATGTTAAATATAGCTTTTACCTTATCTAGATCAACTTCTCTGCCTCTTCGAGATACAATGTAACCCAATAGCTTTCCAGAAGTCACTCCAAATACACATTTCTTAGGATTTAATCTCACTTGGTACTTTTCTAGTCTATCAAAGACCTATTCTAGTACTTTTAGATGACCTTCTCTAGTTTTTGATTTACCCACGATATCATCAACATAATCTTCCATTATGGTGTGAAAAAGATCGTGGAAGATAACAGTCATGGCTCATTGATATGTAGCTCCTGCATTCTTAAGACCAAAAGGCATTACTTGCTAGTAGTAAGTACCCCATGGGCATATGAAATTTTTTTTATGTTGATCTTTGGGAGCCATTAGGATTTGATTGTAGCAAGAAAATCCGTCCATTAGTGATAACATCTCATGTCCTACTATAAGTTCAACAATGCTATCTATGCTTGGAAGTGGAAAATCATCTTTAGGGCAGGCTTTGTTGAGATCTCTAAAATCGGTGTAGCAATGGATGCCCCCATTTGGTTTAGAAACTGGGACTAGATTTAAAACCCATTCAAGATAATCAATAGGCCATAGGAACTTATCATCCAACAATTTCTAAATTTCTACTTTGACCAAGAGTGCTATTTGAGCATGCATTTTCTATAGCTTTTGTTTGATAGGTTTTGCATTTGGAAATACTGCTAGATGGTGTACCACAAGTGAGGGATCCAACCCTGGCATATCTGCATAAGTCCACACAAAGTTGATTGATCTTTTCATGAAGAAGGCAGTGAAATCTATTCTTTCCTGATCTGATAGTGATGCCACTAGAAATGTGATCTTAGGATTCCATGTTGTACCTAGATTGATATCTTGAGATTTCTCCACCAACAAGGGTGACCGTTCTTGATATTTAGTGGTCAAGGGAAGGTCAAATCCTCCATCCTCAGGCACCTCAGAGAGGTTTTCACCCTTAGATACATCCTTTATTTTTACTTTTTCATGGTTAAGAGGCACCTTTTGGTTTTCATGTAGTGACCTTTCTGTTTTGATTTTATTTATTTCACTTTTGCGACTGAAGGATTTGACACCTCCCCCGAAGTATGCTAAATGAGGTAGGTCCATCATGAAGCCTACTTTGTGATCTCCAAATGGTATGCCTTTTCTTAAGCCCATGACCTCTGCTACATGGCTTCATCATTCTGAAATGTGTCTAGAATAGGTGCCCCCTGTTGGTCCCAATTGACGAGGTTACGATATACAAGTTGAAGGTTGGGTGATTTAGGTTGAGAGGTAAAGGAGGCAGATGATAGCATGAAGATGGATAGGTCTTGAAATAGTTCAGTTTTGTGGAAAGAAGAATCATCGATGGCATCCTCACTAGAGGTCTCTTTTGCGGGAAAAGCTTTGGCTACCTCATCGAGAATACACTCAATGTCCGAGGAAGGCGGAACCTCCTTACCGTACCCTAAACCTTGCTTATTAAACTTCTTGGGAACAATGATAGGTTCAACAGGTCCTTGTCCATGTAGTCCTAGACCTCCTTGTCCTTTGTAACCCATGTTCTTGATGATCCGAAATCCATTGTTATAATGTTCCACTTCTAAAGTGACTTGATCATTTTCATCAGAAAAGATCCAAGAGATGTCATCAATAGCTTCATCTTCTAGCATTTCTGATTTGATGAACACGGTTGGAGGAATGGTGATAGTAGCTTTGGATGGGATAGATTTGGATATTGATGGTTGACCGTAGGATTTAGGTTATAAGGGCAAGGCTCCTACACAACAAGATTCTTGTAGACTATATTCACCAAATCCTTTCTCTTTGTATTGAACATCAATATTGGGGATGGATTTACTAGATGAAGGCTTATTCAAATCAGATGGATCAACATAAGATGTAGATGGATGGGCTTTAGTGTTGATAGGTATGCAGATAGGATTTTGATATTTGGCTTGGAAGGCTTGGAAAAACTCAAATGGATTAGGATCAACATGGATCGTGATTTCAACACCATTATAAGGAAATTTTAGACATTGATGATATGTGGATGGAACTGCTTTCATGGCATGTATCCAAGGATGGCCAAGGATAATGTTTTAAGGCAATTCAATGTCTAGGACTTGACAATGGGTATCAGTAGTTACAGGACCAACCTTGATAGGTAGATAAATAATTCCTTTAGATTCTCTCTTTGCATCATCATATGCTTTGATAGTTATGCTCTTGGTAGTGTCTATGCGATCCTCAGAATATCCCAGTTGTTTTAGAAGCTTTATAGAACATATATTTAACCCAACTCTACCATCTATTAGTATTCATTTGACTCAGAGTTGGTTTATTTAGACTTTGATATGGAGGGCCTCATTGTGGGATGGATCGAGTGATGAAAGGTCTTTGTTAGAGAAGGTCAGATGATAAGGTGATTCAATACTTGCTACCATGGCTTCGAATTGTGTAGTATCAATATCATTGGGCACCGATGACTCTTGTAAAGATTTATCTAAGATATCTTTATGGACAGGTGATATACGCAATAATTCCAAAATGGAAATATGAGCAGGAGTCTTACTTATATGGTCAAGGATATTGTATCCAGAGTTTGGGTGTACAGTAGGTGGTGCTCCTTGGATAGTAACATGGCCTCTATGGGTGGTAACAATAAAATTAGGTTCTTTTCCTCTTATGATAATGGTAGATATGTGAGCTTGTTCGATATGTCCAATTGTAGATGACCCATAGTTATAATGGGCATTCTTCCATGTATTAGAGGCACTTGCTTTAACATGTGGTGGAAGTGGATTCTTGAAAGCATCAAGATCATCATTTGTCATCTGTTTTGGTGGATCAACAGTGATTTCTCCTCAATCAATAAGATTTTGAATCAAATGTTTTAATTTCATACAACCAGCTGTGTTATGTTCTTTCACTCTAGGATAGTCGCAATATTCATTGTCTTTATACCATTTAGGTTTAAATTGTGGTTCTTCATGTGGTCTAGCTTTAGGTAGCATGATTGTGCCAGCTTGTACTAGCTTTTTGAGGAAAGATTCAATAGGCTTTCGCAAAGGAGTGAATTGGTGTCTAGGTGGTGGATTTGTTTTAGCTTGGTTTATTTGAACAAAGGGTGTGCTCTTGGATGCCGATTGGATATGGAGGGGAGCCTTCATGGTTTGAACATTCTTTGCATCAACAATGCCATCATTAACAACATTTTTGTTCTTATTCCAAAAGTGGGATTTATCACTTGAAGATTGTCCATTGTCTTTTGTTTCCTTGAAGATTTTGATTAGACCTTTGCCAATTAAAGATTTTTCACTGTTTGTTCCCTTGGATATAAGTTCATCAAAAGTAGTGGCACTTTGGAGTTGCAATTGAAATGATAGTTCAGGATGGAGATTTTAAACAAAGATATCGACTTGTTTCTCAGGCATCTACCATGGGATCTTACTAGCCATATTTTACCATCGTTGGATGAAAGATGAAGGTTTCCCCATTTCATTGTTTGTTGTTGACAAGATCGTTCATGGATATCTCATTTTCTATATTGAAAGCAAAGTGATGCAAATTTTCCTGCCAACTCTTTGAATGACTTAATGCCCGAAGGTAGGTGAGAAAACAATTCCATAGTTTGTCCCCTGAGACTATGAGGAAATAGGCATAGAAGATATGTGTCATTATATGCAACGTCAAGACAAGCTACATAAAACGCTCTAAGATGGTCATTTGGATCACCTTTTCCTTTGTATTTCTCAAATTGTGGTATCTCAAAATGTGGAGGAAAAGGTATCATTTGAAGTGACTTATCAAAAGGATATGAGCATACTTTGTCAAAGGAAAATGTCTTCTTTTTTTGGCTCATACTCATATCTATGACTTGTTGTTGTAATTGAATGAATCGCTGCTCAAAATCAGATGTAGATGGTTGTTGTTGTTGCGGGGGATTTTGATGACTTCGATGATGTATTTGGTACACTGGAGTTTGATTTGGAGGATATTGTTGTGATATGGCATGGTGTATGTGTTTTGGCCTTGGTTATCAAATAATGGGAATGTGTATGAGTTTGCTGATAGATTAACATTTTGGGTTTGTAGCGCATGTGAACCAAAGGATGGATTGATGTAGGATATATGTTGGTTGGAAGTTGGTGGAATTTGGGACATGAGAGGTGGATTTTGGGTTTGAATCACATGTGAACCAAAAGATGGATTGATGTAGGACATATGTTGGTTGGAAGTTGGTGGAACTGGGACACGGGAGGTGGATTGGGATAGGATGTATGAGGGTTGGATGGTTGTGGTCCAAGTGAAAGGAGTTGATCAATATATGATATATTTGAATGTGCTCATGATCTAAAAGGTTGGTCAATAAATGATGTGTTAGGATTGGATAGCACATGCGGTGTTTGAAGTAGATTCATAGATGATGCATTGAGATGGGAAGACACATTAGATGTTTGGGGTGGTTCAACATGTGACACACTTGGATTAGAAACTTGAGATGCTTATGACACTTGTGGAAGGGTTAAATTCATGGAAGAAGATGGAATAGGATGCGACACATGAGATGAGGCAACATGTGGCACACTTTGATTAGAGACTTGAGGTGCTTGTGACACATGTGGAGGAGTTACATGGATAGAAGAAGATGGAGTGGGATGCAACATATGAGATGGATTAACATGTGGCACATTTTGATTAGAGACTTGAGGTGCTTGTGACACATGTGAGTTGATCATGTAAGATGGTGTTAACAAAGGCTCTATTGATGTGGGAACATTTGGTTGGCTCGTTGTCATAGATGTAGAGGATACATGGAATGGATAGGTGGATTGATTAGTCAAAGGTGGTGTTTGGATACATTGTGTGTAGATGTTGTGGGTTTGGTGGACATGGTAGTAATAGCCTTATGGGTTTCCCTAGCAACAATGGTATCATTGATTAGATCTTGTTTTCAGATTGTGGATATATCAAAGTCACTTGGCAATTTGGCTCTTCCTTGAAATAATTGTAAGAGAAATCTATCGGGATCAAACTTTAAGAGCCTATTGACAGTTTGTAAAGTTTCAAAGTCTTCTAGCTCCTCTAGATCATCTTGAGATTCTTCATAGGTAGATTGAGAAAAATGATATTGTGGATCTTGAGTTGATGATGAAGGTCTGATAGTATAACTTGTGGGTACAAATATATTAGCATCCATTCTAGTCATGAATTTTGAGGCATCCTTGAGAGGCGTAGACTGAAATTCTTTTAGGTTAGCCTCCATGGCTGCCTTATATTGACTCCTAGTTTGAGGCATTGGTTGATGATGGATGAGATTTTTTTGGACTTGTGTGACAAAGATGAGACTCTTGGATTGATCGATTGGTTTGATTATTTAGTTGGATTGATTGATGGTTGGCTTGATCAATTGATTGGATTGATTGATTGATTGGATTGCTGATTGATTTGATTAGGATGGATTGATTGATTAATTGGTTGGATTGATTTGGATTGGCTTGATTGGATAAGATTATCTCCCAATAGATAGACTCATAAAATCAAGGGTAGACAAAATTGATTGATGATGGTGATATAGCCCAACTCAAAAAGAACCACTCTCTTAAGATGGAAAAGATTTGTATGATATGATTAAAAGTTGGATAGTGACCAAAGCCAAAGGATGATGTTGATTTGATTGATTGATTGTTGTTGATTTCTATTTTAGAGTCTTAGGTGGATGCAAGGGCTCAAAAAGTCCAAAATATGATGTGATCAAGTTGAATAAGATGTGTGCTAGCTATAGATGATTAGTGTACTATCTAAAAATTGATGACAAAGCTAAGGACTGACTGGAATGAGGTTTTTGGACTGGATAACTAGAAAGAGTCTATAGATTGCCAGAGGTGAGACTGTACCAACCAGAGGCAAGTCAGGATAGCTCAAAGGTGACTTAGGATAATCCAAAGGTGTAATTTTGTTGATCAAAGGTGATTTTCAGCAGCTCATAGATGACTAGATATGGTGCAAAGGTGACAAAAAATAACTCAAAGGCATTTTATGTAATGAGTAGGGGTAATTCAAGATGACTCAAAGGCAAGTTTCTGTCATTCAAAGGCAACTAGATATAATGCAAAGGCGTGGATGGACTGTGCCAAGGTGAGTTTCAGTGACAATGTCTTGTTTTTAAAGGGTAATTGGCAAGAGAACAAACAACAAAGACACAATCAGAAGGTTTTGGATGACTCTGATACAAAATCAGAGTAAAAGTCTGAATGAGGGCCTAGATTAGCCCAAAATTTTTCACTGGTCCCGTCAAAATTGAAAACACTTGTAAGCATGTACAACCTATGCTGGAAAGAGGATACTACTTGCTGAGTCCCTACTTGGATTACTCCATATACTGAGACAAAGTAGACAACTAGAGGTATTGGTGACACTAGCTCCCCCACCATGACACGGGCACACCAAATCTCTTACCCTGAAGATCCATAGATCTTATGAATCGAGGGATTTTCTATCTCTACAATGAATAGTGTGTATAGGGCAGATTCAGAGGTCCAACCTCCTACACCAGCAATAAAAAAGGTTTTTGGCTTCTACAACAAGTGGTTTTTAGTAATGATACAGGGGACCGACATGTTACGAGCATCCAACAAGCTACTTAAATCTTTAACTAGTCCTACTAGGAGTCTCATATACACAAGGTACACCTCCTTTCAAACTAGCACTGTACGTTAAGCACTAATACCAGTTAGACTTGGCTTTTGCCTTATCCTTTTTTATATAGCAGACCAAATGAAAGTACCACTTGAGGTCATTCCCTTGGGGTGAGTACCTCTTTTCCCACCAAGGCAGGCCTCTCTAAAGATAATAACAAGTTCTCTTACACCCAAGATCCATTTGATAGGCAAGGGGAGAGGATACTTTTATTATTAGCTTAGGGATCTACTAATGTAACACAAATAAATAAGCAAACAAAGCAAACAAGTTCTTTTTAAGCACCAAATGAAATATTCCTAGATTAGTGAAAATAAGGTAAATCTTTGACCGATCGACCTTTAACTGATTTGTTAGTAGTTTCAGATCCACCTTTCTTTGATAATAGATAAAAAAAGATGCACCAATAGATGTTAGCTTCAAATAAACCAAGATTGCAATAATTCAGACCAAAAGTGATGAAATAAAATGCAAAAGTGATTAACAGTGAATCAAAAGTGACTAATTTTTACCAAAGGCAATGTTCTGTCGATCATAGGTGATCTTGGGTAGTTCAAAGGCAATCAGACACTGTACAAAGGTGATTTTTTGTCATCCAAAGGCATTTGACTATCTAAAACCTGCAAAACTCAAATAACATGGCAAAACAAATGATCATAATAGAGATATATAAAGCCCTGATAACCCAGAAAGATGGATTTATTGAATCAAATCTGTACCCTGCAACCAAAACACAAAAGATCCAATGATGTGATATGATAGGTCAAAAGATAAAGCAAGTCCCAAATAAACTAGCTTGAGGATGAAAAAGACAATTAGGGTTAGCAAATAAACCAGCTTGCAGCCCAAATCAGACACACTAAGATCAGAGAAAAACCCTACAAAGAAAAATATATTAGTAAAACCCTAGTATAAACAATGGCGACTCTCGGCCAACCAGAGTCAATCAGATATAGACCATAGGTGATGTGGAGTTGTTCAAAGATGATTTTTTCCTGACTAAATGCAATTTTCTGCCGATCAATTGTGCTATTTTGTACCTAGACTTCAAAAAATAACTTTTCAATGGAAAATCAATCAAGGACGTGAGTCCCACTGGGCGTGCCGGAATGTGTGAGTAGGAAAAATTAGGTTAACAAGATCAAGCATTACAAGCAAAACCCAATCCCACCACCTTCAAGAAATCTATCTAAATGATGCAAAATAAAAGCAAATCAAAGAAAAATGTCACCTAGATTGTATGAATTCCTTGGTTGAATGTGAATTGCTTCTCCAAAGTGAACAACCATAGTTGCCAAAGCTGCCATGATGATAGATGATATGCTCAAAGTGCTTAATGGATGCTAAATGGATGCGATATGCATAAGATGATAATTTGGACGCTAAAGAGATTGTGTGTGATTTAGAATGAAATGAGAGGGTGTATATATAGCTCTCAACTAAGATTGATCAACAGTGGAGAAAAAGTGGCTATATGAATAGTTGAGATAATTCAAAAGGCATGGATGAATGTGTACAAGACATGTGTCCATAGGGAAAGCTTTTATTAAATGATTTAGTTGTCTTTGTTGGTGGAGATAAGATTGATTTTCTTAAAATATGATGCTTTTCTATTTTAAGAGTTGGATGACAAGGATGATTAATTTTTAAGTCAATTAAATCATTTTTTTAATTTAATTTTTGACAAACTATGGACAAGACCAACTTGTACACAGAAAAAAGTGATAAAAGAGGAAAATGATAAGATAAAAATAAATTAAACAAATAAATTTATTTAATTTATTTTTTAAATGATGGAGGAAAAAGGTAAATTTAGAAAATTGGAAGAATAAATATAAATTAAATAAATAAATTTATTTAATTTATATGCATGATGAGAAAATAAATAAATAAAATATTAATTTTATTTATTTAAAAAGGTCTAATTAAATAAATTTAGAAAATTTATTTAATTTTAGAAGAATAATGGGATAATTAAATAATTAAAGATTATTTAATTATAGATATAAAATAGAAGAATAAAGATAATGAAAATAGATGAAATTAATTAAATAAATATAATTTATTTAATTAATGATAGTAGTGGATGGGGGCCGATAAGGGCATGGTTCGGTGGTTAAGTCACTTAGTTGTAGTGACGGCCACCAGAGTTCAAACCCCCACTGGGCAAACGAGCTCACAGGATTTACGCCTTCGTTGGGCCAATGAGCTCACGGGTTTGAAGTGTTCTTGCTAGGGGATGAGGTCCCCTGTGTTGTGGCCTCACCTATTCATTGCTCTGGGAAAAAGCATTTGCGTGGAGCCGGAGGGCGTGTCACACCAGCATCACCGGTCACATTAAAAATTTTACCAGGAGCATTTTTAAAAAAATGATAGAAGTGGATGATTTAGAAGAAAATAGATAATTGATACAAGTGTGCTAGACAAAATTGACATATGCAATGGTGAAGAATGCAACAAATTGATAAATGGTATGAAGGGTCAATTTTAGGTGTCTACAGGGAGGTCCTTTTTCATACGCCAAGTGTCCCAGTCATTCCAGACTATAGGCTTCTAGCAAAGTCACTTGAGAGCCCTAAGAGCAAAAAACTGCCAAACTTTGACAGAACAGTTCTCAGAGTTTGTGGCACTTAGCACCAGGAAGGAACATAACCCCCCTGGGAACCCTATGATTCCCTCCCAGCTAGAATTCCTGGGGTTGGGTGGGAGTTGTAGTTCGATTGCCCCACACACAAGTTGTCGGGAGGTTTCTCCAATTAGAACCAAACTAAACTAGAACTAAACTAGAACTCTGGTGGAAAGGTAAGCTGCAGGTGTTACTTACTATACCTCTGCCTCTGCTTTCTATGCTACTTATGCTGGTGCTGCTGCTGGTCGTACTGCTACTAGCTTCGGATCTGCTATCTATACGTCACCATCAACAGAGTTCTTAACCGACTGCTTAACCTATTGGATCAATGGCTTAAGCTGGTATTGCTGCTGCTACTGGGACTGGGTAAACAACTAGCTTGTTTCGTTTGGACCTATAGGTTCACGTGGGGTCCATATACAATAAACTCTCTCATTTTTTTCAACTCTAAACTATTTGGCCCTGTCGAAATTAAATGCATTCTTGCAAAATGCATCAGTGGCATTCAACATAAGCTTGCTAGAAGCCATATTTTTTGTTGTGTCTCATGCGGCCAAACCGAATACCCTAACACATTGGGGTGGGAAGGTGAATTCTAGGGGAGATCTTGTTTTGTACCCCAAGTGTCTCAGTTGTTTTGGACTATAGGTTTCTGGCAAAGTCACTCAAGAGCCCTAAGAGCAAAAATTACCAAACTTTGATGGAGCAGTTCTCAGAGTCCGTGGCACCTAGGGATATTCCATTTGGACCTACAGTTGCATGTGGGCTCTATCTATAATAACCTCTCTTGGTTTTTTAAACTCCAAACCATTTGGCCCTACCAAAATCAAATGTATTCTTGCAAAATGCATCAGTGACATTCAACAAAAGCTTGCCAGAAGCCATATTTTTCATTATACACCTCATGGGGCCAAACCAACTGTGCCAACATGTTGGGGTGGGTGGGTGAATGCTAAGGGAGGTCTTGTTTCATGCCCCAAGTGTCCCAGTTGTTCTAGACTACAAGCTTTCGACAAAGTCACTTAAGAGCCCTAAGAGCAAAAAACTACCAAACTTTGATAGAGAAGTTCTTGAAGTCCATGGCATCTACAAATGTTCTTTTTGGACCTACAGGTGCATGTGGGGTCCATCTACTATAACCTCCCTCAGTTTTTAAACTCCAAACTATTTGGCCTTGCCAAAATTAAATGCATTCTTGCAAAATGCACTAATGACATTCAACATAAGCTTGCTAGAAGCTATATTTTTTGTTATGCACTTTGTAGGGCCAAAATGATTGTTCCAACATGTTGGGGTGGGTGGGTGAATGCTAGGGTAGGTCTCTTTTTGTACCTCAAGTGTCCTAGTCGTTTTGGACTATAGGCTTCCAACAAAGTCATTTACTAGAATCCTATAGTCTAGAATGATTGGGACACTTAGGATGTGAAATGAGACCTCCCATAGAATTCACCCACCTACCCCAACATGTTGGTACAATCGATTTAGCCCCAGGAGGTGCATAATGAAAAATATGGCTTCTGGCAAGCTTATGTTGAATGCCACTGATGTATTTTACAAGAATGCATTTAATTTCGGCATGGCCAAATGGTTTGGAATTGAAAACAATTGAGATAGGTTATTCTATATAGACCCCACATGTACCTATATGTCCAAACGAAATATTCCTAGGTGCCACGAACTCTGAGAATTGCTCCGTCAAAGTTTGGCAATTTTTTGCTCTTAGGGCTCTTAAGTGACTTTGCCAGAAGCCTATAGCCCGGAATGAATGGGACACTTGAGGTACAAAACAAGACCTCCCCTAATATTCACCCACGCACCCCAACATGTTCACATAGTCAGTTTGGCATCATGAGGCACGGAATGCAAAATTTCACTCCTAGCACCTTTTCACTGGATGAAATTGAAGCATTTTAGAACATTACGTTTCTTGCCACCATAGGAAAACAAAATTGATTTAAAAAACACTGAGGTAGGCATTTATAGGTGGACCTAATATCCACCTATACATGCAAAGAAGACATTCGTAGGTGTCACGATTTGAGAGAACATCCAGTCCAAAGTTTGACATCTTAGGGCTTTTAAGAGTCTTTGTCTGATGTAGCCGAGAATGACTAGGAGGATTTTCCACCAAAAATACACCTCCCCTAGCATTCACCCACCCACTCTGACATGCTGGTGTAGTCAGTTCAGCCCCAGAAGATGCAGAATACAAATTTTCACTCCTAGCACCTTTCCACTCGATGAAACTAAACTAAAAGCTATGTTGTAATCTCCATTTTTATGTCTTTCCTCTACTTTCCTCAAGTTGATATGGTGTTCTCACTTGATCCAATGTGTTCTATGTCATTAATGAAAGGTTCAAATAGTCTTGAAGATGATGAAGAGGATGTAGTCTTTATGTAGTTGTATGAATTGGAGGAGAAGAGAAAAAGTGATATGTAAAAGATATGATCATGTTAGCACAAGAAAAATGTAATGATGGCATAGATAACATCATTTAGAAAACAAGATATAATCTTGTAAGCACATGTATCAAAGTGTAATGAGATGTTACCCCATGCAATAAGTCATGATAATGTAATCATTTAAGCATAATATAAGTGTTATGTAAGAGATAAGAAAATATGCATAGATATGAGAACATAATCCATACGATGTATAAAACCACTTAAGGTCAAGGATATAGAAAGGAAGGTATGTATGTGAGAAACACATGTGATATAGTAAATGTGGATAAGTGAAAAGAGCTATGAGATATGAAATTACTGAAGATTCGATGTAAACTTATCTCTAAACCTACAAGTTACTTCTCCAATTTATGCCTTGTTCTTGCAATTGAACACTCAACACTAGATACAAAGGCATGTGAACTATTTGACAAAACATCTCAAAGAGATGTCATCTCATGGAATGCAATGATTGCAAGATATGCACAAAATGGATTTGTTGCTTTATAAAATTTCAAGAAAATGCAATTGGCGGGTGTAAAGCCAAATTTCACAACCTTTGCCAACATCCTCCATGTCTATGCCAAAATGGGATCTTTGCAACATGGTACATGGACATCTATCAAAGCATAAAGGATATGGGAATTTTGTAGGATGTTCTAGTTGCAACTACCCTGGTAGACATGTATGCAAAGTGTGGGAGCATAGACAAGGCACGTGAACTGTTTGACAGAACACCTCAAAGAGATGATGTCTTATGGAATGCAATGATTGCAATATATGCACAAAATATATTTGTTGCTTTAGAAACTTTCAAGTAAATGCAATTGGTGGGTGTAAAGCCAAATTCCACAACCTTTGCCAATATTCTCCTTGTTTGTGCCAAAATGGTATCTTTGGAACAAGGTACATGGACATCCATCAAAGCATAAAGGATATGGGAATTTTGTCAGATGTTCTAGTTGTAACTGTCCTGGTAGACATGTATGCAAAGTATGAAAGCATAGACAAGGTATCTGAATTGTTTGACATAACACCTCAAAAAGATGTCTCATGGAATGCAATGATTGCAAGATATGCACAAAATGGATTTGTTTCTTTAGAAACTTTCAAGAAAATGTAATTGGCAGGTGTAAAGCCAAATTCCACAACCTTTATAAGCATCCTCCCTTCTTGTGCCAAAATGGGATCTTTGGAACAGGATATGGACATCCATCAAAGCATAAAGGATATGGGAATTTTGTTAGATGTTGTAGTCGCAACTGCCCTGGTAGACAATGTATGCAAAATGGGGAAGCATAGATAAGGCACATGAATTGAGGATAACTATCTTTGATTTAATGAAAAATATCATAAGTTTTGTCATTTTTAACATGTATCTTGCATGTTTGACATGTAAGATGAGAAAATATCTATGATTATCATATCAATCTAGTACTTTCTATATCAAATCTAGTAGTTTCAATATCATGATTGTTATGAGATGTATACAAAAACAAGAGTACAACAAATATGTTAACTAAGACTAAGCATCCATGTAATAATTTAGCATAAACAAATTTATTGAACAAGTATGTACTAATTTAGCATAAATTAAAATGAAATGTTAAATATAGATTTCATATGATTTCCATTATGCTTCTTTTTATTAATTCTTACTAATTAGGGTATTCATAGAAAAATATATAGTAAAGTTCATAACATCTACTTATGTAAAAATCTTTGGTTTTATGCTAGTAATAAGACAACCACCGGTATCAAAACAACAAGAAGGCATTCTTAATGGTGTTTAGGCAAATACATTATCATTTGATGGACAAATGGTCACATGTCATTCTATGAAAATCCTATATCTAACTAAATCTACCATTATGGCAATTAAGATCAAGTTATCTATTGAGGTAGGAAACTACATGTCATCTTTCTACCAAGAAAAACAATCATATATGACAAGGAATCAATCTATAACATGTTATTGTTCATAAATCAACCATCCTAAAGTGAATATACATTCAAATTTTAAGTTTCAAAGTAGGAATACATGCACACAAGGAATTCAAATTATATTGTATATCAAGGTGTATATATAGAAATCTAGGATAATGGTAGACATATACAAAAAATTGGCATATATGCCAACTCAAAACATTTTTGACATGTGGCATATGCCATCTCAATATATATACATACAATCTACATGCCAAATAGCTACATCAAATACAAAAAGTCCACTTGACGCTATGTCTCTAGAGAATCCTCAACTTGTGGTGGACCCTCAAAAAGTGGCCTCTTTGTGCCACGATGCTTAGTACTTGATGGATGCAACATTGACTGCAATAATAAGTCAAACCAAAAATTTGATCAATTAGTTCAATGGTAAATATAATTAAGTTAGATTAGTAAACATAAACTTATTTACTAGAATTTAGAACTTTGAAATTAACATCTAAATCACTACAATCAACTATAAGGTCTGTATATTGGGTCAATGCAAGAAGTTGGGTCCACTTTTTAGCCAAAAAGTGGAAGTGTTTTCCCTGATTTTCAGAATTTGTCACATTTGACCTTAAAATTTGAAGCACTTATAGATGGAATCTTTAAAAAAGTCAGTAAATATAAAATGTAGTACTCGGAGTCTAGTTTTCAAATATGTAATTTATTTCAATACTGAGATGATACAAATTGATTTTCCATAGGCATTTCTAAAAACCATTGTTTAAAAGTCACTTTTTTTAACCATACCATGCACGTGTACGGCCAACATAATTTGACCTAAATAAAATTATTTTTCAAAATCCTTTTGGGAAAAGATGTGTAGTACAGTGAAGTTTGATGAGGATATTTTTTTATAATTTTTTTTCAAATCATTTTTTTTATTAATTTTTTATTAGGCCTAATTACTACTTTTGAAAGCCCCTCATGTACAACCAACATAATTTGAGCAAAAAAATCATAAAATTAATTTTTTTTTTCATTGTGTAAAGAATGATGTGTAGATTGATGACATATAATTTTTTTAAAAAAAATTAAAAATTAAAAGTTATTAAAAAAATACAATCAACCTGTCATTTCAAGTTTTTGGACCAATTTGCTCATAAATTAAATAATAAATAGAAGAACATGTCCAATAACAAAACAAATTACATATTTGAAAACTAGACAATGTCATCTGTAATGGGTTTTCATTTCGTAAAAAAATTCAAAAAAAAGGTCCTCAGCCATATAGGTAAACTCAATGTTTCTTTTTGTTCTGTACTTAGAAAAAAACTTGCAGGTCCAAGGCTCAAGGTCGGCCAACCATGCCTATCCTGAGCCTAAAACCCAAGCAAGGGAAAGGAAAAGGCGGTCAGTGATTTCAAAATTCATAGAACGGGTACCTGTTATAAAACGGGTCTGCGTTACATAAAGGGTACCCGTTATTTTTAAGAACGGGTACCCATTTCTATTATATCCATTATTTCCCATATCAGGGAAAAACATACAATTACTGTATCCTTGCAACTTGCAAGTCTGATCAGTACAACCCAATAGCGACAATTTCTACATTTTTTTTACTTACAGGTGTTTTGTGGAATCTCTTGACAGGTCATATTCTATTCAGATTTTGATAGGAATCAGTCATATGAACAATTCTGAAGTGAAATCAAGTGCATGAGCTATTTTCAGGAGGAATAAAGAAAGAGGGTTTTTGTTTTTACATCTACTTTTTACTTCAAAATCTATGGAACAAAGGATCTACATCTAATTCTACTTCAAAATTTCAAATAAGGACATCAATTATGAAATTGGATTAAGTATCAATTATTATTTTATCAAGAGGGTTTGGTAATCATGGGATCAAATCAATGTCAAAGAAAAAAATAAAGGAGGGTAATGACACCTCAAAAAATTGAAGCAAATAGAGAGAAGGAAGCAAAAAGGCAAAGAGATAGAAGAGCAAAGATTCAAGAGATGAAGAATATTGAAGCATCTAGTTCCATGAGTATTGAAGAGAAAGACATTCAAGAGACTATAAATGATGGGATGAATGTAGATGATGCAAATGTGGAAATGGTGAATTTGGAAGAAAATGTGTCTATAGAAACAAATGCATGTATATCTTCAAACCCAACTTTCAAAAATATGGAAAATGTGACTATACAAACAAATCCAAGTATGTCTTCAAAGCCAACTTTCAATGATATGAAAAACACGACTATAGAAACAAATCCAGGTGTGTCTTCAGAGCCAACTTTCAATGATATAGAAAACACAACTATAGAAACAAATCTAGGTGTGTCTTCGAAGCCAACTTTCAATGATATAGAAAACATGACTATAGAAACAAATCTAGGTATGTCTTCAAACACACCTATTGATGATATGAATGAGAATGGTATCCCTTATATGAGTGAAAATGAAAATGTTTTATTTGAGATTGAAAGAAATGTCTTAGATAATCTTCCTGGTAAGATTTCTTGGAGGCAAATAAGAACTCATGCAAATAGATTATATAAAATATTTTTTTTATAGAAAAAGTCTTGGATTTCAATGTCAACTTATGATGCAATTGATGAAGATGTGGAAATTGCGAAAAGTAATGAAAAAGCTAGGCATCTTTGTAAAACCTAAAAAAAGATTAATCAATCAAACAAGTTTTATCTAGTGTTGCTAATGCTATTGATTCTATTGGTAAAAAGAGTCGATCTAAAGATAGAAATACAGTACAAAGAGCTATAACAACTGCTTTAATCAATAAATCATCTTCTAATAAAAGAATGATAAGTAAGACAAGTGAAATTCTAAATATAAATCCTAAAACTTTGAGAAGAGCAGCAAAGAGAAGAGAATATATTGAAAAAGATCCAATTAACCAATGTTGGACTTTTAGTGGTAGACTCCCAAGGTATGACATGAAATTAAATAGTGAAATCAAATCTTTAATTGAAAAATATTGGCATGATAATACAAGGGTATCATCTAATGTTAGAGATGTTTTAAAATTAAGAGTGGGGTCTAAAATTCGTGATCCTCATCCAAAACATCTATTAGACATGACTCAAACTAAATTATATAAAAAATTCTTAGATGAATTAGTGTTAGAACTATTTAATATTACCATAAGCCAAAGATCTTTCAAGAAATGTAAACCTTGGTATGTGAAAATTAATAAACATCGAATCTCTTGTTGTAAAACTCGTGCAATTTTATTATTATGATGATATTTTTCGATATATACGTTCTACTTTGCATACTGATGAAATTATGCAGGAATGTGGTATTAATATGCCACCTCAAAAAATTAAGGAGTTTGTAGCAGGTTTGTTTTGTGAAACATCTACTGGATACTTATTTTATTCAAAAGCATGTATTTCTGGACAATGCAATAGATGTGGCAACTTTTCATTATTAGGAGAATGTATGCATGAAAATATTTCACATGAATTTGGACAACAATTAGTGGATGTGAAAAGATTCAAGAATGTTGAATATTCTTTATAGGATGGAAAAATTGGAAAGCATTGTGAGTTAGTCACTGAAAAAATTTGTGTGCACACATTCATCAAAGATTTTAAGGATAATATTGTGTCCAAATATGTCAAACACTCCCAATATGCTCGGTGGCTTGATGGACAATTTCATTAATGTAAAAACACATTTCCAATTGGAACTATCTTATCAGTGGTTGACTTTATAGAAAACTATACTCTTGCTCCACAAGAGGAAATTCAATCTCAGTATTATAATTCAGTGCAAGTGGCCATATTTGTTCATATTGTATACAGACATGCAGATGATAGTAGAGAAGATAATAGAAAAAATTTGAGGGAGTATCATTTCTATTTGAGTGATAACCGGTTACACTCTTCAGAGTTTGTGCAATATTGTTGCACAAAATTTTATGAAAGTTTAAAAGAAAGAAGAATCCAGATGGCACAACATTTCATATGGTCAGATAATTGTATAGAGCAATTAAAAAATGCAAGAATATTTTAATGGCTATGTAGGGCTCACAAAGAAAATAATATCCAACATATGTGGAGTTTTTTTGAAGCTGGACATGGTAAAGGAGAACATGATGGAGCTAGAGCATATGTGAAAAGAGCTCTTGCTAGAGAGCAACTAAGATTTGAGGATGCAACCAAATTTAGAGATGCACGTGCAATTGTGGATTGGTGTAATAAAAAATTATCTACGGGATAAGTGAGAACTCTACAATTTGACCATTCTTTTGGTTAGTTGAAGAAGAGAATATTCCTACTCGACTTGATTGTGAGACAATAACTGGATCAACAAAATGGCATTCATTTAAGAGTTTAAATGCAAGTACATGGACTATATGGACTAGAGAGCTTGCATGTTTTTGTTAATTTTGTATTACAGGTGATTGGGGAGCATGTGAAAATATAGAATGGGTTGAAGAATGGAAACAAAGATCCTTGACACCTAAAGAAACACAAGATCAACTTGAAACAACAATTGAAGGTGATAATCAAATGTTTGCATCAGATGACTATGATCATGTTTCAGATCTTGTACAAAAAGGTACTTTTATTTTCAATACTTTTTTATTGCCATTTTTTTGTACATCTATATATAATTAATTATATATGTATGCATGTACAAATTTATGTGATATAGATACATGTCACACTTTATTGAATTACATATTTTTTTTTGCAAGACATGTGTATGTTGTTGTTGCACCGAAGGGCAATGAAGAGGAAACTGAGTATTGGTTGGTTCGATGTGTTGAGACAAAACAAAGTTGTTACATCCTAGAGTAGATGATGATAACATAGAGTATCCAACAGGTTCTGTGGTTGTTGTTGGCACTTGGCTACAAAAATATCTAATAAGAAAGAATGGTTTGCCTGCATTTGAAGATTATGAAACACATAAGAAGATCATACACTACTCACATTTGGTTGTGGCAACAAATATAAAATTAGTCAGATATCAAGGCAAACCTACTAATAAATAGTTATGGACACTTTTGATGGAAGAACATGAGTCAATTATAGATGTATTACAAAAAAATGAGGATATAGATGGTACAATGGAATAAATTTCTAGGTATGTAAACCATACTCTTACATCCCCTAAATCCATCCTCTTAAATGTATCCTATAATGTTATCTAGTTACATGTAATGCATCAATGTTTTGTGTTTTTGGTATATAAATTCTTTCATTCTCATTTCACCTTCTATATTATTTCCCTTGTCTTAAATTTTGTATTGACTCATGTAAATATATAGTTAATTTACTTGTACATTTAAACATTACTTTTGCAGGTGTACCCTAGACAAGTAGTCAAATTTGCATGATTGTCAATAGAAGTTTTCACCATACAAGTATGTGAGGTCAATTTTCTAGTCTTCAACTAAAAGTGAATGCAAATTAGGTAATTGTATATACTTACATTAAGGCTTTCACATTCAACATGTTATCTAGTTACATAATGCATCAATGTGTTGTGTTTTTGGTATATAAATTCTTTCATTCTCATTTCACCTTCTATATTATTCCCTTTGTCTTAAATTTTGTATTGACTCGTGTAAATATATAGTTAATTTACTTGTACATTTGAACATTACTTTTTGTAGGTGTACCCTAGACAAGTAGTCAAATTTGCATGATTGTCAATAGAAGTTTTCACCATACAAGTATGTGAGGTCAATTTTGTAGTCTTCAACTAAAAGTGAATGCAAATTAGGTAATTGTATATACTTACATTATGGCTTTCACATTCAACATGTTATCTAGTTACATAATGCATCAATGTGTTGTATTTTTGGTATATAAATTCTTTCATTCTCATTTCACCTTCTATATTATTCCCCTTGTCTTAAATTTTGTATCGACTCATGTAAATATATAGTTAATTTACTTGTACATTTGAACATTACTTTTTACAGGTGCACCCTAGACAAGTAGTCAAATTTACATGATTGTCAATAGAAGTTTTCACCATACAAGTATGTGAGGTCAATTTTGTAGTCTTCAACTCAAAGTGAACATAAATTAGGTAATTGTATATACTTACATTATGGCTTTCATATTCAACATGTTATCTAGTTACATAATGCATCAATGTGTTGTGTTTTTGGTATATAAATTCTTTCATTCTCATTTCACCTTCTATATTATTCCCTTTGTCTTAAATTTTGTATTGACTCATGTAAATATATAGTTAATTTACTTGTACATTTGAATATTACTTTTTGCAGGTGTACCCTAGAAAAGTAGTCAAATTTGCATGATTGTCAATAGAAGTTTTCACCATACAAGTATGTGAGGTCAATTTTGTAGTCTTCAACTAAAAGTGAATGCAAATTAGGTGATTACATATATATATGCTCATATATTTCTCATCCATCCTCTAAAGACACCCGCTTGTACATCCCCTTAATTCATCCTCTTAGCTCCCCTTAAGCCATCAAGTTTTATCTTATACTTTGTAAATTGACTCGTGTACATCTCTCCAAGTAAGCTATCCTCTTTTGTATCCCCTTAAGACATCCTCTTCTAGCTCCCCTTTTAATTAATCCTCTTATACATCCCCTAAAGCCATCCTCTTATGTATCCCCTTAAGACATCCTCTTAGCTCCCCTTAAGCCATCGTCTTACATCCTCTTTTCTGTTATCTAGTTATATATTGCATCAATATTTTGTGTTTTTGGTACATATTCTTTCATTCTCATTTACATTCATTATTTCTTGTAGGTGTATCCTACAAGTAGATTTTTCCATGATTGCCGCTACAAGATTTCATCATAATGTAAATGGTAGATCAATTTTGTAGTCTTGTCAAACTAATAACATGGACCTATAAGATAATTGTATAGATCTACTCATATGTTTCATAATGGACCTACTTTTTGTTTTGAGACTCTTTTCATGATCTATGTATTTAATTTTCATAGATTGAATATTATTTTATGATTGCCACAAATGATATTAGTGTAGAGGTTCAATAAGTATATAGTTTGTATTTTTCCTATCATTTTTGTACCCACTTTAGCTATGTTTTGAGATGTGTTGATTTAGCATTTATTTTAGATTATTTAAATGCACAAAAGTTGAAAAGACTTGTATAGAACCTATCCATCTACTCACTCTAACTCTCATTCATTCATGATTGTGTAGTAGTGTCATGATAGTTAGGGAAATAGTCCTAGGATAGTTTGCATATTTGAAATGGTTTAATATCACCTCTATGAATGCCATAGTCCTCCTTTATATCCTTCAATCATTGTCTTGAATAGTCTAATGCTATCACCAATAAATATGGGACTATGCTATCATATTACCTAGGTGTAGTCATAAGTATCATGGTATGGATTGAGTCATTGGTGTTGTAGAGTTATTTACGACTATTAAGGTAATAATGAGGGTTATCATGCATAGGTAAGGTAGTAAATAGTCATTATTTCAAACTAAATGACTACCATAAAGGTTACTCATTGTCATAGAAAAGAGAAGATTATTGTCATGCATGAAGATTATTGCCATATCCAATCTAGACTATCATAAATCATTGAGATGTTCTCATAAGAGCAATTCAAATTTAAAAATCAGTCATATTTATATCATCTAAAGTCCATTACAAAAATCCATATGACAATAATAAAACAAATAGGATAGTCATGAAACAAATAGGACACTCATGAAACAATACAGTAATCATGTTAGTCAAGAGGTTTTCATAGTGATTGATGATATTATATCATTCTAAATGGTCATATGCTAGTTAGATAGACATGTATTTATGGCAATAAGTGGCCTTCATGAAATTCATAAGAGGCTACCAAACCAATTATAGGATTGTCCTAATGAAACAAGAGAGGACTGTAAAATGCATATGTGGTCATCCCAACACCTATATGATTGTCATAACAATCCCTAATAGCCACTTACCTTCATGACCAATCAAAGATGTTTTTAATAACTTGAAGATAATCTCATCTATGGATAAACACAAGAAGGAGAAGGTGGCATGAGGGTCCAAATGCAAGCGAATGGTTTCTTGTTCAAAAAAGATACACATGCTTGTCCAAAATTGCCCTTATTACTATCCTAAAAATAACAACATATATACATAAAAGCCATGAAACCTTGATAATAACCATTTCATTGGCTAAATAATTTGAAGGATAAAGTCCTCTATGTATCCTAAATGCAAAATCCAATTATTGTTTAACTTACAATGCTCAAGAAACATGAGAAAATCAATTGCATTAAGTAATGGCCCAATCAAGCCTAGGGATAATGCATGAGAGTATATGAGCCTGAGGAATTCCTTGTGCTTAGGAAGAGGAAAAATATACCCACTCAATAGAACTACTAAGAGAATGGCCAATCAAACCAAGATAAGAATCTACATAGAAAAAGGAATCTCAAAAATGAAATAATTCTCTAGCACTAGAAACATTCCGAGTAATCATTATAAGGGATTAATGCACCAACATTGTCAACCAATAAGGTATAAAAGAGAAGATCTCAAGATAATGTATAAATACAAGAAGAGATCACTTGGAGAAGGCTACTAAAGATAAACACATGAAACTAGAAGTTCTGGAAAGAGCGGAAAATGGATTGTCAAAAATAGGAAAAATGAAGGGGCCTTGATAAGGTATATACTATCTATTAAAAAATTTGAAAAATTTATCTACACATTAGATATTCACATGTACATATTAGAATCCATCAAAGTATAATTGAAAGTGGATTTTTGTAAATGTATTAGTTGCAAGTGCTACTTCTGATCACCACAACCCTCACAAGAAATTATGCGCAAAATCTCTCTTGAATAATTTCAAATTGTGATAAATTTTTTTGTAGCTTATATTGTGTGGATAAGATTTGAATTTCATTCTAGTTTATTGTTGCATCATGGTATGAGGTAGGTGCAAATCTAATAACTTATTAAGAACTATTAAGATTCATGTTCATTGATCGTTGATAAAAAATCTATTGAAATATACATATAAAATGAATGTTTGGTTCTATATGCTTTTTCTTCTAAAGAGTTAGTTTCTCTACAAGAATTGAATGCTTCATTTGAATCATGTTTTGAATTTTTTTAAGGAAGCTTTTGTTTGGACACTATCAAAGTGAGCCTAACATCCTTATCATTTTACCATATTTTGCAATTCACTTTACCATATGTAGAAAATTGGACTAGGTATGTTACCTTATGAAGAAGATTAGTCCAAATTTTGTATTGAATTGATCACATAGTGGGTTGAGCCTTACACAATTGTATTTTGTAGATTGTTTCAAATTTTGAAGAAAATTGTAATAGGTGCACTTATCTTTTGAAGAAAATCACTCTAACTATTGCATTGGATTGCACACATCTCATTTTATTGCCAAATTAATTGTTGTATTATAGAGTATGTATGCTTGTGTACACTAGACTATTAGAGTGAATGACCTTACTTTTTTATTATGCATGCATCTACATTCCCCATCTTTAGTTCCAACATTGTTGCTACTATAACTATGAAGTCTACTTTAACACATGTGAAGGGAAATGCAAGGTTTATCCTAGGTATTACCTTGTTATAAAGTGCCCTAAATTTTGGCTCAAGTTTTGCTGGAGAATGTCCTAAGTTTTATGAAGTTTGGCCAAATTTTGTACAAGTAAAACAAAATTTTCATCTTTCTTCTACTAGTAGTAGTGTATTTGGAGTTGGAAGAGCAATTTTTCATAATTAGTCACCCATTAAAATTGAATTGAAAGATAAACTAATCCATTATTATTATCATAATTAAATTCTCCTCTCATATCCCAAAAAGACAATCTATTAGATAATTATAACACCAAACTTATCTATTAGATAATTGTAACACCAAACCTATCTATTCCACTATGTAAATTAACTTAATTTAGGTTTGTGAGGTGATGTATTAGAATTTTGAATTTTGAATATAAATATAAATGAAAACATTTAATTAATTTTGGCAGTTAATAGATTGTTCACTATTTTAGTTATAATTGTTGAACCATAATGCATAATCACTTCTTAAATGCATTGGAAGCACTACAAAAATATGAACTAAGTTGCTCTTATAATTTGGCATATTGATCCCAAGCGTCATGAGTTCAATATGGAGTGTTGCGGATCTAACCTTCCACAAGGATTTGATTTGTGATGTGTGGATTTGAACTAGTAGAATGTGGACTTTAAAACCTATGTTGCCTTGATATTTGATGTCTAATGATGCACAAGGAGAACCATTATATAGACATATTGTAGGAGAAATTATCAAATAAAATAGTCATATAAAAATTTGAAAAAAAATGCCTTACATTTTTCCCCTTAATAGAGTGTTTTAAAAGCAAGGTGAAAACAATATCTTTTCCTACCAAAGATATAGTTCACTATTTTAAACACATTAAAGATAGTTTTTCATTTTAAATTAAAAAATGTAGTAGAGAGAAATCTTCTAACATGTCTCAATTAAATAATTTATAATCTAGAAGTGAACAATGAAGCATATTTAACATATTATCTAACATACTAAAATGTTCAAGCATATAGTCAATAATATATACATGTAGATAGATATCTAGATAAGTCCATGAAATACTATACAATATAGGTAGGACCCATGAAATGTGTACTAAAACATCTACTCATAGTCAGCATATAAATAAATACAAATCGTAGTTCATGAAATACTAAAATATATCTAGAAGTCCATGTAATAGCAAGTTCGACATATATAGTCAAAGTCCTGGTGGCATATATAAAAAATAATGCACATCATACAGTTCAGTCTATGAAATAAATATCTATGTCAGGTATGATCATCACTCAAGTTCAAATCTGAAAGAGGCCTCTTTCTTCCTCGTGAAATAGATGGATCTACCTCATGTTGTACACAAGAGAAAGAAACTTGCAATTAGATTTAAAATTTTTAAAAATGACACATACATGTGCTTTTGAAATGTAAATTTCATTTGATTGAAGATTTAATTTAATTTATAAAATACTCATATTAAATATTTAAATCTAGACTAATGTATGATTAAATTACCATATGATGTTGCTCATCTCCTCGCACATTCTGTTGCCCAGGTGATCGTAAAGCATCAGGTGCTAATTCCTGGATATTCAAATTTAAAACACTCAAGAATTAAAGGTTACCATCCAAATTTAATTTAATTTATAAAAAATATGAAATTACATATTTAAATGTAGGCTTTAAAGTATGCATTTAAATTACCGTGCAATCATGCTCATCTAATCCCACATTTTGTTGTCTGGGTGGTATAGTTGTTTCATCTTCTTGACCAAAAGTTTGACTTGCTAATTCCTAGAATTTCAAATAAAGCAAGTTTGAAAAAAGTTAGAATTTATTTAGCATATAAAGACCTAGAAATTGCACATAGAAAATATAGTAAAGTTTAGGACCTTAAAATGTGTGGATGGCTCATGAAATTATCTCTGACTAGCAACCTGACCAATGGTCGCACTCCTATCATCTTGTACTTACATATATGGGTGCATATATAAATTTATATAAAATCAAAACACACACCAAGGAATACTCAGGCATAACAACTGACGATGGAGGATTAGTGCAAGAAACACCTGAGCCACGTGGTCGGTTAGACATGGGAATTGCCACGTGACCTGAGCCTCGCTACAACAATAGTGTTTCACATACATGTACATATAGTTATTTATTTATTTATACACTTGTTAATTTAAAATATAATATAGATAAGTTTCAAGAAGAAAATTTAAACTAGAATTAGATACATATGGTTTTAGGTTTAAGATATATTGGTTTACTCCGTAAGGTGTGCCAATCTCTATAGTTGTCGATGCAAAACTTAATGTATCAAATCGTGATGTGGCCCTAGAGCGACTTGAGATCTGTACAACAAATAGTTCACAATTATATATTAATTCATTTAATTATTTATATAAATTTTGATACGTTCAAATTATGCACTTAAAATATTTAATAAAATGTGGTCAATGTACCTATGTAGGATTATCATCCAAATTTAGTAGATCCAAGTATGACTCCACTTCTGCTGTAGCTGCATCTGATGTGGATGTAGGAGTAGGACCATAACACGGTTGATTGCAATTTGTACACAAATGTACCCCTGACATGCCTAAGGCTCTATGATGAGATGCATCGACTCCTCCATGATGCTCTCCACCACTGAATTCATCTACCATGTGGACAACTTGTTTAGTGAGATTGCCCGAGAGTCTACTCAATGCTCCTAATGTCGACAACACTGCCTGGTACTGAATAGGTGCAGGAATCATGGGCAAAATAGGAGAAACCATATGAGTAGAAGGAATGGGTCGATTGGGATCAACTCATGCCCCTGGTCTGTGTTGTGGTATGCCACCACCAACACCCTGGAATTCTCTCATATCAAAATAATTAGGTTTTTGACCCAATTGAAACTCCACCCATAATTTTATCAAAAAATATAGTGGTACCTCATAATTAGCATGTGGTGGGTGATCAAACACCATCCACCACCGATCCCAAAAATGTCTCAAAATCACCTCATGCCTACACCACTTAATTGATATTCTTTTTTTTGTTGCAGGTATAGGTTGATTAGTTTTCAGGTGACGAAAAAATGGGGCTAATGTTTGTTTTTTTATGTGAAGATCATGGATGTCTTATATGAAAGGCCATCCGCATAGAATTACCTCCTCTCCTCTCACCAAAGGTGAAATCTATTTAGGTTTGCATTAATAGACCTAATAGAATCAATAATGGTTTGCATCGAAGATGCAAACCGAACCGCATGAGGAGGCATCAAGTGAGGTTGATTATTAATCAAATTAATGTTTTCCTCAATTGCATTAATATTTTCATTAATGCTTTTCTGCAATTGGGCCACATCAAGTGGAGAGGGTGGGGGGTTTTGAGGTGGATCACAGGGTGGGGGGTTTTCATAAAGAATGTCATCTATTAAAAATTCATCTATTGTATGGTCATCCATTAGATGTTTCCTACAAATTTCTAAATACATCTATATGAAAAACTTACAAATGTATAATTTCACAAATATACACATATTGAAAACTTACAAACAAATATCTATAAATTTAAACTTAATCTAATAGATCTGTAAATGTAAGTTTAAAATATCCATGAATTTAGAGAGCAAGTAATACTTGAAAATTACATGCACACGTACAACTAGTCAAGAAAAATATGGACCTGATTGTTGATCTCTAGTAAGTTATATACATTTTTACTATTTATTAGATTATTATGATTATTAATTTAGATAATAGGTGATTATTTTATTATTAATGTATTTTTTATGTCAAAACCCCTACAACTTTGGAAAATTAATAAGCTCAAACGATTGGGTTGTTGAAACTTTACATTTCATCATGGACACAATTTAATGTATTATATTTTCTACCAATGGGACTTGATTTGACGAGGACATTAAATATATAGGGATTTATGGATTTTGATTAGATAGTAGATATGTACCCAGTAGGATTTCTACAGCTATCCTTCTATTATTTATTCATACAAATTTCTAAATGTTGTTTTCTATGTAATTACTCTTCTAAAATTTGTGTAGATTAGAACTTTAACCCTCTTCTTTTAAGATCTAGTAGGAATATTTTGATTTTTTTTTCATTTGTTTCATCAGGGCCTATCTATCTTATTAGATCTATGGGAGAATTAAGGACTAATTCATATTAATTTTTGTTTGACTGGGAGTTTTGTTGCAATGAACTATTTTTAGGAGATACAAATGATAAGTGCTTTTAGAATAGAGGCGGAGAGGTTTAATGGAACCAACTTTGACCTTTGGAATCTTAAGATGGAGTATTTACTGGATAGAGATCTATGGGTTGTAATTGTTCAGACCAAAAACATTTTAGCACAAAAAGATGAAAACTAGTAAGTTGATGAAAGAAAGACAAGGAGCCTCATTTAGCTTTGCCTCAAAAATTGAATGTTTATAAATATTTTAGGACAAACTGTAAGGGGTGAATGAGGTTAGTTCAAACTAATGAAAACATACAAAACCCAAACACCAATAGAAGTTGAAAGCAAAGAAGATTTAAACCAAAATGAGTAAGAACATGCTTGCAATCTCTTTTACCTATCATTTTCCATTGTTTGCCTATCTTTCTTTGATCTTGATTGTGAAGCCCTCAAAAGCTTTCCTTGCTTGCTTGCTTGTTTGAAGATGACAAAGGAAGAATGGCTCTTGATATGTGTTGTGTTGAATGTGAGCTTCAACACATGATAATGGAGGACACTTGAAATAGAATGAATAAGAGAAGAAGAGAAATTTGGGTATAGTTATCTTGCCAAATGAAGTGCCTCTCTAATGGCTTAGAAGAGGGTTCTATTTATAGATTTTCTAAAAATAAAATGGAGGGTGAGGATCAAAAGATGAGATCAATGGCTCTCATTTTTTTGTGAATCTTTAATTCATAATGGATGAATTAAAAATTCTTTATTTGAGAATAGTGGATTATGACAATTGAATTAAGAATTCAATAGTGGAGGATAGTGGGGAACATTGAATAAAATATTCAATTGGTGAAGGCTAGTGGGGAACATTGGATAAAATATTCAATTGGTGAAGGTTAGTGGGGAACATTGAATAGAATATTCAATTGGTGAAGGCTAGTGGGGAACATTCAATAGAATATTCAATTGGTGAAGGCTAGTGGGGAACATTGAATAAAATATTCAATTGGTGAAGGCTAGTGGGGAACATTGAATAAAATATTCAATTAGTGAAGGAAAATTGATTTAAAGATTTATTTTGGAAAATGGAGGATATTAGCTAATTAAGTATTAAGAATATTTAATTATATGTGCAACATGGTGAGGTGGAAGAGATGAGGTGGATTGATGAGGTAGATTTTAGGACTTGAGACATTAGAAGAAATTAGGGATTTTAATTAAATAAAATCATTTTATTTAATTATAGGATAATGAGCCAATCAAATAAATTTATAATATTTACTTAATTGACAGAAGAAAATAGGAATTAAGATAAATATTAAAATATTTACTTAATTTGACCCGAGCCAATTTTAGGTGTATACATTTTGCCCCTCTTTGAAGCAATGTGTTTTATCATGTTGTTTCAAAGAATAAATAGTCTGATGCTGATACATGCCCCAGTTTGCCCCTGGTACAGGTTATGGTAATTGGATGCCCCCTCAGGAGATTTGGACGGGGAGATGGTAGAAGGCGTGAGACGGACAATCTCACGAAGAGGAAGATGAAGACGAGTTAGGCTGGAGAAAAAAATGGGCTAAGGTTCAGAGAAATAGCCATGGGAAGTAGTTAGAGAGTCATACAGTCAGATATGGGTCACTTGCTACATATAGGAGTTGGGTCCACATAATCTATTCATTTGTACACTTGTCCATAGTTGATTTGTCCTCTGGAGAGCTTAGGAGAGCATGGCAGCCAGAGAGGTGGATATTCTGTGTGAGCAGCATCAGTTTGAGCAGATTTGACAGTTCGATCAGCCAGCAGAGGCAGGACCCCCAGTATGTAGTTCTTCAAAACTTGTCAAAAGTCAATTTTTATGCGTATTAATGGCTAGGAAAACCATCTAGGGCAAATGCGCAACAACCTTATTTTTTGCGCATATGTGCGCCGAAATGGCGCATATGTTGCGAAATTGCGCATTTACGCTGTCAAATGGTGCATATGATTCTTTTGCGCATGTGTTCCTTGAATGTGCGCATTTGTTTGTTTTGCACATTTGAGTGTTGAAGTGGCGTATTCGTCCTGAAGTTGTGCATATGTGCTGTGAATTTGCGCATATGTTTGTGTTGCGCATGCGTTCTATGAAATGGCGCATATGTTGGGAAGTTGCACATTTGCTATAATAGGTTGCGCATGTGCCAGAATGGCACATACACGTTAGGAAGTTGCACATTTATGGTGAAGTTGCGCTTTTGGTATGAAATGGCGCATTTACCACCTGGATTGGCGCATTTGCACTTTAGGTAAATTAGTTGACTTAACAAAATTAACCCAATTGGCATCTTGATCGATGCGTCAATTGATTAGCGATCTCTGAGATTGCTGAGAATCTAGTCGAGAGATGATGTGCTGTATTGATTAATTTGATATGTTGAGCCAATGATAGGGAAATGGTGCATTTGCCACTGGGATTGGCGCATTTGCACTTTTAGGTAAATCAGTTGACTTAACAAAATTAACCCAATTGGCATCTTGATCGATGCGTCAATTGATTAGCGATCTCTGAGATTGCTGAGAATCTAGTCAAGAGATGATATGCTGTTTTGATTAATTTGATATGTTGAGCCAATGATAGGATAGCTTGATTGCTTGGAGTAGGTTTTTGATATGGATTTGGATTTTACTGACGGTATGCGTTTCTTGGTTGCAGGAGGATATTCATGATGTTCTGACATCGCGAGAGTTGTTCCCGTTGCCGTTGTTGCAGCGGTATATGTTGACCGAGATGGAGCGGGAGGCTCTAGGTGCTATGGGTTTGTATCATGTGCTCTTCATGCCTGAGGTTCGCATGAATCGGGTGATGGTGACTACAGCCGTGAAGCGATTCCACAGTGAGGATGGGACCTTCCATCTTCCGATGGGAGAGATAGTCATTACTCTGGAGGATGTGTATCGGATTCTGCACCTCCCTATTCAGGGATAGTTGGTTGAGTATGAGTCATAGCGTGGTGCTGGGCTGGAGGAGTGCAGGCGTGTTTTTGGTGATCTTGAGTTGGCAGGGGAGGAGATCTCATGGCAGGACATGCATGACTATTATGACTACTTCCTAGGCATAGTGGCTAGACTGATCAGTGGCGTAGTATGTCTCGATAGGAGAGCATACGGCTTCCCCATTGGCTGGGGGGGTGCTGGAGAGTATGATCACAGATGGGACCCGGTATGTGTGGGGTATGTGTGTGCTTGCACACCTATACAGAGACATGCATCAGGCAATGTACCACCGAGGCTCTGGTTTAGCCACAGGTGGGTCTCTCTTACATTTTTGGTTGTGGGAGCACATTGCTATCACACGGCCGATCTACATATTTCAGAGACAGAGGGGTAAGCCCTACAGTTACGGCTATGCAGGTGTGATTTCCCAGCGCAGGCTGGGGAGGCTTGAGTACTGGAGACATGCCTTTGATGGGGTAGATGCAGTGGTCTGGCGGCCATACATTAACTGCGAGGTATGGGATGACGAGGCAGATGAGCTCCCCTATTATTTCCAGATGAGGTGGCTGATTGGCCGGACTCGGTTCATTTTGGAGCGACAGATTATCAGCCGAGTGCAGAGACAATTTGGCCATGTACAAGGTAGACCACATGGCGAGGCACGCTTTGCCAGGACATATGGCGAGCGGTATAGGTGGGGTCCTATGGCATCTTATGAGGAGGCATTGGCCGATTTTTAGTAAATTTCCTATGCAGCTTGGCCAATGTGGAGAGACATAGTAGATGCTGGCATGACGTTAGACTATGAGGAGTGGTTTTTAGCACATCCATTTCCTCGCTACTCAGGTCCTGGGGAGGTAGCTCCTCATATAGATGAGGGTGACTCAGACGGAGGGGATGGAGCTGGCAAGGGGAGGGGTGGACAGTGAAGGAGGAGGAGAGATCAGGGAGATGATGGGAGACAGAGACAGAAGCAGAGAGTCGAAGAGGGGGTCGTGGGGTACCAGGCAGAGGTCTAGGTGCCAGTGCAGCCAGAGATAGCATAGAGATAGATGCCATTGCCTCAACAGGTGGCACAGCTGACACCGGGATAGGTGCCAGCACAGCAGGTGGCATAGGCCGAGCAGGGTCCACAGCCTGATGTGCAGCAGTAGGTTCTGGTTTCTTTACAGACCCAGACTAGGCAGCTGAGGGCTCATTTGAGGGCAGCAGAGTCATGCAGAGAGTCAGATGTGACTCAAATATCAAAGTTGAGCCGGGAGAGAGATGCAGCCTTAGCTAGTATGTGGGCTATGAGGGCAGAGCGGGATGCAGCCGTGATGGCCATGGGTACTGATGGGACCTCCAATTTCTTGGTGGCATAGGTACAACAGTCACAGGCCCAGGTAGCGCAGTTACAGAGTGATCTTACTAGATCTCAGGCACAGAGTTAGTATTACTGGGGCTTATATCACGGTGCTGTGCCAACGAGTCAGAGAGCCTCGAGCTTTTGGAGCCAGTCAGAGGCAGTGCAGAGAGTAGGTGGGTCTCAGTTTGTGGGTTTAGTGAGGGGCCCACCGCCGTCAAGGGTGGATAGAGGAGAGGCTAGTGCCAAGAGTAGTGTTCCTCGACGACAGATTTAGTCAGAGCCAGACACCTATATTTGACGTGCTATTGTGGCACCTTTTTGATGATGGCTGAGATAGCCGATAGATGTATTGTGATTCTGAGACATGTATCACCATTTTTTTGTATACACTTATGACATGACTCTGGGATTTGGACAGAGTTGATGATATATTGTACATTTGGACATGTGTTGGATGTTTATATGATGATCTACCTATTTGATGGTCTACATGTATGTGTTCTTACATTTGATATGCTATGGATGCAATTTGATTTTATGATGTGTTTGTATATGTTATGCATACTAGATGGATGTTTAGAATGCTTTTGAGTTATGCAAATGCTAATGTGTATGGATATGGTTATGCAATTCGATATGTATGTGACCTATGTTTTTTGATTTTCTTTGATATGATGTATGGATGCACAATGTGTATGGATGATCTAAAATATATGGAAATTGATCTCAAATGATGTAATCATGTGAATGACTATCTCATGTGATGTGATATACAACTTATATGCTATGTGTTTGATATGTCCAGATGTACTCAATCGACACAAAGATGATATAAACGAGTGGAATAGAAGAAGACATGGAGAAATACTGACTTTTGTTTGGATATACTGCCAGGTTTGCGTTATTATGTGTATGATATGGAGTTGCTGGATATGAGATGGATGCGGATATGGATTTGTCATCTTTGCAAGTTTTTTGCTTTCATCATTGGGCATTTTTTGGTATTTTTCATTTTTTGAAATGTGGTAAGAGAATACAAGCATCTAGGTATAGTTAGACCGAGATGACTAGAGTATCCCTTACCTGGATTTTGATATAGCAAGTTGATACAAGCATCTAGCCAAACTTGAATCTAGATGACCTGAGTACTTCTTGCATTTTAATAGACAAGGATTGCCCCTTTTCATGTTTAGACCTCAGAGTCCTCGATGATCTTTTGCCGATCATGTCGTTAGACAGAAGTCGTCACATTACTAAAGTTTAATCCACAAGTAGTAGACAAAGAAGAATTATGTCCCCATCATAGCATCTCTAGTTGTTGGCATCCTTGAGTAGCATAGGAAGACATAATTGATGAAAATTCAAGACCTTGTAAGTTAACCTGTTGACAAAACATTCTTGCATTAGATGTGTCTTTTTGCCATAATTGAGATAGAATTGTTTTGAGTGTTTCGATATGGTGCTCTACTTTGTTGTTGTTTTGGACAGGTTGATGTTATGCATCGAGAACTTTGTTCTAGGTGTCTAGTGAAAGTATCGCAATCCTTTATTGGTATCTCCTTTTAGAACGATGGCATTCAAGAACCCAAATCTGCAACTAGGTCAAGGAGTTGCCCCCAGCTACTTATTATGGGTGAGATGACAACAGATGTGGAGGGATAGACCCTAAGGGACTAACCTAGTGCCTCGGGGGCTCATTGCTAAATGGCCTTGCCTACGTGACAACGCAGAGGCAACATAGTTCAGGGTGAACCCTGATGGACCTAAGACCTAGGTGATGGTGGATCTGTAGAAGTGGTATGGACTTGGATAGAAAGACCAGATATGGGACTGACGAGATAGCGAAATATCGGGGGCGCATGGATAATGGCCTTGCCTACGTGATAGCTCAGAGACGACGTAGTTCAGAGCTTGGACCATGGATGGACTAGAGGATAGATGACAAGATATGAGATGGACAGGGAAGCGGAGCCTTGGGGGCGCATTGATAATGGCCTTACCTACGTGATAGCTCAGAGGTGACATAGTTCGGAATGATTCAAAGGACTGGTTCGGTGTGATGGAGACAAGAGTCAATAAAGTCAGCATAGATGGAGGGAGTAATTTGTTGCAGATAGCGCCTGTTTACCAAGTTTTCACCACTTACTTTTATTTGCACATGCAGCCAACAGTACACATGATGCCTGTTTGCCAGGTATTCATCATGGTACCTATCCTTTTTTCATTTTGCTTTTTAAAAAAAAAAATTTGTTCTATTTTTTATCACTTTTTCCAATGATTTTTTCACGACTCCCTTACATCAGGGTTTTCAGGTATAGAATTTGTGAAGATGCATGCTATTGACAGGATCATCGAATAGTTCACCTTCAGATGTGGCCAATTGATATGCCCCTGATCCATAAGCCATGATGACAACATAAGGACCTAACCAGTTGGGTTTAAACTTTCCTTTCTTTTCTCTATCTGGCTGATTTCTGGGGTTCTCTCTGAGGAGGAGGTCACCAATTTGGAAGACTTGGGGCTTTACCTTATGATTGTAGCTTCTGGACATTCTTTGCTGATATGCTTTTAGGTGATTAAAGGCATGTTGCCTTCTTTCCTCCAGGAGTTCCAACTCTTGTAGTCTAGAGACTCTGTATTCTTCATCTGATATGAGACCTTTCAACGACAACCTGAGAGATGGTAGTTTGACCTCAATGGGGAGGATGGCTTCTAAGCCAAAGACAAGGGCGTATGGTGTAGCACCTGTGGGAGTGCGTATACTGGTTCTGTAGGCCCACAAAGCGGGATTGAGTTGGATATGCCAATCATGGCCAGCATCGTTGACAGTCTTCTTGAGGAGTTTCAAGATGGTCTTGTTGGATGCTTCAGCTTGACTGTTGCCTTGGGGGTAGTACGAGGTGGAAAAGCTGTGTTGGATCTTGAATCGTTCACAGAGTTCTTGGACATCCTGGTTTTTGAATGGTCTTCCGTTATCCATGATAATGGATGAAGGAATTCTATATCTGCAGATGAGGTAATTTAGGATGAATGAAGAGATTTGCTTACCTGTGATGGTGGTGAGGGGAACAACTTCAATCCACTTTGTAAAATACTCCGTGGTAGTTATGATGAATTTATGGCTGTTGGATGAGGGCGGATGGATCTTTCCCACAAGGTCAAGTCCCCATTGGCAAAAGGGCCAAGGTGTCATTAAAGGTCTCAATTCTTGAGCTGGTGCATGTATTAGGTTCCCATGTATTTGGCACTACTTGCACTTTTTGACAAACTGATATGAATCTTGTTCCATTGTTGGCCAATAGTACCCTGTGCGCATGAGTTTCTTGGCTAGGGTAGAGCCACTAGAGTGAGCCCCACATATTCCATCATGTATTTCGCTTAGAGTAGTTTGATATTCCCCCCTTGACGGACCCACTAATAGAGAGTACCATCGCAGACTTTGTCTGCTCCTTCAATAACTCAGTCCTAACCATCAACACAATTGCACCAGACCAACCTAATGATCCCTTACCATTAGTACACCCTAAACTTATTGATTGGGATCTCAAAGGTACCACCCCTAAACTAGACACCTTCAAAAATGATGATGCGATCATCCATTACCTTGAGCTTAGAGATCACATACCTGCAGGCGACCACAGAGCTGGCTATGCTATAGAACTCAATGTGCAGGCCTATTTTGGAGAGAGTGCCAAGCCTTTCAGTCACAAAAAACATCAAAATAAAAGAACGATCTAACAGTGAAAATCGCTCCGCGGCAGTGTTAGATCCTCAAAATAGTAAAAGAAAGATGCATCCAATGGTGAAAACCTCTCTGAGGCGCCGAAAGATGGAAGGCTTGACCCTCTCCCCAATCTTACACATTAGGAAAGATCGTTGATCTTGATAGAACCAGCAGAAGCAATCAATGTCAACATAGGTGATAATTCCAGAATGGTCCACATGGCAAAGGCTCTAACAGAACATGAAAAACCAGCATTTAGAGATTTCTTCAAAAGAAAATAGATCAACTTTGCATGGACATACGCTGACATGCCAGGGCTTGATCCAAATCTCATCATGCATCACTTATCTTTAGCTCCAGGAGCTAAGCCTGTTAAACAAAAGCTCAGAAAGATGCATCCATAGGTGGCTCTCATGGTGAAGGAAGAACTAAAGAAACTGCTATATGTCAGGTTTATCAAGCCCATAGACTATCCCGAATGGGTTTCAAATATCATACCAGTGGCTAAACTAGATGGTAGGGTCAGGATATGTAGTGACTTCAGGGACCTAAACAAAGCTTGTCCGAAGGATGACTTCCCCTTGCCCAACATTGACATGATTGTAGATCTCATGACAGGTCATACCATGCTGTCACTTATGAACGGTTTCTCAGGATATAACCAGATAAAGATTGCACCAGAAGACCAGCACAAAACTGCATTTACATGTCCTTGGGGCACCTACTACTGGTGCGTCATGCCATTCGGTCTGAAAAATGCTAGGGCAACATATCAGAGAGGCATGACAACGATCTTCCGCGATATGATGCATACTATAATGGAAGACTATGTCGATGACATTCTAGCAAAGTCTCTCACAAAATGTGAGGGGGGAATGAGGTTAGTTCAAACTAATGAAAACATACAAAACCCAAACACCAATAGAAGTTGAAAGCAAAGAAGATTTAAACCAAAATGAGTAAGAACATTCTTACAATCTCTTTTACCTATCATTTTCCATTGTTTGCCTATCTTTCTTTGATATTGATTGTGAAGCCCTCAGAAGCTTTCCTTGCTTACTTGTTTGTTTGAAGATGACAAATGAAGAATGGCTCTTGATATGTGTTGTGTTGAATGTGAGCTTCAACACATGATAATGGAGGACACTTGAAATAGAATGAATAAGAGAAGAAGAGAAATTTGGGTATAGTTATCTTGCCAAATGAAGTGCCTCTCTAATGGCTTAGAAGAGGGTTCTATTTATAGATTTTCTGAAAATAGAATGGAGGGTGAGGATCAAAAGATGAGATCAATGGCTCTCATTTTTTTGTGAATCTTTAATTCATAATGGATGAATTAAAAATTCTTTATTTGAGAATAGTGGATTATGACAATTGAATTAAGAATTCAATAGTGGAGGATAGTGGGGAACATTGAATTAAAATATTCAATGGGTGAAGGCTAGTGGGGAACATTGAATAAAATATTCAATTGGTGAAGGCTAGTGGGGAACATTGAATAGAATATTCAATTGGTGAAGGTTAGTGGGGAACATTGAATAAAATATTCAATTGGTGAAGGCTAGTGGGGAACATTGAATAAAATATTCAATTGGTGAAGGAAAATTGATTTAAAGATTTATTTTGGAAAATGGAGGATATTAGCTAATTAAATATTAATATTTAATTATATGTGCAACATGGTGAGGTGGAAGAGATGAGGTGGATTGATGAGGTGGATTTTAGGACTTGAGATATTAGAAGAAATTAGGGATTTTAATTAAATAAAATCATTTTATTTAATTATGGGATAATGAGCCAATTAAATAAATTTATAATATTTATTTAATTGACAGAAGAAAATAGGAATTAAGATAAATATTAAAATATTTACTTAAGTCGACCCGAGCCAATTTTAGGTGTATACACAAATAAATTGCAAGAATCCTAAGTAGGTTAAGTTAGGGAATTTGTATTACACAAATTCCTTTGTCAACAAGATTTTTGTACATAATAATGTTTGTTCTTTAAATATATGGGTGATGGTGATTTAGTAACAAAGCACCTAAATTAGTTCAACAACTTAGCTAGTTGGAATTTGTAGATGTGAAAATGGATGAGGAGGATCAATGCATAAATTTATTGTATTCTTTCCCTAATAGTTGGAGTAATCTCATGATGGTGAATAGTAACAATGTCTCAAAGTTGAATCTTGATGATGTGGTGGGTTTGTCACTTTCTAAGGAGATGAAGTAGTAAAAATTAAATTCCATCAACGATCTTTTGTCTATGAAAACTCATCCTAAGGATATAGAGAGGGACATGAAAAAATACAAGCATGCTAGAAGTCTATGGGGGGATCTTGGTCTCATTGAAAATTGAATGTCAAATTTTGGAAGTGAGGAAATATTAGGAGCATCTAGAGACTACAACTTGGAGAACAAGGCAAGGAAACATAAATAGATGATGATATAGAATCAAGGCCCTCCAATGATGATGTTGGTGATACTTTTTTTGTACATCCTTTTAAGCATGCACACAAGGGTGCATGGCAAGTATTGATTATAGAGCCTTTTCTCATGACTCCCAATTAGAAGTCATTCTTGGTTTATGAGAGCTTTGATGGTGGACATGTGTCTATTTAGGATCTAGTAGGTAATGTATATGTTTCTAACCTAGTTGGTGGCACATAGAGTTGGTTATGAAAAAGATAGGCACAACATGCATTCAAAGAACCCTACATGTTTAGCATGCAAACTAAACACATTGATCTATGTCATAAGTTATTGTGTGTGACATAATGGAGGATAGTTCATGGTTATGCAGTTGAGAAGGTGGATGCCTATATGAATTTGGTGTAGCTAAATTTTCAAATAAACTAAACTCAAGTATATAAATTAACAATTTTAGAGATATGATAGACATCATATTGCCATAGTACATAATAAATGTAGACACAAGCTTCAATATTTAACTGTGTGTGAGTTTTTTCCTCAACGTTTCGAATCATACTCACACATAGTTAAATCTTGAAGCTTGGGTCTACATTTTAGAGATACTTTTGTTAATAGTTTTAGGGTTTATAGTTTAATTTTAAGGTTTATAAAGATTATATTTTTAGGGTTTATGAACTTCATAGTTTTAGGGTTTATAGTTTCAAGTTAAAGTTTCACTTGTTTAGTTTTAGGGTTTATAATTTGGTTTTTTAGGGTTTATAGTTTAGGTTTTCTAGTTTGCAGTACAACATGGTTTTAGGGTTTATCAAAATATACAATCACAAAAAAACATAAAACTCTACTTTTATTGAAACCCTAATTTTCATTTTTCCTACAACAAAAAAAAATATAAAAAACAAGTTAAAAACTAGTAAACAACCAACCTGGAGGAGCTCAGTAGTGACGAGGTGGTGGGAGGAGGTGACAGGGCAAAAAAAACTCTAGATTTGTGCTAGCAGGGGCTTCAACAATGTGTACCCATTTTTACTCTGTCATTGTAGCTGTCACTGTTGCTAGAGGAAAATGAGCCCACAGGGCTTTTTTTAAAAAATATATACACTTTGAAAATGGGTACCTATTTAGTAACAGGCACCTGAAGCTAAACGGGTACCCGTTTAGGCTTGGGTACCCATTACTAAATGAGTACCTATTTAGGTTTGGGTGCCCGTTCCTAAACGGTTACCTGTTTCTTTGAAAACGGGTACCCGTTCCTATCAAGAATTTTTTTCCCTACGCGACTTCCCCTACATGTGGACTGAGTTTCTTACTTTTACCCTACTATCAATTATTTAGTAAAATTCAAATCAATTACCTCGACCCTTTGTTGTTTTTCTAAGATTCGTTCTGCAAAGGATGGTCTCTTAGGACGATTAGGTGTGTTACTAAAGCATGATGGCAGAGTTACCACATCTCTCACTTTCAGAATAGACTATAATAGGAAAATAATATTGAAATAAATTAATATATAATTACTAACAAAAAAGAAATGTATACATTAAAAAGTTAGATGTGTAAATAAACAATCTAGACTAGACTAAACAAAAAACTTATCTACTACAAAACAAGCACATACCACCAATGAGGCCTCTTTCATCATTTGAGGTCTCATCATGGATGAAACAACTAAGATTTCTTGTATGAAAAATGACAATAATGTAGAATGTATGTATATATAATCATAATAACTTTAAAATTAACATATCTAAATCACAATAATCAACTATAAGCTCTCTAAATTATGAATTAAAGTAAACTTCAATTCAATTACCTCCTCCCTTTCTTATTGTTCTGAGTGTCTTTTAGTAAATGATGGTCCCTAACCATAATTATGCCCTACTAAGTTCCCTATATCATCATAAAACAATGTTTTTCTCCCTCATTTTATTTCTCTTAGGATCTCCTAATTTCTCTGCACTTTTCCACTCTCTATCACATTGGCTCCTTACTCCTCCCTGGCTAAAAATAGAGAATCTACATGAATGAAACTCTCCTTAATCTTTATCTTCCTTCTATCTCCATAAAATCCTTCACAACCTCCCTTACAATCTCCTACACTCTCTAGGGCTTCCTATTCCAAATCCTTCACACAATACCCTTCATTGTTGTAGAGATCTCTTCCCCTCTAAACCTTTATTTATAGATCCAAACTCTCTTAATCATCTCCCTAGAAAATTAGTGATATTTCCATCACCTATCATATCCTCCATTACACAAGCACACATCACTTAGTAATAGTCATCCTCCTATAATTGATGATATCTACAAAACCTTATGCACACCACAAATATCCCAAATAGATCGCACATATAGATCTTTGCTTAGTATAAGTTAAGATTGAAAATTCCATCCTAGGGATTGATTACGATAGCTTTCTAAATAGCCAAATCATATTTTTCTCCCTTATCAAAATTCAAACATTAAGAAAAGGACATTGAAGGCACTTATAGAGATGCTATGAGAAGAAAAGGGCTCAAGAATCTAAGGCAAGTGAACCTTGAAATTTTTAGAGCCTCGAGAGAAATGAAACACTAGCATCCATGTGTCAATGTGTTTATGTGAGGCCTACTTTTTCATTCCCGTACATTTGACTATTTACTTTACTGTTGGTGATACATTTAGACTTGTGGGACTATTGATCCCGAATTTCTGGACTATAAGAAGTTATGTTGTATGTAGAATTGTTATGCTTAGTATGTTTACGATGTGTTAGACCTGGATATTGCTTTACTGATGATGTTAGATAGATGCTTTATATTATGATGTTATGGGAAAACTAATTGGGTGATGTTAGATAAAAATTTGTTTTGTGATTCAATCTTGGGAATGGATGTTTGAAATGCAGAATTTAGAATCTAATTTGTAATGTGACTTCCTTGATGCTTATGTGAACTTGTGATATTTTATGCAAGTGTATGTTTTAATTTGCTTTGGCTATTATATATATGTGGAATTAACTTTGCAATTGAGTGCGCATGTATTTCTAACAAGCCACAGAAATTAGAGATCATCCCACACACGATGTTGTTATCCCTTGTGAAGCTGATCTAGTTCCACGAGGAACCAAGATCAACTTTGTGCATGATGAGATTCTGTAATGTTAATTGCATGTTGTTAGTCGGGCTAAGTCTACCCCTCTTTTATTTTGAATTCTAATTGGTGTTGTAAGAATTTTGTCTTTTGAATTTCATTTTTTAAATTTTAAATTTTGAGACCCTGTTTCATGTGCTTTAACTCAACCCTGGGTGCTCTAATTGGGCTAAACTTGACCCTGGGTTGTACCCCATGGGTCTAGGGACCTTTTTGATTTCGGCATCCCTTGGTAAACCTCCATTTGGTCACCTTAACTTCACCCTAAAGTTAAGTGACGAAATTGGAGGCATGGGAGGGAGAGGGTGAGTGGTTCCAACACTCAACCCCATCCCTTTCCACTTCCCAAGGCTGGAGATGTCTCCAAGACCTCCCAATTGAGGAGGAATTTACTCCAAGTCTCTCTCACAATTGGTGAGGGTACCTTGGAGTTGTGTGGTCCCTCTTGGGAGGAAAGGAATGGGACACATGTGTCACCCATTCCCTCTTAAGCTCCACTTTTCTCTCCCACATGTTTGAGAGAGGACAAGTGGAAGGGTGAGAGAGACTTGGGGATGGGTGAGTGACATGTGTCAACACCCATCCCATGGGTCTTTCTTGTAGTGGGGAGGAAGAGTGAGGAGGTGACAAGTGTCACCTCCCCATTCCTCAAAGCTCATGGGTTGAGCTTATTTTAATCCCACTTGGAGAAGGTTATGGGTTGTTGAAGTTTTAGATAATTTTATTGTTTAAATTTTACTTTGGGGAAAATATAGAGAGAGTTTTGTGGCCTATGTTGGAGGAGGATTTGGAGAAGCTCTACATCAACCATCTACCATAATTGGGCTTTTAAAGGTTGGCTTCAAGGCTAAGGCCTTCTATTTGTATTTTTGTTTGCTTGTATGATGCTATGTGTGAGATCTATTTTCTTGAGTTTTTATTATTATTGTGGGGAAAATGTGTAGGGTGTTGTAAGAGCCTCTCCCACTTGGGAGAAGATGCTCAACAAGTGTGGGGTGGGGGAGGAGTGAACCTCCTCGGGGTCATTTCCTTGAGTTTGTGGTGTTGTAGCCTTGAGGGCATTATGAGATTTTGAGCAATATGTAAAATTGCTTGAGAGCCAAAATGGAAGCTTTGTGGAAATGGTGTTTAAATGTGTTGGCTAGAGGCCTTATGAGGTATTTGTTTTGGGATATTTGTAGGAGTGGAACTCTTCAATTGAGTTTGTCCACTCCCCTACACCTTTGAACTCATCCTGGTTGAGTTCTTGTGTTGTGCTATCCATGGGTGTAAAATTGTGTTTGGTTGTTTGAATGTCTTGTTGTGATGTGGAATGAGTTCCCAAGTGTGTGGATGACCTCCCTAGCTCGGGGGTGACCCTCTTATGGTTCTATGGTAGGGAGGAGAGCAAGATGTGTGGTTGTCTTTCCCCTTGTTGTGATATGCAGGTTCATTGGAGCTAAGTTGTGAAGTTGGAGAAAACACCTTGTTCTTGGAGTGATATTTTATTTTCCTTTACTCTTGAGAGAGAGCTTGGCCTATTTAGGAGTTAAATCTTTTATTGGTTTTCAAAGAGGATTTTGTCCTCTCTCTTGTTGTAAATTTTTATTTTCTTAAGTTGTGTGTAAGCCATTTTCATTGCAATAGAAAGTTAAAATTTGTTCTTATCATTCAACAAAAGTTGAAGGAAGAAAATTTGTTTTAAAAGTATTTCATTTGTATGTAAATTTTAAGAATATTAAATAGTAAAGTTGTGGTTTTAATTTTGAGACAAACATGAAATTTGTATTTAGTTTCTATGAGAAAGAAAATTAGTTGTTGTTGCGTGATAGAAGTATTTATTTATTTGCATTGTTTCTTTCCCTTAAAAATGCAAATGTTAATAATAATACAATGATTATATTTTAGAATGAGTTCATTTTCTGGTAGGAGATTTGATAAAAAAAAATAGATATATATCCTTGTTTATTTGTTTTAAAAGAAAAAAAAAGTTTGTATGTGATTGAAAGAAAGAAAATAAATAAATAAATAAATTTATAATTATATATGTCATGGGTTTTTTTTTAAATGTATGCATTATATGAATTTAAAAATAAACTGATTTTATTTATTTTGCCTAGAGAAAAAAATTACATTATATATATATATATATATATATATATATATATATATATATATATACTGTAAATTTAAATTAAAAATTATGATTGTTGTGTATAAACATACATATATATATATATTTTATATTAAATGAAACTTAATAAAAATAACATAAAATAAAATTTTTACTGTTGAACGAATGGACGGACTACATTTTGCAATTATTGTTGAGTGACAGAAATTAAATAATGATATTGGTGGGGGGTTCGAACCCCCCACCGTTGTGCCTTTGTATATTAGATGTGGGGAGGGGGGCGGAGCCCCCACCCACACCCCATCGTATGGGATGTGGGTGGGGGCTCCGTCCCCCTCCCCACACTCCCCTCCCTTCATAATCCGCAGCCTCTACTATTTTTACCGCCGTGGCCTCCCCTTAAACCCCGTCCTCTGCACAGTCCACCACACCTCCAAACCACAGACTCCACCGCCACAGACAACACTTCCTCCGCCAATACCAGCTCCTCCACCCTGCAGCCACCACTCCTTAGCTCCAACACCACCGCTACTACCGGCCTCTCTTCTCCATAGTCCCTCTTCTTTAGACTATCATCAAAACAAAAAGAAACTTAGGGTTTCAGCATTTTAACAAAAAGAATAAAATATATATATTAAAAGAAAAATCTAGTTTATAAACACAATAATATATATATATATATATATATATATATATATATATATATATATATATATATATATATATATATATATATATATGCCATCATATGCATTTCAAATGTGGCCATTAAACCTGCATACAAAAGAAACAAAGAATGAGAGAGAGAAAGAGAAAGAAAGATAAAAGTGAAAACAAAGAGGAGAAAAAACATGAGTTTCAAAAATAGGGCTAGGGTTTTGCAATAAAAAAAATTATATTTTATTGTTGGAAGGAATTAGGGCAAGGTGGAAATAAAATCCATTTAAAATTAAAATTCCCCTCTTGTTATTATTTTTGTTCATTGTTTTAAGTTTGGAAATTATATAGGGAAATTGAGATAATTAATTAAATGGTAAAACTTTATTCTTTTTAAAATATTATTATTCGTATTTGTTAGTGGATGTAAATAAATTGATTTAATCACGATTAGATGGATTTATAATTTATTGATTTTTAATTTAAATTTTCGGAAGAAAATGATTTATTTGTATCAATTAACTTTTATACAATTAAAATATTGAGAGGTAGTTATTTTAAACAATCGGGTTAAGAAATTTAACTCTACAAGTACGATTTAAACCACACGTTATTAATCAAAATTTAATATTCTTTTTAATCCTTTTTGGGGCAATTTAGTTAACGAAATTAAATTAAACATTGTTTTAAACCCGACTCAGAAACCTAGTAAACCATTTAAACGAAGTTAGTGAAACCTGTAATTCTGAGATCTGGTCTACCAAGAAATTAGGAATAATGTAAATGATGTAGAGATAACTTTGATTGATCGAAAACGTGAAGGAGAACAAATTGATCGAGCTTTGTTGAAAAATATTTAAAATTATAGAAAATGTGAAGGAGAACAAATTGATTGAGTTTTGTTGAAAAACATTTTAAATTTTAGAAAACGTGAAGGAGAACAGATTGATTGGACTTTGTTGAAAAATGTTCAATTAACTTATTCAACTGATTACCTATTCAATTAGTGAGACGTAAGTAATTTAAACCAAATCAGTAAACCTTTCGATCAAATTAGTTTTAGTATAATAAACCCTACTCACGCCCATGAGGCATTATGCTGCTAGATTTTTCCAAAATTTAGGGTTTAGCTAGGTTAGTAAAGTTTAACCCTATTTGGGAATATAATATTTTTTGTTGCCGAGTATCGTCATTTGATTTTTGTATTTTGTCATCCTCTCATGCATTTGACTTTTGGCTATTGATTTTGACTTACGTCAAAATCCCTTCATTCACATAGGTTAACTTTGGGTTTTGATCTTTGATCTTTGTTGTTCTCAAAATCAGCTATGCTCGTTTTTGTAGACAACCCCATGAAACTTGTCCGTTTCATGAATCTACACTCTAAGATCGCGAATCGAGAAAAGATGTTCTTGTTCTCGTGCGAGGTCATTTGACATTTTAAAACTCGTTTACGACGTTTCCTTGAATTGATTTCTTAATATTTGCGAAGAATATTCAAGTCGTAAATTGGTTAAGGTGTTAATTTTAGTCATTTTTGAGTGTTAGGTAAATTTTGACTCTTGATATGCAAGAGCGGCAAAAAATGCCGCTCTTACATATTATTTTAAGTTTGTTTTTTGTTTTGATGTAATGTCGGCAAAATTTGCCGCTATTACATCATTTTAAGCTCAAATGTGCGAGAGCAGTTAAATTCACCGCCATCGCATATGTCTTTCATCGGAGTTTCACTAACATGTAATGACAGCCTTTTTTGCCGACGTCGCACATTTGTCAACTAGGATGTCGTAGCGGCTGAAATCGCCGCCCGAACCGGTTCTTCGGGATTTCGATGTCGAGTGCCATTAATGGCCACTCGTACCAGGCGTTTAAACTCTGATTTCAACCTTTTAAAAGCGTCATTACTCCCCATTGTTGTCATTTCCTATGCTAAAACCTTTTAAGTTGACTCGCCAACGCTCTCCTCTACCGCCTGATTGCATACTCCAGAGCTGTGACAGATTTTGCGTTGAAGACCGAATATAGGGTTTTCAGTTGTAAACGGGTATGTACTCCTTGTGTTTTCCATTTTCCTCTCTCACGGATTAAGGTTTATGTCGTTTAGGTTTTTGATTCTGATTTTTGATACGTTTTGTTTTAGTTTTTTCTTGTTGTTTGTTTTGTTTTGTCGTTTTAGTGTTTTGTCTTCAGAATGCCCTAGGTTTTACCTCGAAAACCCTAGGAATTCTATTGCCCTAGGTTTCCCAAACCCTCACATACATCCCATTTTTGTAACATCAGAAGATTTTGCCGAGCATACTTGGAGTCGATGTAACCCTTATCAAATGTGCATTGTCGGTGGATTTCGCCAAGCCTTCAATTGTATCAGGTGACCCTTGCCGTGTCTAGTCGGCGAATCTCCAGACTCACACTTAAAACCTGCAAATGTCGTCAAATGCAACATCGGCATTATTTGCCGCTCATACAAATGTCATCGCTTAACCAGCCCATGTAATGTCGGCAAAATTCACCGCCGATGTATAAACTTACAGTGTCTTATCAAATACAGCATCAGCATTTTTTGCCGCCCCGACATGAAACCCTTCAAATTCTTGTTGCCTGTAGTAGCGGCAAAATCCACCGATCGTACCGACTCAAATTTTCCCAACACATGCAAAGGCGGCAAAATTTGCCGCCGATGCAAATATTGCAAAACCCCCATATGCAAGGGCGGCGAATTTTGCCACCCGTGCAAAAATGTCTCAAATTTTCCTGACACTGGAAAATTTCCAATTTTGATTTCCCGAGCCCTCTTCTCCTCTGATTCTTGGCCAGCTCGCACTATAGCCCCTTTTCAAGCGCATTCCCATAGTCGTGATCACTCAACATGCAATTTTCCCAGATTGCCCATATTTTCCCTGATTGCATGATCATGACTTTTGTTGCAGTTTCTCTTGCAGAGCTCCGTTCAACGTCAGACTTCTTCTCAGTAAAAGTTCATCCAAATGACTGACTTGTCTCCGAAGAAGGCAAAAGCAATGAAATACAAATATCAAGGTGTTTTCCCAATCACCTCAGTCCATTCTAATGTTGAGGACATTAGAGATATGGAGATTGGCCATGTTGATATGGCTGAGTTTGTAGAGAGAACCAAGTCAAGCAACCCCAGTGCCATGATGAGGAAGATAGTGGAAAGTAATATTCATCTGGTATCCTCCTTCCCGGTGGCGGCTCACAATACAGAATTTGTTCTTCAGTGTGCCCATTTTTATAACAAAGATATTGGAGCCGTGGTGGACGCCAGTGGTAATGTAATAATCAGGTTGGATCCTGAGTTCATTGACAAGGTGTTCATGTGTCCTCCTGCGACAGAGGTATTGAAGCTTGACTTTGTTGAAGCTCAAAAGGAATATGACAAGAATCCAGAGAAAGCAAAGAAAGTGATCAACAACAAATGGTTGAAGATTGCAAGGTCAAGTTTGTCTAGATGGCCACGTAGCTTTCCTCGAAGTGACTTTGTGGAAGAAGTTGGTGATTTGATTACCCTCCTCAGCAGGATAAGAGGTTTGTCTTCCTCTTCACAATTTCATGAATGGATGTATCCGTTCATTAAGGTCATACTCCAGGGCAGGCAAGTTATTTTCTGGGGAGAGCAAATCAGTAACGCTTTGCATGATCAGCCGACAAAGGTATCCACTACCTCTAAATTCTTCTTGACTTACTATCTGGTATACATCGCAGCCTCCATGAGGATTTTTCCAGGATTATCATCAGAAGGGGATAGGAGAGTAGTCCCAGTATATCAGTATTATTCTCAGCTGACATTGAAAGGTTCCATTCACCATTTCAGGAGAGTGAATGATGCGTTCTTTGCTGTATTCTTGTGTCTTTTTGATCCCCAGCTGGAACAGAGAAGAATTTCAGACGAGGCATGGACAGTGGTGAATGGATTTGGTTGTATGTTTTTGCAATTTCCTTCTTTTTCATACTTGAGGGTTGGCTTTTTCCAAGGCTACCCTTATATGCTTCCTAGGTTTCCTTTAGATAGACTAGTCTTGATGGAGTTGTGCAGACAGATGATTGTTGTGAATAACAAACAGATGGAACTCAAGAAGCCTGGCTTTAGATTTCCAGTGGAAATCGGCAGATACTCAGTGTTGACTGCTGCAAAGGCAAGGGCTATGGAGACAGAAATGCAATTGGTCACCATGAAGCAATTCAAGAGGAGACCAAAATTTGATTATCGGGGCGTAAAGGATAAAATCAAGAGGAAAACACAGTTTCACGAACCCATGGTGGAGGATGTCTGGATAGATTTGAGGACAGAGGAAGATATCAGGAAACTGGATTATAGTAGGCTGTCTCTAGAACAAATTGAATATCTGGGGCTTGCTGATATTCCAGAAGACCTTGTGGATGATGGGGAATTGGTTGATGCTAAGTATGATGCAGAACAGATAGCTGGTACTCCTCTACCTCCAATTCAATGGTCCCAAAAGGAGCTGACTTCACTACGGAAGAGATTTGAGCCTATATTGGCTAACACCAATAACTGGCTAGAGGATAAAGGAATTACGCTGAAGGAATTCCTCACTGGTTCAGAGACTGAAGTTCATAAGCAGACTGGTAAGAAGGTTGAGAACAGAACGAAGAACAAGAGTGATGCTCCATCATCCTCTAAAACACATAAACCTAAAATCAGATTTGTGATGAAGAAAGCAAAAGTTGTTGAGGAGGAACCTGAACCAAAAGAAATGGAAGTCGAAGAGCCAGCGACTGAAGATCCAGCGACTGAAGATCTAGCAACTGAAGAGCCAGCTACAGAAGAGATGGAGGTTGAAGATAGGAATTTAGATCGACAAGATGAAGAGGCTTTGTCCCCACAGGATAATACACCTGTTGCACCCCCGGTGCCTACTTCCCCTATTAACATCCCTTCCTCTGAATCCCCCTTTCCTCCTAAAATAATCTTCGATAATCCCCACAGCACTTTTGAAAATGTTCTCCGTTCTTCTGATTCAATTCCTAGTTTGTCATCTTCATCTTTTGATATTGGTGACACGTCTATGTTTGATCATTTTGTGATGAATATTGAACAAGTCTCAAGTGCCAATGTAACAGGTGCGGTTTTTACCAACACCCCGCCTGTTGTTTCTACCACCAGTACAAGCATAGTTCCAGGAACACCAGTGGTAGGAATGGACTCCAATGTGAATACTTCTCTGCTTCCACCTTGGTTGTCAGCTTACACGCCAAAGAGAAAAAAGCAAGTCATCTCTCCAGATGATTTTGATTTCACTAAGCTGGTACCTGCAAAACCTAAGGCTCCGAAGAAACCAAAGATCCTTTCAAGGGTACTTGAAGATAAGGAGCATAAAATTTTGGAGATAGCAAAACCCCCACAGGATGCAACTATTGAAAATTTTGATATGAATGACTACTCAATTTCTAGGGTTGAATTGGGCAAAATCACCCATGAGAGCGCTAAAAATGATATGCAGTCAGCCATGGATATCCTGATCCAGAAATTCGACAGGGAAAAAGAAATGAAAGATTACTATAAGGCAAAGGCAGAACAGTTGACTGCGGTGGTAAGAAAGATCACTTTGAATTCAGAAGCAGCTACTCCAGAGGCCGTTTCTGTAGAAGACCCTGTCATTCTGAAGGCAGAAAAGACTCACCTCAGAGGAAAAGTACTGGAAGAGTATTTAGACAGGATGCGAACATAGGGAATCTCTTTGCTCACGGAGGTATTTGAGAAAACGGATAAGATGAGGAAAGTAAGGGCAGAACTCAACGATCTCATTGATGCCATCTCTCAAGATATTGAGTGCACAGAGGATACTTATGATAAGTGGGTGGAAATGAGGAAGCTGAAAATAAGTACCCTGATATCCATTGGCGCCATTTCTAACAGGGATTCATACACTGAAACAAAGGAAGCTCTGATGTACAGGAGCAGTATGCTAAGGAATTTGATCAAGGATCTTGAGGCTGCAAAAGAGATCAGCGAAGAAAATGATGTCAACCTTTTGCATAAGTTGGAGGAACTGCCTTGTAACTTGGTATCACAAGATAACCAATCCCTGTCAGCAGAAGAAATGGTCAAAGAATTTGAAGACATGTTCCAAAAAGAATTTGAAGATAAAGTATTTTCAATAACTTCTGTGGACAACCTCTTGGACAACCAGTTAACCTTGGACAATCTAAAAACCAGGTTAACCAATCATGCCAAGTCAATGACTACAGTAAGGGATGCCATAGTGAGGGCCAGGATGATCTTCAAAAACACATTCAACCTAGATAGCATTGAAATGCAAGCGACCTTCACTATGTATGATCACCACGTGAGAAGAAGTGGTGACACAAATTGAAGCAGTTGGTTTTTTCCCTTAGTTTATTTTCTGATTTTCACATGTACTTTCAAAACAATTTTGGACATTTTTACATGTACATTTTCAATATGTAATTACATGTAAAAATATAGGAAGTCCCAAGTCAATAAGGACTCCTATTTTTGAATAAGTCAAAGTAGTTGTAGATTTCCTAGATTTTCTCAAGGTCTTTCCCTATAAATAAAGGGGACCTCTTTTGTAAATATCTATCTTTGGTCTATTGCAAGGAAACTCTGGCAAATTGAGAAGCAAATCAAGACTTTGTGCTTTTTGTAAAAATCAATATTCAAATATTTATCAATACAAGAAAGCAAGTTCAATTCCAATCTTTGTCTTGGAATTATTTATGTTGTGATAGTTTTGTTCTTACGTCTTGCTATCATAGTCTTATTTTGATAATAATTGAAGTATGGAGTTTATTAAAAGTGATTGAAGAGCGCTCTTAATTTGATTCTGGTAAACTTTGTGTTATCAAATCAGTTGTGGGTTATATGTTCATGTTTGTGAAAATACAATAGTTTGGAGACTTTGTGCTGCAAGTTGTTCTATTTGATTTACTTTTATCATCTTGAGGAGGAGTGAAGACTTTGCGCTGCATTCTACTTCAAATATTTTCGTTTACAAGTAATAAATGAGGTAACAGAGAACTTTGTGTTTCTGTGATATTGTGATAATCTACGAGTCTTATATCAAGAGTTTGAAATATAAACATCTATTCTGAAAAAAGAGAATGAGATGAGATGGAACCACCACAAACATAGTTTTTAGTGTACGTAAATTTGATAAGTTGTTTGATTTGCACAAGTTAAGTAATTAGAGGGAACCTCCCCTTGCTGAGAGGAGAGACTTTGTCTCATCATAGCTGTGGCTGATATACCCATTTTGCCGTTAGCGAGTTAACGACAAAATATTCACCCAATAGTTTTTTGGCGACTCTGCTGGGGAAGAACGCGCAACTTGAAGCCTCACGCTTCGAGTTGAAGCATTTTTAGTTCTTTTCTGTTTTCTTGCAATATTGTGTTTAGTATAATACAGTCTGGCAGATTCCCGGTACACCAGAAGTAAGAGGGCTCAGGGTATTGTTGATCCTGCATTTGAGTTGATGTAGCAGAATAATTTTGGATTCTTAACTCCACGGCCTCATCTTCAGCGCACCAGGAGTTTTCCCCCTACAAACACCAGGTCCCCATTACCAGGTGAAGTTTCTATTGCCAGTGCTAACAGAGTTTTGGTTGTTCATACGCCACCAAGATTTGTTATACCACCTTTCAATTAGCGCGTCATGGCAGCCCAAGGTCCTTGGGGTAATACCTTTGGTCCTCTAAATTTGACCCCACCATTACATGAGCTACCTCGTAGTTCAAGAAAGAATTTCCCCAAATTCTATGGTGACGGAAAAGTTCATCCTGATGAGCATATTGCGGCTTTCTGTATAGCCTGCGGTGTGATAGGTGTCGAGCACGAAGACGTGGATGTGCGACTCTTTGTAGAAACACTACAAGGCGCTGCCACAGATTGGTTCTATCACCTCCAAGCCCAGACCATAACAAACTGGGCTACTCTCAAAACCAAGTTCGAAGCCAGGTTCAAACCTGCGGAAGATGCTCATGCATTGTTGGCACAGCTGACACAGATGAAAAAGGAACCTCATGAACCAATGCGAGATTTCATCGCTAAGTTCAACAAATTGAGAAACAGGATTCCCACCGCTACTGAGCCCACGGCGGAAAACCTCAAATGTTTCTTTATCAATGCATAGCTTCCGGAGGTGAGTTTCTTATTGAGGCGAGCTGCTCCTACTGATCTTGCTGCGGCTCAAATTCTGGCAACTGAGGTAGAAGATGATCTTATCCTTGCGGGTAAGATAAGAAGGGACACTAATAGAAATAAAAGTTCCTCTTCCGCCGAGAACGCTTCCACAAGCACCACAGATCCCATGGTGCAAAAGCTAGCAAATGAATTGCTAGCTCTCAAGAGACAAATGTCCCAAGGTATATCCGCGCCTCCTTCTTACCGAGATATACCAAGGAGGGCATTTCCAAATAATTCGTATCAAGGCAATGCTGCTAGGAATCAAGGACAGCAAAACCGTCTTCCTCCTACACAGGGGAAGCTTGCTATTGAAGCAGCGCCGGTCAACTCTGCCGTTGGATACTATGAAGGGGAAAATGAACTTTCTTTCCAACCTGAGTTGGAATATGAAAATGGTGCTAATCTCTTCACAGAAGGAGAAGAAGAGATAGCTGGCGACTCTACCATCAGCTTTCTGAACTACCAGGACGAAGCTGAAAAAGGAGAAGTGAGTGAAGGAGCATATGCTGTTTTCACTAGGTCTCAAAATCAGTCAGCACTTCAAGCTGATAAAGGGAAAGCGAGGGAAGAATCTCAACCGGCAATTTCAATCGCTAAACGGGGGACTCCGCTACCTTTCTAGTCAAAAGACCCGGTGGTCAATAACCAAGTAAGTGCCTCTAATGAATTTGTACCTTCCACTTCTACTCCTCAGACTAGTGCTGTCACTACTAAAAATCAAAATGATGGTTTTTCTTCCTCCGTATCTAATTCTTTTCAGTAGTTCGATATAATAGACCATGCTAGGAGAACTAAGATACAAATGTCTGAAGTTGAATATTTACAGGCTAATCCTGAACAATTTGATAGATTAGCCAAAAATGTCAAAAACAAGGCCGTCCCTGTAGGACAAGAGTTTCCTAAAGCTACTCATGACTCCTCCAAAAGTAAACCTACCCAAAACAATCTTGTTACTACTCCTCCTGCGGTTTCTAGAAAAATTGAACCTTTCTATGTTTCCCTACTAGTGAATGGTCACAAGTTGAGCAATTGCGTAATAGATTCTGGAGCCTCAGACAATGTTATGCCTGCTAATGTGGCAGATGCCCTTGGCCTCACCTTAACCAAAACTTTTGGGAGGTGTTTCTCTATGGAGAATAAGCAAGTTCCACTTTTGGGTCAAATCAAGGACGCCCAATTTGCATTTGCAGCTTTTCCGGATAAGAGAATCAAGATGACAGTCTTGGTAGCTGATGTTCCAGCTTCATACGGCATCCTCCTTGGACGTAATTTTTGCAAGGATGTGGGTGGAGAGTTGAACATGGATTTGTCTGAAGCTAGGATACCTATTAAAGGTGTCATGCAGAAACTGCTTCCTGAGAAGGAGGCGAAATATATTGTTACTCAAACATCAAACCCCAAAGCTCAAATTTTGTTTGAGTCCTCGGGAATGGGTAATTATTTTCTATCTACTGAAGATTGTTCTGATTCATCAGATGAGGCTACATCGGGTGATAGCTCCGATATGTCAGATGGAGACTCGGAAGAGTTTTCAGACGAAAGTTCAGGTAAGGGTATAGCAATTCCAGATTCTTCCCTCACCGATGAAGAGGAATCTTCTGACCAGAGAAAGTCTAAGAAATCAAATACTGATGGAGTCTGGATTTTAGAATTTGATGGCAGTTGTTCTTCTACCGGTTCTGGAGCCGGAGTGGTCTTGATATCACCACAAGGTGATATTTTACCTTTTTCATATAAGCTATAGTTTGACAATACCAATAACACCGCCGAATACAAGTCCTTGTTGCTCGGATTGGAAGCGGCGGGTGCCAGAGGTGTTAAGATCCTGCATGCTCAAGGGGACGCCGAATTGGTAGTTTGTCAAGTAAGAAATTTGTACCAAACAAAAAATGAAAGATTGAGACACTATCGCAATCGTGTATGGGATTGCATTGAAGATTTCGATGCTTTCAATATTTCAGCGGTACCAAGAGAGTTCAATGACCGTGCAGATTCATTGGCTGTTTCCGCCACTCTCATGGTGCCTCACAAGGATTTCAAAGGAAGCAAGTACACTATTGAGCTAGTCTTCAGACCAAGTGTACCTGATAACACCGACCATTGGCAGGTGTTCAATGGCGATAATCAAATCATTGCTTTCCTAGAAAAGATGGATAGTTTTGATGAGCTTTACTTTGAAGGAAGCGAATCACCACCTCGTGAATATGTTTCTGAGGTAGATTCGCAGACTGGCGAAGAATTTCTACAGTTGAAAGGAAATAAAATCCCAAAAGGTTTGGTTTCCCTTGAGAGACTCTTTGATAAACATGACAGGTATATCAAGCAGCGGCAACAACAGCAGGATTTGAGTTCTTCCATGGAATTTGAGCATGTCAATTTGGGTACAGAAACAGATCCTAAGATGGTCAACATCAGAAAATGTTGCACTGCTGATGAAAGATTCAAATTCATTACCCTCCTCCACCATTACATTGATGTTTTGGCTTACTCCTATGATGATCTGAAGTCTTTCAGGCCTAAGGAGGTTCGACACGAAATTCCCCTCAAAGCTGGATCATTGCCTTACAAACAGAAGCAGAGGCAATACAATCCAAAGATATCAGGTACGATTCTTTCTGAAATTCAGAAGATGCTGAATGCAAGGATTATTTTTCCAATTCATCATTCCACATGGGTTTCAAACATAGTACCTGTAAGGAAGAAGAACGGAGAAATCCGTATCTGTGTTGACTTCAGAAACCTCAACCAGTCTTCCTTGAAAGATAATTACCCTTTGCCCATCATGGACCAAGTATTGCAAACAGTGACAGGTTCAGAAATGCTATCTATGTTAGATGGTTTTTCAGGGTATAACCAAGTAGAGGTAAACGAAGCTGATCAGTTCAAAACTGCCTTCACCACACCACGGGGCACATTTGCATATCGCAGAATGCCTTTCGGTCTGATCAATGCTGGCGCAACATTTCAGAGAGCGATGGATCTCGCCTTCAGAGATGAAATGGGTAAGTTTATTGTGGTATATCTCGATGATCTGACTGTTTTCTCCAAAAACTGTCATGATCATGCGCATCATTTGTGACAAGTGCTGGAATGCTGTCGGCAAAATGGTATTTCCCTCAATCCCAAGAAGTCAGTTTTTGGGGTGACGGAGGGTAAGCTTCTTGGGCACATTGTATCCTGGGAAGGTACTAAGATTGACTCGGAGAGGGTTAAATCTATTCAAAGTCTCACTCTGCCAGCAAGTAAGACTGCTGTTCATTCTTTCTTCGGAAAGGTGAATTTTCTGCGAAGGTTCATTGCTGAGTTTGCAGAAAAAACCCGTCACATTGTTAATATGATGAAGGGTAAGGCTACTTTCCGTTGGACCGCGGAAGGTAAGGAAGCATTCGAGGATATCAAGAGAGCTATTGCTCATGCTCCAGTTCTTGTTTGTCCCGACTACACTAAGGATTTCCTAGTCTATAGCTACGCTTCAGAACACACACTTTCAGCTATTCTGGTTCAGCAGAATGAAGAAGGCGTTGAATCCCCCATATCATTTATGAGTTGTCCTCTCAAAGCTCATGAATTGAAGTATTCAAATATGGAGAAGCATGCCTATGCCGTAGTCAAAGCGGTTAAGCATTTCAGGTTCTATATTCTAAACTCACACACTGTTGTCATGGTGCCTGATACAACAGTCAAATCCATCCTAACTCAACAGGAGTTCGGAACAAAGAGGGGTAATTGGATCGCTAAGATTCAAGAATTCGATCTGGATATCAAGCCTACCAAGCTTGTGCGCGGTAAAGGTTTGTGTCAATTGATCGCAGACAACGTTCCAAAAGAGACAGGGGACGAAGAAGAAGAAGTGGTGGACACGCCAACTATTCTTTTTGTTACTACAACTGACGAGTGGTATTCCAATATCGCTCATTTCCTTACCTATGGTGAGTGCCCTTCTCACTTGTCTTATAAGGAAAGGAGAACTGTCAAGTTAAAAGCTGCTAACTACGTCCTTTGGGACAATGGTTTGTACAAGAGAAGTCTTGACGGTGTATTTCTTCGTTGCGTGGATAAAGCGCAACAAGGTAGACTTTTGGAGTCTTTCCACAATTTGGCTTGTGGAGGGCATTTTTCAGCACCTGTAACGGCTCACAAGATTCTGCGAGCTCAATACTATTGGCCCACACTATTCCAAGATGCGTATAATTGGGTACGCAGGTGTGAGTTATGCCAACAGTTTGTTGGGAAACCAAAATTGGCAGCCTTACCTCTAAAACCAGTGGTGATTGAGGAGCCCTTTCAGCAATGGGGTATTGACTTCATTGGCGTAGTGAATCCATCATCAAGTGCCAGACATAACTATGTCCTCACGGCAACAGACTATTTTACCAAATGGGTGGAAGCTATTCCAGTCAAACACGCCACTCCTGAGTTGGTATGCAGTTTTCTTAAGGAGAACATTATTTCCAGGTTTGGAGTTCCAAACAAGATTGTAGCAGACAATGCTACTTGTTTTTCCTCTTATGAGATTACTGAGTTTTGCTACGAACATGGGATCACCCTTTCCCATTCTTCAGACTATTATCCGCAAGGGAATGGTCAAGCAGAATCAAGCAATAAGAATCTGGTCACTATCATCAAGAAGCTGGTAGATGAGAATCAGAGAACTTGGCATAAGGCATTGTTTGATGCTTTATGGGCAGATAGGATTACACCCAAAAGGGCAATAGGCATGTCGCCATTTCAGCTTCTATATGGTCTGAATCCAGAGATACCGATTACTTTGGAATTGCCAGCATTGAAGTTGGTAAAGGCATTGGAAGATAGAACGTTTGATAGTTCTATCGATAAAAGGATCATGTATTTGACTGAACTTGAGGAATAGCGCACTGTTGTGGTGGACCGTATTGCTGAGCACCAAAATCAAGTAAAGAAACTCTTTGACAAGAAGACAAAGGCTCGTGAGTTTCAGGTTGGAGATCAAGTCTTGTTGTGGGACAAGAGGAGAGAACCAAAAGGAATACACGGAAAATTTGATTCTTTGTGGAGAGGTCCATTCACCATTCATCAGTTCTGTGGTGAAAACAGTTTCTTGCTGGAGTATCAGGATGGGACACCATTCTTGTTGCCTCAAAGTGGAAAACATCTGAAGCACTTCAATCCTTGAAGTGTCAGACAAGTTAAATTGTACATTTGTATAGTTTTGTGTTTTATTTTTGTGTTTTCATGTAGTATTTTGTGTCTTTTTCTTTTCTGCTTGACTCTATAGCCCAATGGCATAGATGAAGGCACTTAGAGACTGGATTCTACTCCCCTCAATCGTTTCAAAGTTTGATTGAAGGAAGTTCCCCAGTTAGAGCCAGTTGTTGTTCTCAAAATCAGCTACGCTCGTTTTTGTAGACAACCCCACGAAACTTGTCCGTTTCGTGAATCTACACTCTAAGATCGCGAATCGAGAAAAGATGTTCTTGTTCTTGTGCGAGGTCATTTGACATTTTAAAACTCGTTTACGACGTTTCCTTGAATTGATTTCTTAATATTTGCGAAGAATATTCAAGTCGTAAATTGGTTAAGGTGTTAATTTTAGTCATTTTTGAGTGTTAGGTAAATTTTGACTCTTGATATGCAAGAGCGGCAAAAAATGCCGCTCTTACATATTATTTTAAGTTTGTTTTTTGTTTTGATGTAATGTCGGCAAAATTTGCCGCTATTACATCATTTTAAGCTCAAATGTGCGAGAGCGGTTAAATTCACCGCCATCGCATATGTCTTTCATCGGAGTTTCACTAACATGTAATGACGGCCTTTTTTGCCGACGTCGCACATTTGTCAACTAGGATGTCGTAGCGGCCGAAATCGCCGCCCGAATGGGATCTTTGGGATTTCGATGTCGAGTGCCATTAATAGCCACTCGTGCCAGGCGTTTAAACTCTGATTTCAACCTTTTAAAAGCGTCATTACTCCCCATTGTTGTCATTTCCTATGCTAAAACCTTTTAAGTTGACTCACCAATGCTCTCCTCGACCGCCTGATTGCATACTCTAGAGCTGTGACAGATTTTGTGTTGAAGACCGAATATAGGGTTTTCAGTTCTAAACGGGTATGTACTCCTTGTGTTTTCCATTTTCCTCTCTCACGGATTAAGGTTTATGTCGTTTAGGTTTTTGATTCTGATTTTCGATACGTTTTGTTTTAGTTTTTTCTTGTTGTTTGTTTCGTTTTGTCGTTTTAGTGTTTTGTCTTCAGAATGCCCTAGGTTTTACCTCGAAAACCCTAGGAATTCTATTGCCCTAGGTTTCCCAAACCCTCGCATACATCCCATTTTTGTAACATCGGCAGATTTTGCCGAGCATACCTGGAGTCGATGTAACCCTTATCAAATGTGCATTGTCGGCGGATTTCGCCGAGCCTTCAATTGTATCAGGTGACCCTTGCCGTGTCTAGTCGGCGAATCTCCAGACTCACACTTAAAACCTGCAAATGTCGTCAAATGCAACATCGGCATTATTTGCCGCTCATACAAATGTCATCGCTTAACCAGCCCATGTAATGTCGGCAAAATTCGCCGCCGATGTATAAACTTACAGTGTCTTATCAAATACAGCATCGGCATTTTTTGCCGCCCCGACATGAAACCCTTCAAATTCTTGTTGCCTGTAGTAGCGGCAAAATCCACCGCTCGTACGGACTCAAATTTTCCCAACACATGCAAAGGCGGCAAAATTTGCCGCCGATGCAAATAATGCAAAACCCCCATATGCAAGGGTGGCGAATTTTGCCGCCCGTGCAAAAATGTCTCAAATTTTCCTAACACTGGAAAATTTCCAATTTTGATTTCCCGAGCCCGCTTCTCCTCTGATTCTTGGCCAGCTCGCACTATAGCCCCTTTTCAAGCGCATTCCCATAGTCGTGATCGCTCAACATGCAATTTTCCCAGATTGCCCATATTTTCCCTGATTGCATGATCATGACTTTTGTTGCAGTTTCTCTTGCAGAGCTCCGTTCAACGTCAAACTTCTTCTCGGTAAAAGTTCATCCAAATGACTGACTTGTCTCCGAAGAAGGCAAAAGCAATGAAATACAAATATCAAGGTGTTTTCCCAATCACCTCAGTCCATTCTAATGTTGAGGACATTAGAGATACGGAGATTGGCCATGTTGATATGGCTGAGTTTGTAGAGAGAACCAAGTCAAGCAACCCCAGTGCCATGATGAGGAAGATAGTGGAAAGTAATATTCATCTGGTATCCTCCTTCCCGGTGGCGGCTCACAATACAGAATTTGTTCTTCAGTGTGCCCATTTTTATAACAAAGATATTAGAGCCGTGGTGGACGCCAGTGGTAATGTAATAATCAGGTTGGATCCTGAGTTCATTGACAAGGTGTTCATGTGTCCTCCTACGACAGAGGTATTGAAGCTTGACTTTGTTGAAGCTCAAAAGGAATATGACAAGAATCCAGAGAAAGCAAAGAAAGTGATCAACAACAAATGGTTGAAGATTGCAAGGTCAAGTTTGTCTAGATGGCCACGTAGTTTTCCTCGAAGTGACTTTGTGGAAGAAGATGGTGATTTGATTACCCTCCTCAGTAGGATAAGAGGTTTGTCTTCCTCTTCACAATTTCATGAATGGATGTATCCATTCATTAAGGTCATACTCCAGGGCAGGCAAGTTATTTTCTGGGGAGAGCAAATCAGTAACGTTTTGCATGATCAGCCGACAAAGGTATCCACTACCTCTAAATTCTTCATGACTTCCTATCTAGTATACATCGCAGCCTCCATGAGGATTTTTCCAGGATTATCATCAGAAGGGGATAGGAGAGTAGTCCCAGTATATCAGTATTATTCTCAGCTAACATTGAAAGGTTCCATTCACCATTTCAGGAGAGTGAATGATGCGTTCTTTGCTGTATTCTTGTGTCTTTTTGATCCCCAGCTGGAACAGAGAAGAATTTCAGACGAGGCATGGACAGTGGTGAATGGCTTTGGTTGTATGTTTTTGCAATTTCCTTCTTTTTCATACTTGAGGGTTGGCTTTTTCCAAGGCTACCCTTATATGCTTCCTAGGTTTCCTTCAGATAGACTGGTCTTGATGGAGTTGTGCAGACAGATGATTGTTGTGCATAACAAACAGATGGAACTCAAGAAGCCTGGCTTCAGATTTCCAGTGGAAATCGGCAGATACTCAGTGTTGACTGCTGCAAAGGCAAGGGCTATGGAGACAGAAATGCAATTGGTCACCATGAAGCAATTCAAGAGGAGACCAAAATTTGATTACCGGGGCGTAAAGGATAAAATCAAGAGGAAAACACAGTTTCACGAACCCATGGTGGAGGATGTCTGGATAGATTTGAGGACAGAGGAAGATATCAGGAAACTGGATTATAGTAGGCTGTCTCTAGAACAAATTGAATATCTGGGGCTTGCTGATATTCCAGAAGACCTTGTGGATGATGGGGAATTGGTTGATGCTAAGTATGATACAGAACAGATAGCTGGTACTCCTCTACCTCCAATTCAATGGTCCCAAAAGGAGCTGACTTCACTAAGGAAGAGATTTGAGCCTATATTGGCTAACACTAATAACTGGCTGGAGGATAAAGGAATTACGCTGAAGGAATTCCTCACTGGTTCAGAGACTGAAGTTCAAGAGCAGACTGGTAAGAAGGTTGAGAACAGAATGAAGAACAAGAGTGATGCTCCATCATCCTCTAAAACACATAAACCTAAAATCAGATTTGTGACGAAGAAAGCAAAAGTTGTTGAGGAGGAACCTGAACCAAAAGAAATGGAAGTCGAAGAGCCAGCGACTGAAGATCCAGCAACTGAAGATCCAGCAACGGAAGATCCAGCAACTGAAGAGCCAGCTACAGAAGAGATGGAGGTTGAAGACAAGAATTTAGATCAACAAGATGAAGAGGCTTTGTCCCCATAGGATAATACACCTGTTGCACCCCCGGTGCCTGCTTCCCCTATTAACATCCCTTCCTCTGAATCCCCCTCTCCTCCTAAAATAATCTTCGATAATCCCCACAGCACTTTTGAAAATGTTCTCCGTTCTTCTGATTCAATTCCTAGTTTGTCATCTTCATCTTTTGATATTGGTGACACGTCTATGTTTGATCATTTTGTGATGAATACTGAACAAGTCTCAAGTGCCAATGTAACAGGTGTGGTTTTTACCAACACCCCGCCTATTGTTTCTACCACCAGTACAAGCACAGTTCCAGGAACACCAGTGGTAGGAATGGACTCCAATGTGAATACTTCTCTGCTTCCACCTTGGTTGTCAGCTTACACGCCAAAGAGAAAAAAAGCAAGTCATCTCTCTAGATGATTTTGATTTCACTAAGCTGGTACCTGCAAAATCTAAGGCTCCGAAGAAACCAAAGATCCTTTCAAGGGTACTTGAAGATAAGGGGCATAAAATTTTGGAGATAGCAAAACCCCCATAGGATGCAACTATTGAAAATTTTGATATGAATGACTACTCAATTTCTAGGGTTGAATTGGGCAAAATCACCCATGAGAGCGCTAAAAATGATATGCAGTCAGCCATGGATATCCTGATCCAGAAATTCCATAGGGAAAAAGAAATGAAAGATTACTATAAGGCAAAGGCAGAACAGTTGACTGCGGTGGTAAGAAAGATCACTTTGAATTCAGAAGCAGTTACTCCAGAGGCCATTTCTGTAGAAGACCCTATCATTCTGAAGGCAGAAAAGACTCACCTCAGAGGAAAAGTACTGGAAGAGTATTTAGACAGGATGCGAACACATGGAATCTCTTTGCTCATGGAGGTATTTGAGAAAACGGATAAGATGAGGAAAGTAAGGGCAGAACTCAACGATCTCATTGATGCCATCTCTCAAGATATTGAGCGCACAGAGGATACTCATGATAAGTGGGTGGAAATGAGGAAGCTGAAAATAAGTACCCTGATATCCATTGGCGCCATTTCTAATAGGGATTCATACACTGAAACAAAGGAAGCTCTGATGTACAGGAGCAGTATGCTAAGGAACTTGATCAAGGATCTTGAGGCTGCAAAAGAGATCAGCGAAGAAAATGATGTCAACCTTTTGCATAAGTTGGAGGAACTGCCTTGTAACTCGGTATCACAAGATAACCAATTCCTGTCAGCAGAAGAAATGGTAAAAGAATTTGAAGACATGTTCCAAAAAGAATTTGAAGATAAAGTATTTTCAATAACTTCTGTGGACAACCTCTTGGACAACCAGATAACCTTGGACAATCTGAAAACCAGGTTAACTAATCATGCCAAGTCAATCACTACAGTAAGGGTTGCCATAGTGAGGGCCAGGATGATCTTCAAAAACACATTCAACCCAGATAGCATTGAAATGCAAGTGACCTTCACTATGTATGATCACCACGTGAGAAGAAGTGGTGACACAAATTGAAGCAGCTGGTTTTTTCCCTTAGTTTATTTTCTGATTTTCACATGTACTTTCAAAACAATTTTGGACATTTTTACATGTACATTTTCAATATGTAATTACATGTAAAAATATAGGAAGTCCCAAGTCAATAAGGACTCCTATTTTTGAATAAGTCAAAGTAGTTGTAGATTTCCTAGATTTTCTCAAGGTCTTTCCCTATAAATAAAGGGGACCTCTTTTGTAAATATCTATTTTTGGTCTATTGCAAGGAACTCTGGCGAATTGAGAAGCAAATCAAGACTTTGTGCTTTTTGTAAAAATCAATATTCAAATATTTATCAATACAAGAAAGCAAGTTCAATTCCAATCTTTGTCTTGGAATTATTTGTGTTGTGATAGTTTTTTTCTTACGTCTTGCTATCATAGTCTTATTTTGATAATAATTGAAGTGTGGAGTTTATTAAAAGTGATTGAAGAGCGCTCTTAATTTGATTCTGGTAAACTTTGTGTTATCAAATCAGTTGTGGGTTATATGTTCATGTTTGTGAAAATACAATAGTTTGGAGACTTTGTGCTGCAAGTTGTTCTATTTGATTTACTTTTATCATCTTGAGGAGGAGTGAAGACTTTGCGCTGCATTCTACTTCAAATATTTTCGTTTACAAGTAATAAGTGAGTAACAGAGAACTTTGTGTTTCTGTGATATTGTGATAATCTATGAGTCTTATATCAAGAGTTTGAAATATAAACATCTATTCTGAAAAAAGAGAATGAGATGAGATGGAACCACCACAAACATAGTTTTTAGTGTACGTAAATTTGATAAGTTGTTTGATTTGCACAAGTTAAGTAATTAGAGGGAACCTCCCCTTGCTGAGAGGAGAGACTTTGTCTCATCATAGCTGTGGCTGATATACCCATTTTGCCGTTAGCGAGTTAACGACAAAATATTCACCCAACAATCTTAACCTTATTGGCGATGTTAACCGCGTCGCATTGACCCCCTGGTTGGCCTTCATTGCGATTGGTATGCGCATGTGAACGCATTAACCCACATTCAACTGTTATGTTATGCCTTAAGCGTAATGCCACCGAGCACGCTTATGCGTGCGAGGGGGTTTCTAGGGAAGCGTTGAATTTTTTTTATATTTCATGTCATGACCACATGACAAATGTAGACATGACACATGTGATGCGTGTCGTGACCGCATGGGAAATGTGGGCATGATAGTTCAAGACACCAACATCCAAGTGTCAATGTGCCCAGGAGACCAATGTCCAAATGTCAAAGTATCCCAGACACCAATGTTTGTCATGAACTCTTATGTCCTAGCATATCAAAATTAGGTGACACTTTCAAGAACCATTTTCTTTCCCTTTGGAATCCATTTCTAGCATTAGATTTCATATAAGATGTGTTCATCTGAACTTATCAGTTTATTTTCAATAGCTTAGATCAATTACAATTTTCCATTTCCAACTACAATGTTTTACTATATTTAGGATAGATTTGATAATTTTATTGAATATATCCATTAGTCTAATTTGCTTGGTATAGTAAACACATAGAAAGATTTTAATTAAAACCCTACACATGTCTTTTGGGTTTCTTAAATTTTTATCTTTTAGGTTGCAAAATGAGCATCCTAGTAAGACGATTCTTCTTCATTAAGATAGGCAATGGTGATCAAGATTTCAATAGTGGGCCCTTAATTTGGTTTATGGGTATTATTGGCTTCAACCTAGGGATTCTTCTATGTGGAAGACAAGAAATTGGTTAATATTTTGGCATACAACCAAAAAAGGTAAAGAGACAAGTCAATGAAAAATAATGTTCAAATCTAATTAAAAGAAAAAATAGAATTATTGAATGGAAAAATTAGAAAAAGGACACAACCCTAGAGGAAGGCTAGAGCAGTTCAACAGATCAAGTTCATGAAATTGTACGTAAGGAAATACCCTTTTCTAAAAAAATATGAATTTAGGATTAAAGGTTATTTAACACTTGAATAAGACCCTAGATAAATACAATTGAGCTAAGTAAGCAATGTGACAAATAAATAGAAAATTAAATGAGAGGTTAGGAAATGCTTAACTTTTTTTGTGATGATGGTAGTTGTTGTGGTTGATTCAGATTGTAGACGTGCTCCAAGACTACTCCCTAACTATGAATCTTAGACGTGAAGTGTCAATTTTGAAGAAAATGAGTTTCTAGATTCTATAATGTAACTGGATAAGATTGCACTTGTGATTCTATTTGGTTTTCTCGCAATCCAGTCCAATACAACAAGATTTTGTCTCTATTAGTCACCTGCTCATAGATCTTTCACCTCTACTATGACAATTGAAGTGTTGTCAAGGTGGTGTTAAAGAACACCTTTAGGAGCTTATTTTGCTAAGATTGAAGTGTGAGACTTCCTCAAGCCTAAGCTAAGCCCCTTATTGTTGTTTCTACAATTTGTATAAAAAGAATTCAAGCACACACCAAATGCAAATTGACTAATATAAAAATCACTATTGGTAATGTAGAGTGCTCTTGTTTAAACATGAGATAGAATGCTCTTATGATGCTCTTGATTGCTTGGAATGAATGATCTAAGATGCTTGCAATTGATTATTGCAAATGCCCTGGGATGTGCCTTTAAATATGCCATCCTAGATACCAATTTGAAAGATTTCATGCACAAGTTGATGGACAACAATCCAATTTTAAATGGTAGTTGGCTTGGAGAAAGTAAAAAAAGAATTTAATTAAGAGACAAAATCATTCCTGCAATTCTAACTAAAATAATAAAACAAGGTCAGTCTATGTTTAATCCAAGTCATAGGAGTTGAATCAAATAAAAGGCCAAGGATAGCATTAGATTGAATTAGCTTGGACACTAGAATCCATCAAATTGAACACCAAAATAAAATACTTAATAGTAAAAAATACAAAGTACACACTTTGTCCTTCTACAATAAAATACCTCCTAAACCATATCATTTTAATTTAATAAAGCCAGTCTATTAAATATAAGAGTTCCAACCCCTTCATAAAAACAAAACCTATATCTAACATAAACAAAGCTCTTGAATGAAGAGTTTCATTTCGATAAATTATTCTCTTATAATAAAAATCTTGATAAAAACACTCCCTCTGTTTTCTAAATACTGGATTAAGCTAAAAAAATTACAAATATCTAATCAAAGGACGTAGATCAGAGCTGATCTAGTCAAGCAAACAGAGAATAACTGGCTATAACATCCATACAAAATTTAGGCATACATAACAAGACAAAATCAAACTAAAATAATAGAACATTCATGAATAAAAGTGACAACAAATGAAGGAGCTGAAAAAAAAGCTAGAGGAAAACCAACAGTAAAAGCCATAGCCATAACCATAAACAGAACATAAAGATGAAGTCAATATCCAATGTAAAAACCAGAGTCTGTTAAAGGGTTCTATGTTCATTCTATTTCAATAATCATCTATTTCAATGGTCAAATAGTCAATAGTAAATTTCAATCTCATCCATATTAAAAAGTGATAAATATTTATCTTATTTTCATTAATCAAAATTAACCTTTAACTGTCGAAGTACATGATATTTAACAATAACTGTGGGTTTGTGTTGTAACAGATGATTTTAAAAAATTTTAACATGTAGCCGAGCGGGAAAATTTTAGACTAGACACAGGGTGGGAGTGGGGTTGGAGTGAATGAAGGAGATGATGAAGATACAGATGAGCTAGATGTGGACGAGTGGGATGTCCCTTACAAAGATGAGGAAGATGAAACTCTCATGGCAATCTAGTTGGCAAGATGAGACTCTCATGAAACTCGAAAGGTCTTTTGTTGGGGCGGCCATGCAACGTGATAAGGAGGATCACTGCCCCTCTGTTCTGATGGCTAGGGCGTCTAAGGACACAGATGGTTTGAGTGAAAAAGAGGATTGTTGCTCCTCTACTTTGACAACTAGGATGTCAAAGGATGTGGATGGTTGGTGTTTGCAGGACACTTATGCTTGTGATGTGGATTCTGAGAATGCTGGTGAGGGTAAACAACCTAGGGTTTCCCCTCCTATAGTTGTGTATGAGCCTGTTGCTGAGTCAGTAATAAAGGAACCTTACTCTTCATCTTCACAGGAGGAGTTAGTTGGGGTTTCTAATGCAGTTGCTTATGCCCATAGGGTTTCTGATGTTGTTGTTTTTGCTGAGGATAAGTGGTGACACAGATTGCTATCCTTGAGTCTCTCCTTGTTCAATCGACTGCTTGGCTTAGAAACTTGCTTGTTGGGAGATTCTGTGGTAATCATCCCAACATTGATGTTATCCAAAGATAGGTGCTTTGGAAATAGAAACTAAGAGGTCAGGTTGAGGTGGTTTCTATACTCAATAATCTTTTCTTATTTTGATTTTTCCAATATGGATGATTGTTCAAGGATTCGTCTGGAAGGTCCTTGGTTTCTGGGGCAGAATGGCTTCTGTTTAAAAATTGATCTCTTGGTTTTAACCCAATGAATGATAGCATCATCAAGTTTTCGATTTGGGTTAGTTGTCGGGGTTGCCTTTGGATTGTTGGGATGAAAGAATTTTTATGGGTATTGCCAGTACTTTTGAGTAGTACATTGTTGTAGATGCAGTCATGGAATTCAAAAAGCATTTGTTGTTTGCTAGATTTTGTGTTCTTGTGGAGGAAAGCAAGAGGTTACCTTCTCAGATCACCTTATCTTCCAAATTTGGTGATTGGGTGCAGCAAATTGAATTCGAAGAATCTTCAATTATTTGTCATTGTTGCTCCAAAGTGGGCCATGCTACTATTGGTTGCTTGAGCAATAAGAAGTACCATTCCATTTGGAGGAAAAAGGAACAAGAGCCAACTGTTGATGAGGATTGCAACATCACCATTGAGGATGAGCAGAAGGAAGAAAACAGGGGGAAAGCTCCTTTAGACTGTTCTATGATGGATAGCCCTTTGGATTTAGGGTTGGATGATGGGTCTGCTTGTGGACTTATGAACTTATTATTGTTAATAGCAATGTCAGGTGTATCCTTCCAGCTGTTCTCCTTACATTGATTGGATAAATTAATTGACATGTCTTTTGGAATAAGGCCGACATGTTGTTCTTGAAGAGTCACGTCTCTCCCTTCACATTGTATATATACTCATTGATTGTAACTCGTTTAAACATCCGATTTGGAAAATCAACATGGTATCAGAGCAAATAAAATTTTGAGCCTGTGCTGGGAGTTTAAAAAATCAACAACAGAGGACTTTAAACTTTATGGGTTTGTTCCTACAGACTCAAAAGCATATTCATTGGCTCATTCCTACATCTCTAAGCTTTACATCGGTAGTTATGGGGTTCAGCACAACACTGAGGCTGTCTATTGTTTTCTTTATCAATACAATGGTGTGTAGAGCAGTACAGTTGTTGTGTGACCTACTCACTTTGCCAATGAGGAGGCGGGTGTATTATTACAGGATCTGGCTAGAGCGTTTGAAGCCTAGTAATGACTTGCAATTAAAGATTGTGAGGGACAACATAGACATGCTAGTTGCTAGAGGGGCAAAAGCTCGCTCTCAATCTTCAACTAAGCAGATATTCTTAGCTAACCCTTGGGTATATGAGATTTGCTTTAATGATGGCCCATTTTTTGTTCAAATGTGAGTCCAAACGTAACTCAGTTTATATTGAGTGGATCGTCGACGACAACACTCAGAAATGTTTGTTAAAACCTGGTACTCAGTAATGTTTGTTAAAAGCTGGCCGTATTACATTGGAGGAGGCTAGGTTGTCGTTAAAAGACAAGGAAACTTATATTGTATGTGGTGATGGTGATAATAGCAAGAACAGTTATAAAAGGCTTCACATCTGGTTGTTGCAAGGCTCTCCCTCAAAGGGGGTTGGACTGTTTTGTAGCCTAGAGAGGAGGGGACCGCATGAGGCTGGTTTCATGGAGTTTCATGGAGTCTGACAATCCAACAGAGGCAACCTTGGACTAGGAGGTCAGGAGGTTGATGCTAGTACTTGGAGCTTCAGAGGGAGTCACATCATCATGAAGAGCCCTTGTTAATGCATTTCTCTCTATGAGGGATTTGAGGTGCAAGCCCTTGATAATGAGTTCTTCTCTGTGAGAGAAGTTCGAGGTGAAATCCCTTGATAATGAGTTCTTCTCTGTGAGAGAAGTTCGAGGTGAAATCCATCCTCTGCGAGAGCCATGGTGAATGTCATGTGTGTGACTCCATGACAACATCACGTGAGAGAGCCCGTGATGATTTTTTTTGTACTTGTGTTTCACCCTTAGGGAGAGCTATGGTGAAAGTCGTGTTGATGTGACAACATCACGCAAGTGATGAACACTTGTACATACCATACATGGTTGTAGCCATTATGGTTGATATCATATTGAGGTGATATCTGATATCACAATGAGGTGGTATCTTTCTTTTCACATATAGGTGTAGCCATTGTGGTAGACATCACGATGAGGTGACATGTCTTGTGTAGCTGGAAGTATCCTCCCTAGCTGAGAGGGAGTGTTGTTGATAGCAGCGTCAGGTGTATCCTTCTAGCTGTTCTCCTTACATTGATTGGATAAATTAATTGACATGCCTTTTGGAATAAGGCCGACATGTTGTTCTTGAAGAGTCATGTCTCTCCCTTCACATTGTATATATACTCATTGATTGTAACTCATTTAAACATCCGATCTGGAAAATCAACACTTACTTTGTTCCAAAAAAATAAGTTTAGTGCAAAAAGAGTTTTGCATTATGAAGCAAAAATCATTGGAACAATTTGGATTTAAACCACCGTGAGGATTGGTGGTCTGTTTGGTTTTGTAGTGTCTTCTTGTTTGTTGTTACCTCGCTTGGTTGTCCTTTACTGTTTTGTTGGGCTTTAATGCTTTATCTCTCTCTGTACAAGGGTCTGGGCCCTTTCAAAATACTTGGTTACCTTAATCAAAAACAACAACTGTTGGTGTTGGACTGATCATATCCACAAATCCAGAACGATCTGTAGCAACCGACACAATTAATTCCACACAACGAAGACAAATAAAATAGACAAGATTTCTTGTGGATGGAAAGTACCTGCCCGCCATTATGGATCTGGAACAATATATAAAATAAAGCAGTCCTGAGGTACTCCATTTATTTACGTGCGACATGGGAAGCCCACCTGGTTTTGAGGACAAACAGAAGATAAAGGCGGATCTTTTGGCAACTGAGATGTCCACGTTTTAATAAAGCTGAAATTCACTAAGCAACAACAAAAATTCACAGTTGAATTCTAAAGTTCAGGAATTATAATAGTACCTTTTCTTTATGCATAGCTTTAGGCAGGGCCCCCACGAATCCAGTGAATTCTTGCTCGAACAGATAACTATCCAGTGAATTTATTTGACGGGATGCTCGACCGTAAAATTTAACCAAAGGGCATTCTGTCTCAAATGGTCTGAGGCAATGTAAAACAGTCAAAGGTAATTTTCAGAGCAAAATTTAATTTCAAATATCTAATTGAAAATAGCAAGGCCTAAAGCCTTATTTGGCCTTACAATAGATTAGAATGTAAAACAGTCAAAGGTAATTTTCAGAGCAAAATTTAATTTCAAATGTCTAATTGAAAATAGCAAGGCCTAAAGCCTTATTTGGCCTTACAATAGATTAGAATTTTTAAGTTTATAAATTTATAGTACTTAACTTTGTTGTACAAGATATTATTGGAAAAAGGTCTTTTTGTTATTGTTATCACTTTAATTATTCTTTTTTTCAAGTAAATAAATTGCTTTGTATAAGGTACAATTAATTAGATTAATTTGGAGTTGGGTTGATAAATGAAAAGTAATAAATGTGATAAAAATCTTATGGTTCAATACCACATGATATAGGTTCGATCCTTGTCAAGTTACAATTTTGAACTCTAATACATTAATATGAATTGACGATAAAAAGACTTCTCTAAATCATTCGCTCTAATCTCTAATGTCTAATGAGCTTGTAAGGACAACAATGTTTATAAACACCATAAGGGAATCTGTTGGATCGCTAGGGTTGAGTTCTCCTAGGTCAAACCCTTGGATTGACCAACTATATGGGTCTGAGTGAAGATTTGAAGACAATATGACACACGTGTGTAGATGGCCTATATGTAGATGATGTAGATTTGATTCTTTCTCCCTTAGAAATCAAAGTGTGCTCTAGTAGTTTCACCTTGTTGTTTATTCTTCCTTATCTGTTTTTCTTAATTAATGGCACATTGAATGTCTTTGAATATCAAGACATATCAACATGTCGCATAATGTGTACCAAGCCAACTCACAATGATTAGTGCAAATGGGTGTGAAACTTGTAATCTGAATTTGAGATTCAATTTCATAAATTGCAAAAATCAATCCCAAGTGGCACAAAAATTCATATCCAGGGAAATGATAATCTCAAGGTAAGGAGCAAATATATTGAGGTTAATGTGAATGGAGTGTAATAAATGAGGAGTAAATAATAAATGTGTGGGAATAAATGTAAATGGGAATGAATGCCAACAAATTAGAATCAAGGCATGAACCAAACCTAACAAAAAAGTGTGCCACTTTTTTTTTGATGGGTAAGGAGGCATTATTTAGGCTGGCCCCACACCATCGAAGGTCACAAGGGGGACCTCCTCCCTATCCACATATTCAACTTAGATCACTTATTCAACATAGGAGCCATAATGGAAGTCCAAGAGCCACAACTTGCAATTCCAATAGTATAGATGTCACTCAGGGGATTTAAACTTAGATCTCCATCTTGAGAACCTTATGGCCTTGCCATTTAAGCACAACCCCTTTGACAAAAGTGTGCCACTTGTTGATTTATAATTGCAATATTTAAAGATATTCCACCAAGATGGACACAAAACTAAATAGGAAACGATATGGGTATATTGATTTCACCATTAAGATATTTTATAATTTTTATAGATCAAAATATCATGATATGATTAGCCATAAAATAGAAATGAAGCTTTAAAGAAAACTATATTATCATTTTATGTTTAAATTAGTAGACAAAAACTTTTTTCATTAATGTTGTATTTGTTACAAGTTCAAGATTGAAGTATTACAACATGGTAAATGTGATGAAAGACCTTTTAGTTACTTGGTAAAGTTTTCCTTAAGAATTTTAAATGTCTACATTTCAAAGTTCCTTATCCATATCTTTATTCACACAAAATCTAGCAAACAACAAACATTTTCTAGCTTTGGTCACAACATCAAAAGCTAAGAGTTGATTGAAAGAATTAGAAATACCAATCATAACATCATCCTCCCAGTACTCCATCAATAAGCTCAAAAGCCTAACCCAAACATGGACCTTGTTAATGTACTCCCTCTTAGAATCAAAACTTGGTTTCCATTTTTAGGAAGAACCTTATTTTCCCAAGAAACCAAGTACCATCCAAGAGGTTCTAGAGATAGTCCTCATGATTTGAGAAGGAGACAAAAAAAAAACCATTATTCAAAGCCAAGATCTCAACTTACCCATGTGTACCATTTCCTTTGAGCCCATCTTCTGACCACATTGATCAATATTTGGTCTAGAACTGATAAACTTCCCAATAAGAGAGTTTTCAAGCCTAAGGGATGATCTTTCAACAATTGAATCAAGAACCCTAAGCTGAATTCCCTTGTCATCCATAATTGGTTATAAAGAGAGATTGAGCAAGAAAGGAGTAGGTCTTACCTTTTAACACTTCTACCCAAAATTGCTAGCCTTCTCAATAGATCAAAGGTTGTGCACTTTTAGATCTCACAACACTACCAAGAGCTAGAGACACCCTAGAGATCCTACCATTAACATCCTCCCCTATCTCCAAATATGAAACTCTAGACCCACATCCTCTATGGAAACCAAATAGAGGAGAGCAAACAGTTAGCTCCAAAGTCACTATGCCAAGGTGAAGAGGGACCCCAACCCTAAGTGAAATTGGCTCTTACACTAAAATGTCATATGCTAAATGTGATTCTTTATCAATAATAGAAAGGGCATCATATTTAACACTAGCTTCATGCACATACACATAGGAGGGGAGGAGAAATCCATGTCTCAACTCCTGCTACAAACCCAACCCCTCATAAGCACTATTTCCTCTCCTAGTGGCAAGAGACAATAGAGTAGTCAAAGAAGAGGCATTTAGGAGAACCTCAAAGACCTTGACATTAGAGCTCTCCTTTATTGTAAGAGAAAGCCATGCCATATAAGATATGCCAGAATTATGTTGGGAAGAAACCTCTAACCATATATCTATTAGATTTTCTTCCTCCTTATCTATAAAGCCATTCCACTCATCCTTGATGGGAAAAGGTGTCTCAACCTTGCAATCCTAATGCTCGTTTTAATACTTTTTGTATGCATTCACTATTTTATCTTTTGTGTATTTTGTCTTCTTGTGGGAGAGTTGGCATCCCATTTGGAGGTGACATGGAATTCATCTTTTAGTAGATTTTGTCCTCACATGAGGAGGCAGGCATCCCATTTTGAGGTGGCATAGTTTGGCCATGTGTAAGCATCTTGTGGAGTTGTAAGAACATTATGAATATGATATATTCTTATGACAGATAACATGTAAGAGGGAGGTTACATTGGATTCTTGACTATAATTATGACAAGATTGGACACTTGTCATGGAACATCTTTGAATGGATTGAATAAGGACAAATTTGGGTGCCCAAGTTTGGGTGGTCAAATATGATGGTTTATGACAATGTAATAGTGTAAGAGAATATGCTAAAAATAGCCTGGAGGAAATTTTACCAAGGAGGGTGTTAGAGTTTGGTGTCTTGGTTTGGGAACCATAAATTGTATGGTATTGCTAATGATTTTATAAAACCATTCATGGTTTCTAGTTTGAACCTTTCCTATTTATTGGTGCTTGGAGTTCTAGTTTGTATAATTTAATTTGTATGTACTGTAATGTTATCAAAATCACTTTAGATTTGAATGTTGGTGATTCTCTTGTAAAGGCTTGCAATTCAAGTGTATTCTAACTATGTTCTTTATTGAATAATACATTGGGCTGATTTAGAGTGGGTCTCCCAAAAGGGTTTTTCCCACTTACACCTTGTACCCAAAATTCTCATGGGGCCCGAAATTCTTTTTGGACCATTGATCTCCAACTCTAATCTAATGGTTGTTGTTGTATTTTGCAAGCTATAATGTACCCCGCAACTTCCAATGCTCATGGGGCCCAGAATTGATTTTGGACCGTTGATATCTTTCGGGCCCCATGAGCATTGGACGTTGTGGGGTACATTATAGCTCATGAAATACAACAACAACTGTTAGATTAGAGTTGGAGATCAATGGTCTAAAAAGAATTTTGGGCCCCATGAGCATTAGAAGTCACAGGGTACATTATAGATTGTGAAATACAACAACCATTAGACTAGAGATAAATCAATGGTGGTGACTAAAGATTGGTAATATGGCCCTAAAGTAACCAATAATTATGTAATATTATTGGTGAACTAATTTGGATTTCTACTATAACTTATAAAATTTAGGTGAATTTGGTCTAATCATGTATTGAATATTGTGTCAAAAATTTGAGTTTAAAAGTTTAATAAAATAAATGCTCTAGCAATTTAACCAGGACTAAAATATAATTTTGTAAAAATGTTGTGATTCAGGTCACCTTACAACTTGTACTATTCACCAATTTTTGAATCCCCAATTTCAACTATTCACCAATTGGTGAAAATTTGACACTAAAATAATTGTTGGGCTTGAGTACATCATCTATCATTCACATGAAGGTGGTAGGTGCATTAGTCAAGCCAAAATACATGACTTACCTCTGGACTTCCATTCACCCATCTTGACAATGACATTGTGAGGTTTAGACTTTAGATTTCATGATACTTGTACATGTATGGTTGTCCTAAAAATACATTACACACATATATAGAGGTGCTACATCACAAATTACTTCATCCCTAAAAGGTTTGATGAAATAGGGAAATTGACACTACCTACTTACCCAAATATCTTGCCCTTAGCTCACCCATACCATGGAGTATGGATGTGAATTAGGTATTGTCTACAAGTTCAATCTCTTGATGGTTTCATAGAGATAAGATTCTTCTAACTCTCATTATCAATAATGAAGTGCAAACCCTTACCATTCACCCACATTTGTAAGTGGAATAAGCAACACTCATACTCATTGGGTAGTACTTTGGTACTAGTAACCATTACATATGGATCTACTTCAATTATTTGATCACCTTCCTTTTTCTCAAAAGGATCTATAGGTAGTGAATTAGAATCTGCCTCCATTTCTTATGTTTCTATCATCAAAGCCTTGGTGACTTGACAATCCTTGGTATTATGCTAGGGAATCTTATGGAATCACACCACATACCATTATCTTTTTGTACCTTTCTTTGATGCTTGTTATTGAAATTCCTTTGTTGGTTGTTTTCCCATGAACTTGTTACTACCTTTCCCCTTTAGCTTGGTGTTTCCAAAAGTTTCCTTTCTTCCCTTTTTTCGAATCTTTATTCATTTTTTTATAAATATCAAGTAGTTCCTAAGGTATTAATATTAAAAAAAGCCATCTTTGCTTAAATATATTAGTGAACTTCACTACAATACTTCAAGACCTGATGCTTCTCTATATCTTGGATGTTGAGCTTTGTTGGCAACATATGGAAGGCATTGGTGTAGAGATGGACTAATTGGTCCTTTTTCTGTCAAAGCAACTACCATTACATATACTTCTCTTCATATGTGTCTTTAGAGGAATAGTCCTTGATGTATTCCATAAATTCTCCCCATGTGAGGTTCTCATTCATCACTGCACCAAAATGTCTTCAAGGTTTCCTTATGATTCTCTCTTGATAACAACTTTGCCTCTCATGATTGTTGCACATGAGGCTCAATTTTAAGGAGGGAAAATATTATTTTCTTTGATTTGAGAAGTGGTTTATAAAAAATACTTTTACAATGGGTATCATTCATTGACATCATTTGCATCAATTTTTCCTTGAAATGTTAGAATGTTAAAATTTACCTAGATCTTGAAAGGGATGTGACCATCAAATGGCCTCTCCATGAATTTTGTATTTTATTGTATATTATCTCAATATTTTTGGAAGAGATATGAAAAATTGTTCATCATCTCTATGAATTATCTTTCTAGAGGCACCTTGATCAACACCTTGAAGGGGTCTAAGAAGTTAGCCTATTCTTCAGCCATCTATGGTCATGTGTGTCCTATTTCTCCAATACAAGTTTTTGATATCTTAATTTCATGTAATAGGACATACATGAGCAAATGCATTTGATATCACTAATTTGAAATATGTTTGAAATCTAGGTGATGCTACACTAGTGAGGGGCTCGATGTATTGTAACCACTAATTGTCAAGCAGACAACTATGCAACAACAATAATTACTAAAGCTAAATAGAGTATATTTTATTCAAAATTGAGAGAGATTATACAATATATGGAAAACTCTACGAAAGAGATGCATTCCTTCAACTTTATTTCATTCCATTCAAATTTGGCTAATTTAACATTTTTCAATCAACTAGAAAAATTACTAAAACCAGTAAACTATGGTCTCCATCAGAAATCAAAGAGTCACCACACCCATGTCATCCTTGGAAGTTGAAATAAATAGTTGGATGAGGAAAAATTATCTACAAATTAGGAAATGCTAGGAAATTATTTAATTTTTGTACCCCAACTTGGTGGGGTCATAATTCCTAACCTATTGTGCAAAAGTTGAACTAGCTAGATATGTTTCAAAGCTCTCCAAGAGTTCTTGTTCAAGTTTCTTAGAGGTTAGCCTATGACTCTCCTCCTAAGCAATAAAAAGAAAAGTTTCAAGGGTCCATTCCACTCTTAATGCCTCTAAAAATGTAGATTATAGAGATGTAGAAAATTCCAAAAAATTAGATTTTGATATTTCTTAGATTTGACCATGCAAATGCCATCCAAATGCTCTTGAAACTTAATTAGTTTAGTCCTTCCTTTGTTGTAATTTACAAATGTTATTTCCTTTCATTTTCTTGCAATTATGCTTATTTATAGATTTTATAGACTATTATTTTTCATGATTTTCATAACTGAGCAAGTGTTGAGGTCTTTTTTTTGTGCATCACCATTTTATGCTTTCTGTACTTAGGTTTTCTATTGTTTTTCATGCTTTTAATAAAAAAGATGTTTTTCATAATTGAGCAAGTGCTGAAGTCTTCTTTCTAGGGCATCACCATTTTATGCTTTCTATACTTAGTTTTTCTTACCTTCCCTAATCATAGGTAGGTTAAGTTAGTATGGAGTTGCCCTTTGAATCATAGAGGTTGACCTGTATTCTAGGTTTTCCTATCTTTAGGACTTCCCACATCTAAAACACTAAAATAGATATGGTTGCAATATCAAAGTATCAATAGGATCCTATACAAAAGTTTAAGTAAGAAGAATGACATTTGATTTAGGTTTGGGTAACTAAACTTACTTTTATTTTTCTTCTTATAGTATAGCCTTATTTGTTTGACTTATGTTATAGCACTAGATGATGGTTGCACTTATTTTTTAATTTTATTTTCATCTTTCTTTGCCATATTACTTGCTTGATATTTATTTTTAATCGTATGCTTGTACAATGTAGACGGTTCTTCAATTATTACATGTTGGTAGATTTTTACTCTACTATTTTTTAAAATGCAATGGAATTAAAGATTCATTGAGATCTAGATTTGGTTCAATCATTTTAATAGTTTGTTTCATCACACTATATTCTCATCTCATCCTTATTTCTTATTGTTCTTTGTATACCTTGTAAATGCTATATGAAATGTTGGTTCTCTCACGCGGAGGCTCTTTCAAAGTATAAATGAATGTATCAATAGTAAAATTTACATGTTTCAAAAGAGGTTGATGATTATCTCTTGACATTTTGATTATCCTTGATGAATGGATTTTATAGATTGGTGCAAAGTAGAAGGGGTAGTTTGAGAATTCTCTATCCATGGGCATCCAAGAATGAGACTAAACAAATTAGAGTTTGGAATAATATGAAAGAGCATGTTGATTCTTATTTTTGTCAAATTTTCAAACATAATATGATGCATTCAAGATTATCTTTCATTATGTCATTATAACATTTAATAGACACCCTCGAGTGTGCATATGTTTCTTGATGGAAATAATTAGTGCACAAAATTCCTCCATGCAAATGTTAAAGTGTGAACTAAGATCCACCAAAATCCCTTCAATTTTATTATGTGATATAGTGGCCATAATATAAATAGATATGAGGCATCCATTTTTATGAATTTCATAATTAAATGTAATGGATGGAATGGAATGAGTTGTTTACTTAGTTTGTTCTTCAATATTTCTTCCTCAAACTCAAGAAGTTGTATCAACTTGTTCTTCCTCAATGATATCTACATTATTATTTTGGGATAATATGGGAAGGGATGAGAGTAGATTTGTAAGTTTTGATTAGGAGGAGAAACAACAGGGTTGTCCCCATCATTAATGCTTTCCACATGAATCATGTTTTTATCAATGAGATCTTGAATTTAAGCCTTAGACCCACACATTTTTAGTGTTATGCCCATTGACTATATGATAATACAAAATTCTTTTGCATCATAACCTTTTGGAACATAAATAGATGTGTCAATAGGGAAAATAAGAGGCAATCTTATCATGTTAGCCCCTAATAAGTGTTGCAATACTACATGGATGGGGTTGTGAATATTTGTGAATTTTCATGGTATTTTGGGATTAATAAAAATGACATTAGAGGCCATGAAAGATGTGGTAACATTATTTATAGAAGGCCTAATGTCATGGTTATGTGGAATATCATCACCCTTCTTGAAATAAATTTTTTGTTGAAATTTAAAGAAGGAAAGGATGATTTGAGGGAGGATGTGAAGAATCATATTTGACTGCATTTACTCTTATAAATTTTAGCTATAGATGTTCCTAAAATTTGCATACCAATCCATAAATGAAGTATATGGATATTAAGGTACACCTTGTCTTGAATGGTTGGAAGTAGGCTTTATAATAAGCAATATTTCAAGTTCATCTTCTCATATTTAGTAATGCATTTTTGGTGGACAAGGATTGAAAATAAATAACATTATCATGGATTATTTCTTTTGGTCCTTGTCTATATTCAATCAAATATATAAGATGCATGAGAGGGAGCAATGGGGTTATGTTGGATATGATAAGTAGGATATATGAGATGATTAGCAACAGTAGGAACAATGTCATATGGATGAGAAGTGGAAATGGGGGATATGTTGGGATTAGTTGTGGCATACGCCTTTCAAGTCCTAATGTTTACTAGATTATTTAATTATTTATTATTTTAAGTGTCCTAATGAAATGGGACACCCCACTTTATGCCTTGGCCATTATGTCATGTGTGATTTATTTTTACTTTGGCATTTACGCGTGTAAATATATTCTCAAAAGAATATATTTTCATGAATTACGCGTAAGAGAATCTATGACAAGATAGTGGTTGTAGTGCATAAGAGCATGATTAAGAGGTAGGTTACAAAGTGGACTAGGAATTTTGACCCACTTAATGATGCATATTATGACACATCATAAAGCATTATTCTAAAGAAGGTAAATGACAAATAATGGAGTGTAGGTCATATGAATTTTTACCATGGTAATTTGGGACCTTGTTTCAGCCCATGGTAACATCTTATGGTGGTATTTTGGGCCCCCATGAGTCTATATATTGAGGGCTTGAGATGGAGACATTAGAAAGGATTTTTTGTAGGGTTATGCTATCAATTTTCTACTAGAGAAAGAGGATGTTTATCTCCATGGAGGCAAGATCTTGATATTGTATTGTAACAGGTTTATCATTGATGAATAATACATTGGTTTGTTGCTTTGGAGGCTCAGTTTTCTGAAAAGGGTTTTCCCAAGATATATCTATTATTCTCTTTCTTGTGGTTGATTTCCCTTATATCTCTCTTATTTTCTAAGTTTTGTTTTGTTAGTGTAGGTTTTTTATTTTCCTTAGGGATATTTCTTTTTCCTACACATTATTAATCTTGCTTAGGTTTATTATAAGTGGTTAATATGAGGACACGTGGTGAAATACATCAGCTACATGTGTAACTCTCTCCCACACATGGGTAGTTGAGTTACACATCCTTTTTTGGCTTTTTGTGCCACCTCTCATAACCACTATTTTGTCCTTACCTAAGTAGGTTATGGGGTATTGTGCCACCTCTCATAACCACTATTTTGTCCTTACCTAAGTAGGTTATGGGGTATTGTGCCACCTCTCATAACCACTATTTTGTCCTTACCTATGTAGGTCATGGGGTAGTTAGAGTTCTCACATTGTTTTGTCCTTATGTGCCACCCCTTAATAACTCCTTTTTTGTTTTCATGTAAGGAGGTTATGCCACATGTTTTGGCATTTACCAAGTAGGTAAGATCTCCCACCTTTTATGGGATATGGGAGTTATTACACCTCTTGGATGTATATGCCCTATTTTTGCTATATACACAATACTCTCCTCTCACTGTAGCAAGTTCACTAGCTCGAATATCAGTTCAGTGATAGCTCAGTGAAAGTATTGAGAGTCTTCTCAAAATTCTCTTTCTTTGTCTCTATTTTTCTCTCATTTCAGATATCTCTTCAATCTACTATTTTGATCTTTGATCATCTGTTGAGTGGAGGTGCATATGTTCTACGACCGACATCAGATCCTGGCTCAGTTCTCGCTTCTCGCAGAATCTAACATGGTATCAGAGCGCAGGTCATCGATTCGAGTCCCTCGAGCCCTCGACCCTTCGTCCACGTAAGCTCAGCTTATCGACGTGGTACATAGTGGGTACGAATCCCACATGGTACGTGGTTGTATCCGGCTCTAACATCGTATGAGAGCCGTGTTGTCTGGTATAGCTCATTATTTTTCTGATTTATTTGAGAGATTTGAGATTATTAGATCACTAATATTTTTCTTAAAAACCAAGTATGCTCTTCTCCTGCATCCTTGAATGAACTGGAGAATCAGAACAGTTTAAAGGAAAATAGGCATCTGGGTAATCTGGTTTGCATATATGTGTTCTTGTGAGATCTGGGTGATTGCAGCTTTGTGGTAATATTGGAGGCATCTTTCAGTACTTCCAGAGTGTTCAAAAGACTTGAGAAAGTCAAAAGTGACTTCTACTCCACCAAAATTAGAGATTGGAGGACACGGTAACAAATTAGGGTTATTCTTTTTTAAAAATTTTACCGGAGCCGTTTTCATTTGTGCTTCAAATTTCTAGCTTCTACTCATTTTCAGAAAAAAAAGATTACTGGGTTTTGTTCCTAGGGTCAAAAAACTTTCTGGGTATTTGTTAGTTTTTGGAATGAGTTTTTTAATTTTGTGAAAATCGAGTCAAAATCAAGCGTGAGCCATTTTTGATGGGCATATTCAGCAACCTTTCTTAAAATTTGCATAACTTGTGCCTCGGGTGTCAGATTTTTGCAAACGAATACTTGACAGAAAGTTGGAAATGAGAACTCTCCATCCACATGGGTCTCATTAAAAAATTCTATCATTTTCCATCAGATATTGGAGGTTGAATCTGCTGCACTTTTTCTCTTCAACAGGTCTTTTCTTTTGCCTCAGATCTCCATTTTTCAAAAATGAATAGGTGATGGAAAGGTATTGAAGAGTATTACACAGCTATAAGGCTATTTTTTTTTAGATTTTGTATCAATTTTATTTGTATCAAAATTTTAAATTCTGGCCATTAGAGGCCTAGCAAGCTTTGAAATCTGATAAAAGGCCTTGTAATCGCACTAATTATAAAGTGCCAACCTTGTAATATTTGGGGGGGGGTGATTTTTGAGACTAGTGGAAAGAGGGGTGTCTTATATGCTCTCTTTGAGTCACATCTTTTATGGGGTTATTGTAATCATTTTGGGGGTTCATCATGGATTTCAGTTATTTCCATCCTTCTGTTGTTAAGCTAACCTCAGAGAACTATTTGTCTTGGAAACAAGGGATATAGAATCACTGCCTTGAGTAGGATCTATTGCCCCATCTCCTTGGACTTGTTCCTGAGCCAAGTGACTATGAACAGAAGAATGCATGGTTTAACAATAATGACATGGTCTATGGACTAATATGTATTACTGTTTCTGAGGATACTCTACATCACATAGAGCACACTGATTGCCCTTTCACTGCTTGGACCATCATCCAGCAGTTGTATGGAGACTTTGGATCTTCATCTGAGAGTGATGTTTCCTTGGATGACCAAGCTATGGTGGATGATACTAAGTCTTCTTTTACCCCATCTTGTGTGACATGCATTGATACCCCATCTTCAGATACATCACCTGTTGCTTCATCAGATTCTAGAGATGCTTCTTTGAGAGCTTTGAGTGATTCTTTATAGCAGGATCATTATAGTCTTCCCGATTGGGATTCCTATTTATCAGACATTGCATCTTTGTTTGTGGAATCTCACATTTCAGATTTGGAGGACACATTTGAGGGGCTATCTCTTCTCTTTCATGACAATTATTTTGTCCTTGCACCTATTGTTACTACAAAGTTCAGAGAGGCTTCTTTGAGGGCTTCCAGTGATTCTTTGCAATAGGATCATATTTGTCTTCTGTATTCACTTCATTGAGACCAATTTCTACCAAATATCTCTTATTTGTTTGTAGAGTCTCACATTTCGGATTTAGATGACACTCTTGAGGGCATTCAACTCCTCTTTGATGATAGTCATTTCATCACTGTTATCCCATCTTCCTTGTCTTTAGATCTTGTACCTCCTAGTTGTACACATGGGATTGGATTGCTTCTACCTTCGTGCATTGAGGCATCTTTTGATATTCACATGGGGACACTTGAGCAGAGTTCTGAGATAGGATACATCTTGAGACTTCCTTCCTCACCTTGCTTCTTTGAGTGGGAGTTACTTCGACATTCACCATTGGAGTTGTTTCTTCCTAAGGGGAGAAATATCATTTGTCACAAATGGATCATCTTCAGCATTCATATATGGGCATCCTCTTTTGGCACAGGAGCTACTTTGTTGTGGGGGGTTTCATAGTCTCTTTCACTCTCTCTACTTTTGGGGGGGTCTCCTCTCTCTCTATTTTGGGGGGGGGGCTTTTCTCTCTTTTGGGAGGAGTTTTATCCCACTGGGTTTTCTCCTTTTCTCCGTTTGTGAGAGATTTTTCTTTGTACATGGGTACCTCATCAGGCTTCACTTGCCGGGACCCATATCTTTTCACCCACCTAAGCTACGCTTAAGGGGGGGTGTTAGCGTAGGTTTTTTATTTTCCTTAGGGATATTTCTTTTTCCTACACATTATTAAGCTTGCTTAGGTTTATTATAAGTGGTGAATATGAGGATACATGGAAAAATACATCAGCTACATGTGTAACTCTCTCCCACACATGGGTAGTTGAGTTATACATCATTGTTTGGCTTTTTGTGCCACCTCTCATAACCACTATTTTGTCCTTACCTAAGTAGGTTATGGGGTATTGTGCCACCTCTCATAACCACTATTTTGTCCTTACCTATGTAGGTCATGGGGTAGTTAGAGTTCTCACACTATTTTGTCCTTATGTGCCACCCCTTAATAACTCCTTTTTTGTTCTCATGTAAGGAGGTTATGCCACATGTTTTGGCATTTACCAAGTAGGTAAGATCTCCCACCTTTTATGGGATATGGGAGTTATTACACCTCTTGGATGTATATGCCCATTTTTGCTATATATACAATACTCTCCTCTCAATGTAGCAAGTTCACTAGCTCGAATATCAGTTCAGTGATAGCTCAGTGAGAGTATTGAGAGTCTTCTCAAAATTCTCTTTCTTTGTCTCTATTTTTCTCTCATTTCAGATATCTCTTCAATCTACTATTTTGATCTTCGATTATCTGTTGAGTGGAGGTGCATATGTTCTACGACCGACATCAGATCCTGGCTTGGTTCTCGCTTCTCGCAGAATCTAACATGTTTATATATCAAAATGCTACTAATTGTTTTGTAGATTTGATTACTACAATGATATCCTCAAAGGGTTAATGTGAAAATGCTTGCAATTCTTAATAATTATATTTAATTTGGTTTAATTGATAAGGGGTTTGCAAGTGCTTTTCCTAATGTTTGGTATCAGAGTAGAGGTGGTTCCATGGCTTGAATGTGATTGTATGTGGTTTCATGTGAGTTGCATGTACTTGCATGTTGTTTGTATGCACTTGCATGGACTAGCATGTTGCTTGTATGTGCTTGCAAGTCATTGCATACATGCTTGCATGTTATTTCATGTGATGGATCCATGGTTATTTAATTCTGGGTATTCCTTTGTTTTGATTTTTGAGTTCTAGGTATTTGTTTGTTTTAATTTATTGAGATTGGAAAGCTTGTGGGAATATGTTGAAGGGAATTGGATAACTATTAATCCTTATATGTGGGAGATTTTGTAGTGGATCTATTTTGTTATTTCACTAAATAGCATGGTGAGCACTAGTGGAATGGAAGAGAGGTTCAATGGAGTTGGTCATGAGTTTTCATGTTACATGTTTGTGACTTGGAGCTCCTATTTGGAAGTATGTGATTACCCTCTAACATGGTGGTTGTGTTCCTTTATCTTGTAGTCATGTGTAGTAAAAGCGTGTTCATGTTGGGTGTCTATTTTTGGCCTCTTGGTCACATGGGAAAGCACTAGATGTATTGCGTACCATAATGAGTGCTTATGTTAGGTTCATGGTTTTAGCCTTTGGTTTTCATGAAAGTCACTAGATGATTAGCCCCTAGTTGCACATAGGTTATGGAGTTCATCTTTTGGTGATTTAAAGCTCCCAGACAACTTGTTCCTTTGTTTGCATGTACTTAGTGATGGTTGTGGGATTGGTATTTTGGTGGCCTAGATTTCTTGAACAACCCTCTAATTCTTTTAGATATTTGTATTTCCATGTTTTAGATTCATGTTATTTTGGATTTGTGGGTTTTGCAATTTTCTTGATTAAAATATGTGGTTTTGGGTATTTATGATATTCCATTATTTTAGATTACAGATTTGGTGTTTGTCTAGATTTGTGGGGTTTTAGATGTATAAATCGATTTATATTTGTGCATGGATGGTTTTACATGTTAACTAGAATCTATGATTTTGTAGATATGTGAAGAGATTGTTGTTTAGGGATTTTCTAGATGGAGATAGTTATAGATGTGCATGCATGCTTTGTGCATGGTTTGAGGAGGTTGGTTGTAGTCTTCTCAGGTGTGGAAGCATTGGTATGTGCTTTGTTACTTAAAATTTCTACAGAGTTGCTTGTTGGTTACCTAAATTATGGTTACTTTGGTGTGGGTTTGCAAAAAAATGGATCTGGAGTTGATCAGATGGTGTTTGAGTCGTGAACAATTTGCATGTTCATCTCTAGTTGTATCTAACTTGCATGATTACAAATGTGATGTTGAACATGTATGTTGTATTGTTTGAGATCTACGAGTTGTGTAGTTTTGTGAGTTATCTATACCTACATGTTGCATATATAACTTGGATGTGGGTTGTCTATACCCACATATCTTTTAGTGTTGATGTAGATTCTATTGGTTGGCCTTTATTTGGTCACCTAGTGCATTGGCATGTTTGCCACTTTGAGGCAAATAGATGGTGTTTGGAGTGCCCAAGATAGTTGCATCTTGGGACTTGTATGAGAGGCTCTAGATCATGGTTAAATGGAAGATTTGTACATTTAAATAGTTGGTTCTATCTTCTTGGTTAGAGATCATAGTTCTACATTGGGGGCTGCTAGTGTTGTAGTCATGTTCTCTGATATGTGAGTGCCATGGGTGATCTTTAGTTAGGATATGTTTATCACAATTCATGCATAGCTTGGGACCACCTGCAGTGGGAGCTTTGTAAGTGATGTGGATCTATCACTTTGTGTTGGATAATCTTCTACAATGGTTGTTGGTGTCATGAGGAGATCTTGATACCTAGTTTATGTGTGCATTGAGAGTTCTTTGACATCTTGATTTCTATTGATAGGAGATGGTTATCTTCATGTGATTTGGAGATGTTGACATCTTGTGACCGTGGAGGACTTTTGGAGTCTTTGGTTGAGGTGATGCTTATGATTTATTAGTTTGACATATGATCCTTGGTTGAAGATTGATGCATGGACTGACATGTTGTTTGCATATCAAATTGCATGTGATGGATCCATGGTGATTTAGTTTTGGGCATTCCTTTGTTTTAATTTTTGAGTTCTAGGTATTCATTTATTTTAATTTATTTATCTTGGAGAGCTTGTGGGAATCTATTGGAAGCAATTTGATAACTATTAATCCTTATAGTGGATCTAGTTTTTTATTTCATGAAATAGCACAGTGAGCACTAGTGGAATGGAAGAGAGGTTAAGTGGAGTTGGTCATGTGTTTGCATGTTACATGGTTGTGACTTGGAGCTCATGTTTGGTAGTATGTTATTACTCTCTAACATGGTGGTTGTGTTCCCTTATCCTTTGGTGATGTGTAGTAAAAGAGTGTTCATGTTGGGTGCCTATTTTTGGCCTCCTGGTCACATAGGAAAACACTAGTTATATTGACTACCATAAGGAGTGCTTATGTTAGGTTCATGGTTTTAGCCTCTAGTTTTCATGAAAGTCACTAGATGAAGTCTTAGCCCTTAGTTGCACACAGGTTGTGGAGTTGGTCTTTTGGTGACATAGAAGCTCCCAGACAACTTGTTCCTATGTTTGCATGTACTTGGTGATGGTTGTGGAATTGGTATTTTGGTGGCCTAGATTTCTTGAACAACCCTCTAATTCTTTTGGATATTTGTACTTGCATGTTTTAGATTCATGTTTTTGGATTTGTGGGTTTTGCTAATTTCCTAATTAAAATATGTGGTTTTGCATATCTATGATATCCCACTGTTTTAGATTGTAGATTTAGTGGTTTTCTAGATTTGTGGGTTTTTAGATGTATAAATGGATTTAGATTTTCATGGGTGGTTTTTCAGGTCTTACATGTTAACTAAAATATATGACTTTGTACATATGTGAAGAGACTATTGTTTAGGGATTTTCTAGATGGAGATAGTTATAGATTTGCATGCATGGTTTGAGGAGGTTGGTTGTAGTCTTCTTAGGTGTGGATGTGTTGGTATGTGCTTCGTCACTTAACATTTCTATAGAGTTTCTTGTTGGGTACCCAAACTGTGGTTACTTTGTTGTGGGTTTGCAAAAAAATAGATCTAGAGTTGAACTAGTGTTTGAGTTGTGAAAAACCTACATGTTAATATTTGGTTTATCTATTTTCAATGATTACTAATGTGATGTTGAACCTGTATGTTGCATTTTTTGAGATCTATGAGTTGTTTAGTTTTATGGGATGTCTATACCTATAGGTTGCATATATAACTTGGATGCAGGTTATTTATACCCACAAATCTTTCAGTGTTGATACATATTCTATTGGTTGGCCTTTATTTGGTCACTTGGTGCATTGGCATGTTTTCTGCTTTGAGGCAAAGAGATGGTGTTTGGAGTGCCTAAGATAGTTGCATATTGGGACTTATAGCTATTGAATATGGTGGCATGAGAGGCTCTAGATCACAGTTCAATGGAAACTTTGTGCAATTAAAGAGTTTGTTCTATCTTCTTGGATGGAGATCATGGTTCTACCTTGAGAGCTATTGGTGTTGCAATCATGTTTTTTGATTATGTGAGTGCCATGGGTGAACTTTAGTTAGGAGATGTTTATCACAACGTCATGCATAGATTGGGACCACCTTTAGTGGGAGATTTGGAAGTGATGTGGATCTATCAATTTGTGATGCATAATCTTCTACAATGGTTGTTGGTGTCATGAGGATCTCTTGATATCTAGTTTATGTGTGCATTGAGAGTTATTTGACATCTTGATTTCTATTGATAGGAGATGGTTATCTTCATGTGATTTGGAGATTTTGACATATTGTGACCATAGAGGACTCTTGGAGTCTTTGGTTAAGGTGTTGGTTATGATTTGTTAGTTTGACATAAGATCCTTGGTTGAGGATGGATTCTATTGTGCCATGGTGGACTCTTGATTGTATGTTATATTTTTGGCATGATATAGGTGCTCTTGGGAGTGAATATGTTTGTTAGAGTCATATGATCTTCCTTTGAGGAGATGTATATTAGTTCTAGAAGACTTGTTTGAGAAGTAGATGCATGGTTATGATTTGTTATCTACTTATGTTTGAATCTTGAGTTATTTTGAGATTAGTGTGTTTTGAAGAGAAAAAAGAGATGCTTAGTGGCTTTGGGCATATGGGTGGGTGCAAACATTTGGGGGGGCAAAAAGTGGCCAACTTTAAAAAAAAAGAAGTTTTAGACATAACACGAGCGCGTTATATGCTGTTGTATTAAAAAACAACGTTTGATTTCATTATTTCACACAATTTGGAAAGAAAACCCGCGGCTTGGAGAGAAGATAAGTGCGCTCAAATTATAGAAACCCATTTTATCAGTTGTTTCTCACTGATTCATTGTCAAAATGCCGCCACAATGTCAGGGAAATCGAAGAAGTAAGTTCTATTTGCTTTCTTGTGTGAATTTGTTGCTAAATAGGTAGGTTAAAATAGTTTTTGATGTAAATTTCTTTAATTTACAGGAGCTGATAATGTACCTCCTCCTCCTCCTCCTGAAAATGTACAAAATCCTCCATCGCCTGAACAACAAATACCTGCTGAAGAAGAACCCCAACCATAAACGCCTCCATTTATTCCTCAATATGCCCCTGGAACACAAGAAAATATAATGGGGCAAATTGAAAACAATAAAAAATGAATTGAGGACATAATTGCAAGGTTGAAAGAACCTGCAACTTTAACCTTGCATAGATCCACGCTTGCTCAATCCCTTGAATCTATGTTATCAAATGTAGATTCAATTAGCAAACAAATCACTAGTTGGATAGAAAAGATGAGAGAATTTAGAGAGTATTATGCAAGTTGTCATATGAACAAGTTAAAAATGAACAAATTACAAAAATGGACTTGTGTTCTATTTTCACAAACCCACGAACAAATCAACCTCTACCCCTTACATGCAAGAGGTTCCCTATCCATTGGTGCAACAACCAAGTGATAAGGGACAATTTTCCTCCATGCAACAATAATGAGGTCCTGCAATATTTTTTGAGGAAACTCTACTACAAGTTTGTCAAAAATAAAGTGCCAAATTATTTTGATATGCAGGAGTTCCAGGGTAGAGGTGGGGGGTCAATACAAGATAGACCAGGGGCACGTGTTGAGCCACATCAGCCAGGGAGACGAGAACTCGCTAGACCAACCCATGAGCACATTTCTATCCCTTTCATTGTGAAGGAGAGTGTTGAGGTCGAGACACTTTAGTCCATTAGTGCCTTAACCTAGAGCATCATACAACATGCTAGTCCTGCAGCACAGTGTGGGCCGAGGGAGAGTTCAAGTAGGGTTCCACCCCATACTTGTCAGACTGCAGGTCAGCATGTGGTTATAACCCCACAGATAGTCAGGATGTAGATGCGCAGGCTACATCTACAGCTGAGCAGATGGTGATGATAGATGCCCTCCTGAGTGAGACTTTCAGGCTTGATACTCAGGTAAATCTTAGCAAGTTCATTGAATTTAATTTATTAAATTTTATTTTTGAAATACAAGATTAACTAATTTAATTTGATGATTTTAATGCAATTTTAGGGTCATAGCATTGATGCAGTTTTCAGTGGTTCTCCACTTGCATACTATACTACATCATCTACTGTCAGGGTATGTAACTAGTAAACAATTATAAATGTTACATGTGAATAGCATCGTTATATGAATGGTATTCTAATACTTGATTTTGGTTGTTGAATAGGTTAATATTAGATATTTTATGGCAACACCTTCTAGTGGTGGTGGACTTCAAAGCTTCATGGAGGTAGTAAAATAAATAGTTTAATAAATGAATTGTACTTACTAGATTTTTGTATTTTATATTCATATCATTGGTTATATTTTATTGCACATCTTTCAAACTCAAAGCATTACTATACATTGCATAACTAATAACTAGATGTTGATAGATGACAAAATTTCAATTACAATATAGTTATTTGAAAAAATATCTCAAAGAAATGTGGTCTCATGGAATGTCATGACAAGTAGATGCATAGACAAGGACATCACCATGAGACCACATTTCTTTGAGGCATCTTTTCAAACAACTCACTGCCCTGCCTATGCTACCAATTCCCTCTTTCATCTTTACCTATCTTATGCCTCTAAATGCATTGCTACCCCAACCCCACAACCTCTTTCTATTACTTCACCTACTCCACTAGCAATGCCCCTATCTTCCCCACCATATATCCACCTATTACTACTTCACCTTCCTCATTGACTTATATCTCCCATCTAACAACCCTTTGGTGTAGATCAGGGTATCAAAAATCAAACTCACTAAATAAATCCTTGGTTAAAGTCTTAACACCTCAGATAAAGTGATTTTCTTCACAATCTTCCACTATGCCTTATAGGACAGCAAAAGGGGTATTTTTGACATAATTTGAAGGAAACAACTCAAACCCATGAACAAAAAACTATTTTGGATACCCATTATCCTGTTACAAAACATACTTCAAATGTAGATGGGGGTGTTTTGTAACCCAAGGGTCAAAATAGGACTATTACGTTGCAATTTAGGCCTAATTAAGCTAGTTTAGATGGGTCACCATAGGGTTTTCTAATCCCAGACTTCAAATCTTCACACCAACACCCCAAACATGTCAAAGATGGTCTACCCAAACAATTCCAACCATTACAAACCTTTTCTCAAGAGCTTTTCTACAAGCCCTAGCTCATTTGCACATTCTATACCCAAAAAATGAGATTTTTAGCCTAGGGCATCAACCAAACTTGCATCATTATTATAGTTTTTATAATTGAATAATGTTGTTTTATTTTTAGATGATGTAGGCTGCGGAGACACCTCCCGATGTTCACAGGGCAATGGATCATGGTGTGTCCTCTGCAATTCATAGCTCCATGCCTTTGATGGGGGTACGAGGCAGATTAGTAAATTTCAAATTACATTTGTTGTTATAGTTGTTTATTTTTGAAAAATCAAATGATTATTGATTTGAAGTTTAATTTCTATCTGGATGGTTTCTATAAGACATGTGACATCGCCACAAACTAATCTTGGTACTGAGGCAAATGAGGAGATAGATTTTCAGATGGCGGTAAGTGGTTATTTTGTTAAATGTTTCATTTTTTATAATGTGATTTCTATATATTAATCTATATTTTTTATTGTAACAGTTGCAGATCCATGAAGAACTAAATAGGAGGAGTAGTCCTCGGGTTCATAGTAGACCACCCTCATACGCGTCTCCATCCCCTTGGAGATCAAAGGTTGCCCGTGATCTATTCTCTTCACCAAATAGAGGGAAATGACTTTTTATTGTGTTCCTTTGTTGTATGCCTATATGGCATTTGTGGACATATATTTTGTATTGCATATAGTTGACATAGTATGCCTATATGGCATTCTTGTAAGCCTATATGGCTATTTTTTATATATGTTATACTTATATCGATAGATATTGATGTATGCCTATATGGATATTTGGTTAATACAAATCATTTTTGTTGATCATTATGTAATATGGATAGGTGAAGTGTAGATCATTTTTGTATGCCTTTAGGTTTCAAAGTGTAATTGTTAAAGAACCCATCCCAATTGTTGATAAGAGAATTTGAGTTTTGGGTTGAAAGTTTTAGTCTCTGAAAACTAGACATGCTCGAGAAAATAGAGAAAGGAAGATTGGTCATGTGTGCTTGTTTTTTTAATGTTTGAATTGTATGTTGTTGTATGGTATTTCTTTTTTGTGTGTGAGTTCAAATGTGTATTTGAATTGTTATTTTATGTATGTTTGGATACTTGGAAGATTCTTGTAGTATGGGATACATATAGTTCTACTTAGGCATGTGTTCTTAGTAAGACATATATCCTCACCTGAAGAGAGCTTTCATAATATGGGATGTGATTAGCAATTCATGTGGATTTGGATATGACCTTGGATGTATAGTTCTAAGTCAAACTTGTAGGATTAAAATGACTTGTGGTTACTATCAATGGTCATATTTGGCTTGATCATGTACTTGTATTTATTTGTGTATTAGATGCTAGAAAGGATGTGTTGATGTTAGTTGAGAAATCTATTTCCATGCATTTGAGATGTTTTGGATCCATGAATTTATGTGTATACATATGTGTTATTAAGGGAATGAATTAAATAAGATAATCACCATTCTACCGCACTTTTGAATTATGGATGGTGCTTGATCACCTTGATTTATGGATGGGGAGGAAAGGGAGATCCTCGTGATATCAGGTTCAACCCCTTCCTCAATCAGTACCAAGACCATAGGATCTTAGAGGATTCATTTGTAGAGCTGAGCTTAGAGTTATTCAAATATTGTTCATGATGTACATTGTAATATGGTCACTTGTATTTATGGTGGGTTGTTCATGGCTTATTGCATTTATTATCATTGATGATCTAGTTTTAGTATTTGACCCCTTGTATATCTTGGCTATGTAATGATGTTATCTTCAAGCCTAATAACATAGTGACCTAAAGGTGGAAGAAGATGAGGGTTGAACAACATGGATATGACAACATGAAGATGATATTAAGGTTTAAGAGAGTAGCCTAACATAGGTCTATTTCAAGTCTAATAGGGTCTAAGATTGCAGTGATGGAACAATGCATTGAAGGACTGAAACAAACCCTACAGAGATAATAATAGAAAACAAAGTCAAGGTGAACCAAGATAAAAGAACAAGAAGTTCATAAATGACTATGTTGACTGCTATAACAAGTATGTTAACATCCATAAGATGCATGTTGACATGTGAAGACTATAATAGTTATAGCAAAGGCAATGTGTGAGGCTATCACTAGTACAATGTAGCTTGGACTATTTCAGCATGTTTGGGTGTGAAATAGGACCATGCCTAGCCTAAACGTACCCATCCTAACATGTTGGAACAGTCGGTTTGGCCGCACGAGGAGCAGAATAAAATTTACACTGCATGCATTTAACCATTTTTGGGGTAGCAGAAAAACTTTCACCATGGGAAAACAGCTCAGACATATAAAAATTGAGAGAGGTTATTGTAGAGGGACCCTACATGATCTTGTAGCCTCAGAAAAAATGTTTCTAAGTGACATGATTTTCAAGTAAAAACTCATCAAAGATTGCTTCCTTTTTGCACTTTGGACTCTTTAGGGATATCGCCGGTATAATGTAGCTTAGACTGTTTTAGCATGTTTGGGTGCAAAAAAGGACCATGCCTAGCCTAAATGTATCCATCCAGATGCGTTGGAATAGTCAGTTTAGCCGCATCAGGAGCAGGACGAAAGTTACACCCCTTTGCAAATTTACACTACCTCCTTCTAACAATTTTTGGGGCAGTAAAAAACCTTTCACCATGGGCACATGCCTCAGAGATATAAAAAACTGAGAGAGGTTATTGTAGAGGGACCCTACATTATTATGTTGCCTCAGACAAAATGTCTCTAAGTGACACAATTTTTGAGTAATAGCTCGTCAAAGATTGCTACCTTTTTGCACTTTGGACTCTTCAGGAATATCACTAGTACAGTGTAGCTCGAACTATTTCGGCATGTTTGGGTGCGAAAAAGGACCATACCTAGCCTAAATGTACCCATCTAAATGCGTTGGAATAGTCAGTTTGGACGCATTAAGAGCAGGACAAAAGTTACACCCCTTTGCAACTTTACACTACCTCTTGTCAATTTTTGGGGCAGCAGAAAACCTTTCACCACGGCAAACACCTTAGAGATATAAAAAACTGACAGAGGTTATTGTAGAGGGACCCTACATGATCGCATTGCCTTAGAGGGAATGTCCCTAAGTGATATGGTTTCTGAGTAACAACTCATCAAAGATTGTTGCCTTTTTGCACTTTAGACTCTTCAGGGATATCGCTGATACAATGTAGTTCAGACTATTTTGGCATGTTTGGTTGTGAAACATGACCATGCCTAGTCTAAATGTACCCATCTGGATGCATTGGAATAGTCAGTTTGGCCGCATCAGGAGCAAGACGAAAGTTACACCCCCTTGCAACTTTACACTACCTCCTTTTGAAGATTTTTGGGGCAATAGAAAACCTTTCACCAGGGGCAAATGCCTCAGAGATATAAAAAACTGAGAGGGATTATTGTAGAGGGACCCTACATGATCACGTTACCTTAGACGGAATGTCTCTAAGTGACATGGTTTTTGAGTAACATCTTGTCAAAGATTGCTGCCTTTTTGCACTTTGGACTCTTCAGGGATATCGCCGGTATAATGTAGCTTGGATTGTTTTGGCATGTTTGGGTATGAAACATAACCTTGCCTAGCCTAAATGTACCCATACGGACGCGTTGGAATAGTCGATTTGGTCGCATCAGGAGCAGGATGAAAGTTACACCCCTTTGCAACTTTACACTACCTCTTGATAATTTTTGGGGCAACAAAAAATCTTTCACCATGGGCAAATGCCTCAGAGATATAAAAAAATGAGAGAGGTTATTGTAGAGGGGCACTACGTGATCACCTTCCCTCAGATGTAATGTCTCTAAGTGACATGGTTTCTGAGTAACAGCTCGTCAAAGATTGATGCCTTTTTACACTTTAGACTCTTCAGGGATATCACCGGTACAATGTAGCTTGGACTGTTTAGGCATGTTTGGGTGTGAAATAGGACCATGCCTAGCCTAAATGTACCCATTTAGACACATTGGAATAGTCAGTTTGGCAGCATCAGGAGCAGGACGGAAGGTACACCCCTTTGCAACTTTACACTACCTCCTTCTGATGATTTTTGGGGCAGCAAAAAATCTTTCACCATGGGCAAATGCCTCAGAGATATAAAAAACTGAGAGAGGTTATTGTAGAGGGACCCTATGTGATCGCGTTCCCTTAGATGTAATGTCTCTAAGTGACATGGTTTCTGAGTAACTGCTCGTCAAAGATTGATGCCTTTTTGCACTTTGGAGTCTTCTAGGATATCGCTGGTATAATGTAGCTCAGACTATTTCGGCATGTTTGGGTGCAAAAAATGACCATGCCTAGTCTAAACGTACCCATCCAGATGCGTTGGAACTTTCTGCTTGGTCGCATCAGGAGCAGGACTCAGACTCAAACTGACCCCAAATGACTCAAACTGACTCAAAAACATATGAAATGGTTCTAGAAGACCTCATTACATACAATTGACTCAATAAAAAAAAATCACTTTTTGACCCCTCTTGGAGGCATGACAACTTATGTGCCCTTGCACCATGAGGACACTGAAGTGGATAAAGTTTTTCTATTAAGAAAAAGAGCTTCCCTTAGCTTCAAGAAATATAAATATTCTATACTGACAAGGCCAACCACGTGAAGGTGGAAGCTCATGTGGCCTCACCTAAGACCTACGACACATGTACTCTAGTAGACGTAGGACACCTAAGTCACATATTGTATAGTATGTATCTAGATTTTATATACATAGTAGACCTAAGACACCTAGTCTTTATACATTATCATAGTCTAGACCTAAGTCACCTAGACACCTAGATTATAGTTCTACCTAAGACACCTAGATTAAATTATACCTTATTCTAGTCTCTAGACATGTCATTGATATATAGTATCTACCTAAGACACCTAGATTAGATTAAATACCTTTTTTCTAGTCTCTATCTACCTAGTTGATATATAGTATATAACTAAGACACAAGTAGAGACACCTATTATCTAGTTAGAAACCAAGACACCTAGAGACACCTATATTTTATACATTACCTAGATTTTATACATTATGTGGTTTGGTGAAGGATCTTAAAAGGTACTTTGACACCAAAAACTTGGATGATAATGATTCTAGGAAGGTCAAGTTTATTGTGAATAAAATGAAGTCACATGCTACTCTATGATTGATCCATAAATAGAGAGGATATCCCTCATGTATTTTTCATCAACTATGAATATCACTTGAGTAAGCCTTGCAATAACCTTCAAACATTATTTCTACCAATAATAATGGCTAAACATGCAATATTTTTTGTTCAATAGACATGTAACATAGAAATAAGAGCATAAGAAAGAAAATAGAATACAACAAGACTCAAAAACAATTGAAACACAAGACCTTATAGCTAGAAAAACCCTAAAATGAGGAGAAAACTCCAAGTATGAGTAAAGCTCCTCATGCCATTAGGTCTTAACCTTTTACAAGTGATACATTTCCTTTAAGGTGTATACATGGATTAAAAATGATCAATACCATTTCTTAACAACTACATGATGCAAGGAGTTTCATATGTGATTGTACACTATGGACCAAATATCTAGTGGTACACATAATTGTGCAATTATACATATATCATTCACCCCTTCTTGAAAGACAATCATCCTAATTGTGCTAAGGAAACTTGTGCAATCTGATGCAAAGACTATGACACATTTTTGACTCATGGAATCACTTCAATAATTTGATATCTCCTACTACTCACCAAAATGACTAATAGTTGGCATTGTTTGGCATAGTTGGCATTGTTCTTCATGCTACTACTAGATTTATGTTTGTCACACCATATACCTATCATGGATGAATTTTTCTTATCCAAGAAATGCATTTTCATTGGCATGGGAGATTTATCCTATTTTTCCTTTAGTATGTGTATATGTGTAAAAATGCAGCATCAAATAAAAAAGACAAACCTATGTAAACTTACAAATTAATGTGCGTACTTACAAGTCAATGTAACATGACTTTACAAAATCAATGTGAATACTTACAAATTAATCCAACGAACCATCCGGGTCTTCTCTACTCTTTATTGTGTCAAGTATTGCCTCATGGTCAGACTCACGTACCTTCCACAAGGTCTTGTTCAAAGGTCTACCCCAATATTGTATCAAATGAACATTGGATGCCACGACAAGGTTTGAGTAATGAAGAATCTTCTGATGCGTGTCAAAGTCCTGAAACAACCAAACATTAACACTCTTATATGGGTACCTTCTAAGCCATGTTCCAGTAACAACCACTGAGCCTGTAGGGTATTTAATGTTTTCTCCATCTGTAACTGGGGCCTCTAATTTATTTTTGGCCTCAACACAATGACACAAGTAATAATCTGTTCCCTCTTCATTATCTTCATCTGCAATAACTGCATATACATGCCCTACATTGATATGTGTAGCAAATTAGATGAAATTAGACAACATTACAAAAACACTAGAAAGATAACATTAGGAATTTCAAAAACTATGCAAATAGATATATTACCTGGTTCAACTAGATCTGATATGTGGTCAAAGTCAACTGACGATTCTATTTTTGTTAGTTTAAGTGTTGTCAGGGGTTGATACGTGTCAAGTGGGATAAGATAACTTAACTTACATTCGTCAACCAACTCCTTTGACTCGTACTCATCCCAGGCTTGAATTGTACATGAAGAACAAAAGCATGCCATCTTTCGCATATGGGTACTCCATGAACCTGCAATTGAGCTTCTAAACTTGAGTGAATCTCACTTGATCTTGTCAATCTAGAATAGTCCTCATATGGTGCAATGTTAGTATCATCTATCAACTAAAAAAATCTACGAACTGAAGACTTGCCTTCATTACCTCTCCATCCATCCTTAGCCATCTAGGTCTCACTTAACCTTAAACCCTAAAGCCTCAACCCTTAAACCTTAAATCCTAAACCCTATCCCTAAACCCTCAACACTTTACCTTAAACCCTATTCCCTCAACCCTCAACCCTAATCCCTCAACTCTAAACCCTACGCCCTATCACTAAACCCTACACCCTATCACTAAACCCTCGACACTCTACCTTAACCCTAATCCCTCCACCCTCAACCCTAATCCCTCAAACCTCAACCCTAATCCCTCATCCCTAAACCCTAAATGCTATCCCTATTCCTAAACCCTCAATCTTTGACACTATACCTTAAACCCTAATCCCTTATCCCTAAACCCTAATCCCTATCCCTCAACCCTTAACCCTTAAAACTTAAACCCTAAAACCTATCCCTAAAACCTCAACCCTCGACACTATATCTTAAACCCTAATTCCTTAACCCTTAGCCCTAAAGCCTCAACCCTCAATTCTTAAACCTTCAACCCTAAACCCTATCCCTAATCCCTATACCATTGACACTCTACTTTAACCCTAATCCCTCGACCCTCAACTATATCCCTAAACCCTCAACCCTCAACCCTCAACCATCAATGTCAAACCCTAATCTATCAACCCTAAACCCTAAACCCTAATCCCTCAACCCTAAACCCTATCCCTAAACCCTCAACACTATACCTTAAACCCTAATCCCTCAACCCTAAACCCTATCCCTAAACCCTAATCCCTAAACCCTCAACCCTAATCCCTCAACCCTCAACCCTAATCCCTCATCCCTAAACCCTAAACGCTATACCTATTCCTAAACCCTCAACCCTTGACACTATACCTTAAACCCTAATCCCTTATCCCTAAACCCTAATCCCTATCCCTCAACCCTTAACCCTTAAAACTTAAACCCTAAAACCTATCCCTAGACCCTTGACTCTCGACACTATATCTTAAACCCTAATCCCTTAACCCTCAATCCTAAAACCTGAACCCTCAATCCTTAAACCTTCAACCCTAAACCCTATCCATAATCCCTCTACCCTCGACACTCTACTTTAACCCTAAACCCTTGACCATCAACCCTATCCCTAAACCCTAAACCCTCAACCATCAACCCTCAACCCTCAACTCTCAACATTAAACCCTAATCCATCAACCCTAAACCCTAATCCCTCAACCCTAAACCCTTAACCCTCAATACTATACCTTAAACCCTAATCCCTAAACCCTAAAGCCTATCCCTAAACTCTCAACCCTCGACATTATACCTTAAACCATAATCCCTTAACCCTTAACCCTCAACCCTAATTCCTCAACCCTCAACCCTAATCCCTAATCCCTAAACCCTAAACACTATCCCTATTCCTAAACCCTCAACCCTTGACACTATACCTTAAACCCTAATCCCTTATCCCTAACCCTAAACCCTATCCCTCAACCCTCAACCCTTAAAATTTAAACCCTAAATCTATCCCTAAACCCTCGACGCTCGAAACTATATCTTAAACCCTAATCCCTTAACCCTCATCCCTAAAGCCTCAACCCTCAATCCTTAAACCTTCAACCCTAAACCCTATCTCTAATCCCTCTACCCTTGACCATCAACCCTATCCCTAAACTTTCAACCCTCAACCCTCAACCCTCAACTCTCAACATTAAACCCTAATCCGTCAACCCTAAACCCTATCCCTAAACCCTCAACCCTTAACACTATACCTTAAACCCTAATCCCTCAACCCTTAACCCTAAACCCTAAACCCTATCCCACAACCCTTAACCCTCAACACTATACCTTAAACCCTAATCCCTCAACCCTCAACCCTCAACCCTAATCCCTAATCCTTCAAGCCTAATCCCCCATCCCTAAACCCTAAATGCTATCCCTATTCCTAAACTCTCAACCCTCAATACTATACCTTAAACCCTAATCCCTTATCCCTAAACCCTAAACCCTATCCCTCAACCCTCAACCCTTAAAACTTAAACCCTAAAACCTATCCCTAAACCCTCAAGGCTCGACACTATATCTTAAACCCTAATCCCTCAACCCTCAACCCTAATCCCTCAACCCTCAACCCTAATCCCTCATCCCTAAACCCTAAATGCTATCCCTATTCCTAAACCCTCAACCCTCAACACTATTGGTCGGTTTACATTCCGTGACTTTATTTTCATTGAATAAAAAGGTTTATTTGATTTGAAATAAGGGGCAGATTTCACTATCATGTGCTTTTCTAGATGAGAGGGTCCATAATGTCTAGGGTTCTTCCAAGAATGGCCTGCAATAGAAATAAGTTTTTGTTATACTAATCCTCTTGGTAAAGCTACAATTCAAATGCCTGCTTTGAAAGTTGAAATACATTAAATTAGACTTACAATTTTGAATTTCTTCCATTGCTTCAACATCATTGTTGTTTTCCCCATCAGAAACCAATTCATTCAGTAACTTGCTGCCCATTGGTTGACTTGAACTGCATACTATGTTAGAAGAAGGGCATCTTTTATCTATATCAATGTTGGTATTCATAAGTTGAAGAGCATTGATATTTTTCGCACACCCTATTCTTTGAAATATCTTAACCTTAAAATATGACTTGGATATGTACTTGAACACAACAAAATTTCCAATCTCCAGCCCATGATGATTCACAAAATTTTCCCAACCCTACCTAAATTCTAGTTTATTTATGGTACCCCCTAATTGTACATCCCACTCTTGCCCACCTGGGCCTTGCAACACCATATGTTCGTTTGAGTTGTATATAAACTATGAAACAAATGCAGGAGGAATGCGCTACCATAAACACATTACACAATTAGATTTTACAAGTTCTTAACAGTGTACAGGAAATAAAAGAACGAAAAATAATGTATAGAGTTATCAGCTTTTGTGTAAAGTCTCCAAGAAAAGTTTTGAAGGAGGCACACCCATTAAACCAATTCATTCAGCAACTTGCTGTCCATTAGTTGACTTGAACTGCATACTCTATTAGAAGAAGGACATCTTTTATTTGTATCAATGTTGGTATTCATAAGATGAAGCATTGATATTTTTCACACACCTTGTTCTTTGAAATATCTTAACCTTAAAATAGGACTTGGATATGTACTTGAACACAACAAAATCTCCAATCTCCATCCCATGATGATTCACAAAATTTTCCCAACCCTTCCTAAATTCTAGTTTATTTATGGTATCCCCTAATTGTACAGCCCTAAACCCTAAACCCTAATCCCTTAACCCTAATCCCTAATCTCTAAACTATAAACCCTAATCCCTAATTATAATTTATGGTACCCTAATCCCTCAACCCTAAACCCTAATCCCTTACCCCTAAACCATAAACCATAAACCCTATCCCTAAATCCTCAACCCTTAACACTTAAACCTTAAATCCTAAACCCTGTCCCGAAACCCTCAACCCTCAATACTATACCTTAAACCCTAATCCATCAACCCTAAAGCTTTAAAGCCTCAACCCTTATCCACCCCTTTCCTCCCCTATCTGCCTCACCCCATCTCTCCCCTATCTCTCAACCCTTAGCCATCTAGGTCTCTCTCTTATCCCTAAAGCCTCAACCCTCAACCCTTAAGCTTACAATCCTAAACCCTATCCCTAAACCCTCAAGCCTCGACACTGTACCTTAAACCCCAATCCCTTATCCCTAAACCCTAAACCCTATCCCTAATCCCTCTACCCTCAACACTCTACCTTAACCCTAATCCATCGACCATCAACCCTAATCCCTTAACCCTACACGCTATCCCTAAAGCCTCAACCCTCAACCCTAATCCCTCAAGGTCCTAAACCCTAATCCCTTACCCCTAAACTCTAAACCCTACCCCTAAACCCTAAACCCTCAACCTTAATCCTCAAACCTAAACTTTAATCCCTTAACCCTTAACCCTAATTGCTTATCCCTAAACCCTAAACCCTATTCCTAAACCCTCAACCCTCGACACTATACCTTAAACCCTAATCCCTTATCCCTAAGACCTCAACCCTAAACCCTAATCCCTCAACCCTAAACCTTCAACCCTAAACCCTATCCCTAATCCCTCTACCCTTAACACTCTACCTTAACTCTAATCCCTCAACCCTAAATGCTATCCCTAAAGCCTCAACCCTAAACCCTAATCCTTCAAGGTCCTAAACCCTAATCCCTTATCCCTAAACTCTAAATCTTATCCCCCTCAACCCTCAACCGTCAACCTTAAACCTTAATCCCTCAACCCTAAACCCTAATCCCTCAACCCTAAACCCTAATCCCTCTCGACCTTAAACCCTCAACCTTTAAACCCTAAACCCTAAACCCTTGACCCTGAAACCCTCAACCCTTATCCACCCCTCTCCTCCCCTATCCGCCTCACCCCCATCTCTACCCTCCTCTACCCTCGACACTATACATACATACATACATATAGGCATACATATATACATACATACATACATACATATAAGTATACATACATACATACAGGCATACATACGTACATCAATACATACATACATACATACATACATACATAAAAGCATACATACATACATGCTTAATAACCTTGAACATAAAACATTCTAAGGGAGACATAACGCGCTCACGTTATGTCAAACATGACAAACATCAGCAAACTTTTGTGAAAAAGAAAAAATGCAAAACAAAACATAACACGAGCGCATTATAACGCGCTCATGTTATATTTTTCTTTGGGAATCCCAAGCCTTAGGCTTGGGATTTGCTTTGGATTTCTAACCCAAAGGCTTGGAGTGCCTTCCCAACGTCCACAGACGTGTTTTTGCAAATTCTATAGGATTTCACATAATTTTATTCGTACTAACCCTTAGATTTGCACGTGTTTCAAGGTCAAACAAATCGAACACCTGGGTAATGTTAGGCTTTCTATTATCTATTTAACGATGTACTTTTTTTCACATTTTGATAATGTTAAGCCTTTCATCTTTAATTTCTTTTGTTGTGTTCATTTTTGGGCAAAAACTAGTGTTTGGTCTTTTTTTTAATTGTAAATTAACCGTTCATTGAAATTTCAAAAAAATTACATTTTTAGGAACTAGACTCCATTCTACACATATTAAAAAAAATTGATTTTCAATTAGTTTTCAAAATTTATAGGGGTAGCACGACCAAAATTCTATTTTTTAGGATGTGTCCACTTTGAAAATTAGTAAAAAATCAAATATTCATCAAAAAATTATCAGAAAAATCAAGCATAAACTACATGTTATCTAATTTCTCACCGAAGAAATTTTAAAAATACCAAAAAAAGTTAACGTTTTGAGGAAGACACAAAACATGCTATGTTATGTTTTTTTGACAGAAACAACACCAATTTATGTGGCTTCCTCTTTTGAACCCCTTAATCTATACCATTTTTTTTTAAAATAGTAGTTTAGAAAGTAGACTTGGAGCACTATGAACATTGTTTTGGTTGCATCTTCAAATTTTGAGTGTAACTATGCTCAATTTCTCATCCAAGGCCAACATTTCCTTATTTCAAAAAAAAAAAGTGGCCACTTAGGACCCCTTTTTGGCCCCCCATCTTCTTGCACTTACCCATATTCCTTATTGAGGGAATGGAGGTTTTGTTTGATCTTCCTTCAGTTTGAGAGGCTTATATTTTGATTAATTAAATATTGATATATGATATGTTTGATCTTGGGGTTGAACTTTTGGATGTTGAGGATTCTTCTTTATTTGGAGTATTAGGAAGGAGATCTTACTTTTCATAGTTATAGCAGATTGGTGCTGGTAGAAGGACATGGTTTTGATTTGCAAGTTCTATCTTGTTGATCTAATGCTTCTTCCTAGATACATTTGTGCTCACATGACATTGGAGTTGAGGTTTGTCTATCTTCTATCATGTGGAGAACTTGGGAGACATATGAACTTGTGGTGAGAGAGTTATCTTGTAGCTATTTTAGTTTTCATGTTTTGCATATCAGTGTGTGTGTTCTTTAACACTATGTGATAGAGGCTTTAGCCACATCTTTTATTTGAGTGCCATTGAAAATTTTTGGATGCTTTGATCATTTTTAGATTTGACATTACCCATACAATGGGAGTTCTAGGTTGTATATGTGTCCTTTGTTGGATGATCTTATTATACTACAATGTTGTACAATATAGTGTATATACAGGGACTTGTGATTGTGGATTAGGTTGGATATGTTGATATCATAAGGTCTACCTATGATGCATACCCTATTTTTGAGATATGGTTAGTTGGATGTGTTAGCGATATGTTGTGGTCACTATTTTAGCTATTGTTGAGTATTTGGCAGATACTCGATTCTATTTTGGAGGAGATGAACTTTGGTACATATGTGTTCAAGTTAAAGAATGACATTTAGAGTGTGATCTTGGCTTTAGTTTCTTATCTTTCATGCTTGTGAATGATGGAGGATGAGAATTTTGTAGTCAAGATGGTTGCCACTTGAAGGATGTTGTAGATGCTTGGTTAAGCTCCTGAGAACATAAGAGTGCTAGTGTATATGTTCTTTGACACCAAGTTCTATTTGTAAAATTTTGGATGCTTTGATAATTTTTAGATTTGACATTACCCATGCAGTGGGAGTTCTAGGTTGTATATGTGTATGTGTCCTTTGTTGGATGATCATAGGGACTTGTGATTGTGGATTGGGTTGGATATTTGATAGAAGGTTTATCTATGATGCGTACCCTATTTTTAAGATATGGTTCTGTTGGATGTGTTAGCGATATATTGTGGTCACTATTTTAGCTATTGTTGAGTATTTGACCTAGATACCTAATTTTTTTTTGTAGGAGATGAACTTTGGTGTATGTAATGAACTAAATCATGACATTTAGAGTGTGATATTGGATTTGGTTTCTTACCTTTCATGCTTGGTCATGATGGAGGATGAGAGTGTTATAGTCAAGATAGTTGTCACTTGATGGATGTTGTAGATGCTTGGTTAAGCTTGTGAGCAAATAAGAGTCAATTGGTGTAGCATGGTTATACCATTGATGGTTAGTTCACTATTTGTTGGTGTTCCTTTTTCTCTTGGAAGGTATATGACAAGTGGGAGAATGCTGAGATTAGGTGTGTCACATACCTTGCAAGTCCTAATATTTGGATTATTTAATTATTTATTATTTTATGTGTCCTAATGAAATGGGATGCCCCACTTTATGCCTTGGCCATTATGCCATGATGTGTAAGAGCATTTATGACAAAGATAGTGGTTATAATGCATAAGAGCATGACTAAGAGAGAGGTTACAAAGTGGATTGGGAATATTGACCCACTTATGATGCATATTATAACACATCATAAAATATCTTCTTAAAGAAGGTAAATGACAAATAATGGAGTGTGCGTCGTATGGATTTTTACCATGGTATTTTGGGACCTTGTTTGGGATCATGGTAATGTCTTATGGTGGTATTTTGGGCCCCCATAAGTCTATATATTGAGGGATTGAGATGGAGAAATTAGAGAGATTTTTTTGCAAGGTTATGTTGTTGATTTTCTACCAGAGGAAGAGGATGTTGATCTCCATGGAGGCAAGAGCTTGATATTATATTGTAACAGGTTTATTGTTGCTTACTAATACATTGGTTCGATGCTTTTGAGGCTTAGTTTTTCTTGAAAGAGTTTTCCCATGGTATATTTGTGTCATTCTCTTTCTTGTGGTTGATTTCCCTTCTATCTCTTTCATTCTTTCTTTTCTAAGTGTTGATTATATGCCCAAATGTTGCTAAAATTCTATAGATTTGATTATTACAGTAATCTCCTCAAAGGGTTAATGTGGGAATGTCTACAATGCTTAATAATTATGTTTAATCTAGTTTAATTGACAAGGGATTTACAAGTACTTTTCCTAATAAGATGTAGCAAGTGTCCAGAATGAGAAATGCATGAGATAGGGTTTGTGAGCGAATGATGGGGGAAGCTTATAATTATGAGGGAATGGATGTATCATTAAGAGAGATTGATGAACTTAACTTTTGAGCAACACCTTGAAGCACCTCCATTCCATAGGATTTTGTCATGAACATACTATGAAGGACCTCAACTAGATCCAAAGGATTAGCATTGTTACCAAGATTAGAAAAATCATCTCTAAGCATTTGGATAGTATTAGTGATATCTCTTGTATCCATGGAACTGCATGATGAGTATTGTGATCAAAGGATTCTTCTTCATTCTTAGATAGACCATGGTATTCAAATTTTCAATAATGGGTGCCTCAATTTGGTTTATGGCCATTGTTGGGTTCACCCTATGGCTTCTTGTAAGTGGAAGGTGAGAAATTGGTTGGAGATTTTTGCATACAAGAAAAAAGATTAAAGAGACAAGCTAGTGAAATAAGAATGTCCAAATTTGACATCGAAATAAAAAATTCAAAATTATCAAAAAAAAAAGACATAACCTCTATAGGAAAGCTAGAGTTGTTCAACAAGTTGGGTTCATTAATATGTAGAAATGACAACACCCCTCTCTACAAAAAATTGAATCTAATAATTAAAGCTAATTAACTCTTTAATTAGACCCTAGATAAATATATTTAAGTTGAGTAAGCAATGGGACAAGTTAATAACAAATTAAATGAGAGGTTGGGAAATGTAGCTTTTTGATTATGATGGTAGTTGGTGTAGCTGATTAAGACTATAAATGTGCTCCAAGATCACTCCCTACATGTAAATCTTAGACATGAAGTGTCACTTATGAAGTAAATGAGTCTCTAGATTATGCAATGTAATTGGACAAGATCACACCTATGCTTCTATTTAGCTCTCCCGTAATCCTATCTAGTATGATGTGATTCTATCTCTATCAGTCACCTGCTCCCAAATCTTTTGCCTTTGTCGTGATAGTTGAATTGTGGTCAAGGTACTATTAAAAAACACCTTTGTGAGCTTACTTTGTTAGGATTGAAGTGTGATACTTCCTTGAGCCTAAGCCAAGTCCCTTCTTGTTTCCACAAATTGTATGAAAAGATTTCAAACACACATGGAATGCAAGATGATTCTTACAAAATAACTATTGTTAATGCAAATGCTCTAGTTTGAATGTTTTAGAATGCTCTTGTTGCTTGGAATGAATGATCCATGATGCTTGCAATTGATTATTACAAATCCTATAGGATGCACCTTTAAATATGCCATCCTAGGTGCCAATTCAAAAGATTTCATGTGCAAGTTGATAGATGATGGTTCAATTTTGAATGAGAGTTGGCCTGTGAAAATTAAAAAAGAATTGTGAATAAGGCAAACAAAATTGTGCTTGCAATTCTGACCAAGTTAGGAAAACAAATGAAATCTGAGTTTGTTTTAGACTGCAGAGACTAGATCAAGTGCAAGGTCAAAGATAAAGTTGGACTCAATTAACTGTGTATTCGATGAATTAAACACCATAATAACACATTTAACAATAAAACTAAAATAAATAAAAAACAAAAAGGACAAAATATACACTTTTTATCTATATTTTAATTTTATAAAACCAGTGTATTAAATATAGGAGCAGCTCGAACCTGTTATTATAACCAAAAACTATATCTAACATAAACAAGGCTCTTTAATTAGGAATTTCCTTTCGAGAAATTAATCTTTTGAATTAAAAAAAATAAAAAAAACTCTCCTTTGCAAAGATGAAAGTGGAGAAACAATACATCAGGGCAGAAATAACCAAAAGCCGTCAAGTCTGAGATGAACAGGTGAAGATAGCAACACCAACAGCCTCTTCACAATCACATAATATTTACACACGAGGAGAGCTTTTATGTTGAACGCTTTCAAACACAGTTTTCTGCCAACTGAGTGTTATTCCAAAGCTGGTTTGTGTGGGCAGTCTGCTTTTCTAAACAGCATGTTGTTTTGTAATAGTGTATTTATATCCTTATTTTTTGAAAGGATAAAAAAAAGGTTTTTTTTTTGAAGGACCCAAAACTTTTTATAAATGTTGGAAAAGATAGAAAGTGAAATTTTAATGGAACATGTGGGAAACAAACTATCAGGACAGGCAGCTCAAAGGCAGCAAGCAGGTCCTATCATCATTCCATTAGGACTATTCTTAAACATCATCCATTTCAACAGTCAAATGTGAATTTTGACCAATAAAAATAGGACAAATATTTACCACTTTTTAGTGTGGATGAGGTGTAAAATTGCTATTGATTGTTTAACCATTGAACCCGATGATGTTTAAGGACTCAAAACCTTTTACAAACCTCAGAAAAGATAGAATGTCAAAATCTAATGGAACATGTGGGGAACAAACTGGCAGGACAGGCAGCTCAAAGGCTGCAACACAGGTCCTATCATCACTCCACTAGGATTATTCTTAAACATCATCCACTTCAACAGTCAAATGTATTTGGCCAATAAAAATAGGACAAATATTTACCACTTTTTACTGTGGATGAGGTGTAAAATTGCTATTGATTGTTTGATCATTAAACCAAATGATGTTTAAGTTAAGTGCTCCAGTAACTGCACCAATACAACATACAACACAGGACAACCATACTAGGAAGAGTTAGTCTGACGGTTTAAAACTGTGGAGCTCAGAAGAGCTCTGAATACTAACTGCTGTTCTACCAACGAGTTGCTAACACAGAGAGTCGATCTCCCTTTTTTTGACAGCTGATTCTGGCTCAAAAGATTTATATTGTTTTTTCATTAATAGAACTTAAAAAAAAAAAGATAGAAAGAGAAAATTCTATACACAAACAAGAGCACGTGAAAGGGTTGGAGTGGAGTTGGAATGCTCATATCCGCAAATCCAATACCTTGGTACAGATCGCTCATCCTTATCAACTAACACAATTAATTCCACACAACGAAGAGAAAAAAAAGAGAAGATTTCTTGTTGATGAAAAGTACGTGCCCATTATGGGTCTAGAACAATATCCAAAATAAAGGAGGAGGTAACCCATTTATTTATTTACATGTGACATGGGAAGCCTACCTGGTTTTGAGAACAGAAGATAAAGGACGTGGCCACTAAGATGTTAAAATTTACTAAGCAACAACAATAGTAGTAGCGAGGTGAAGAAAATGAATCCTACATTTTAGGCAAGGCCCGCAGGTATTCAGTGAAGGGGGTTGTTGGTTGAACTGATAACTATCGCATATAATTTATTTGACGGGTAGATGGAGCATAAAACTTCACCAGAGGGTTGTTGTTCCAACCAGTCTGTCTCAAATGGTTTCATGCTAATGTAAAACAGTAAACAATACAATTATCAACACTTCACCTAAAAATTAGGAGCAGTTGTTACTTTAGAAATATTCTGAGAGATGAGTAGGTGGAAGAGGGGGAGGGCTATGTCTCTGCAGTAACTTTCTGAACTAAAATACCAATTTACAAACAACCAAAATTATTCCACAAATCTTTTAGTTTTCTTTCATAATCTGCCTTACCAAAATTTCTGTGGTTATGATTCACTAAATTTTAAAATCCACCGGATGTCTCATTAATATCATAAAATAAAAACGAAACCTTTTTCATTAATGTTGTATTTGCTGCAAAGTTCTAAGATGAAGTGTTATAGGATGCATAAATGCCATCAAAGGCTTTTTTAATTAATTGGTAAAGTTGTTTTTAAGAATTTTAAATTTAAATTTGTTTTTTTATTATGGGTAAATGTTTTTGACTGGAGCTATGAACCAGAATGAGGGGCTTTATAAGGGCCCCACCCTTTTAAAAAGATCAATAAAGATCTAACATAGACATATAACCAACATTATGAAGCAATACATAACATACCATGCAAAGTTAACAAAACAACAACAAACTAGTAACCCCCAATCAGTAGGGGTAAGGATGAAACACACAGGGCAGATTACCCAATAACATCAGCAGAAACAAGTCAGGGTGGCTTGAAGCCAACTTTGAATCCTATCCACCACCTTATTTCTAGTAGATTCCTCATTATGCTTTTTTATCCCGAACCATCATCCTATTTTCCTTAGTTAAGGATGATGAACGCCAAGACACAAGTGTAGCACTGAGGGCATGAGAAACAAGGAACTCCTCATCCAGACTCTCCCTAACAGTATCCTTCTCCTTGCGAATCTCCTTTGAATGACACTCATTAGAATGAGATCCATACTCAAAAGAAGGATTGATGCCAACCAAATTAGTCTTGTCCACAGAAGGTCCAACCACCTCCCCGATATAGCCTATAAGAGGCTCTTCCACAACATAAGGAGTAGAAGGCTCCTTCTGAACCTTTGCTTCATGTGGATTTGTCATCATCTAGAGGTCCAATACCGAACCATAGCATGGCCAAGCATGTGACAATGGTGACAAAACACCAAGGAATCCTCATACATGATTTGTTGCACCCATATGCCTAGCTTAGAGGATAAGGTGATCAAAGAGGAGAGCACCTTTTCAATATCAACAATGAGCTAGCCGAAAGAGCTACCCATCTCATTAACAACATTGACCTTCGAAGAAGATGCCCTGTTGTTGCAGCCAAACTCCAATCCCAAAATGACTAATAAAAAGGGGGGTTTATGAAGGATTTCAAAAGACTAGTGCTGACCTGTTGTACTAATGAATTTTATGTTTTTGATATTGGTAAAAAGGGGGGGTTTTGAAGGGGCCCAAACCCTTGTACAAAGAGAATGATTAAACATTGAGGCCAAGTGAAACGAAAAAGAGCAACAACAAGAAACTAGTAGCACTAAACTGCAATACATTTGTCAAACCACCACCAATGGTGCAAAAAACATTTGCATACAAGTAATCAACACAATAAACAAATCAAAGCAGTTTGAAACCAAATTACTCCAAAGAACTTTGAGTAACTTCAACCATCTTATTTGTGGCTTTTTCTCATGACCCAGGTTTGATAGCTCCACCTCTCGACCCCCTCTTAGCATGGGGATGTGGGTCCATTGCCCCTTCTCTACATGTCAACTTGGTGCAGTTTTCAGCTTCTTCAACCAAATACATGTGGTATCTCAAATTGGGATAGAGGTAGAGGATATCCCTTTCCTCTCTCCACAATATGAGGATTTGGATAATTATGTATCATAGATGATTGTTCAAATAAGGAAGAAAGGTCTTCCTAAACATGTATATGAATCCCACACTGGGGTCAAGGGTGTTTAGATTGCTTAGACAATGCCTGGTGTGGTGTAGGATGGATCTAGTTTGGTTTTGTTTGTTTGGGTAGCTTGGCTGCAGCTTCATTGTATAGGGTTTATGGTCCCCTTCAAAACCAACTTATCTTAATCAAAATCTCAACCATCTTATCCTTGGTGCTGAAATCCTTAAAAACAAAATTTCCTTTTTTAAAAGAAACAGATGGATCCAAAGGGTCACATGAAGTCATATCCCCTCACATTGATTCCCCTTTATCTCTTTGCAACTCAGTCGTAGGATCATCTCTATGATCCCTCAAATCCTTCCCCCTACTTCCATCCTTTGGCACACCCCTAGAAAGGGTCTTACTAGCATTCACTTCACTCAACAAGGAGTCAACCGCCTCACCAATCAAAAGTTTAGGCGACAAAGCATGCTCCTACTTCCAAAATAAAAGTTTTCTCTTATTGCTCAGGCAGGCCACTTCTGCATGACCCACTTTGGAACAACAATGCAAAACAACCATAGAGTTCATAGAGTTCTCATAAACTATCTGCTGCACCCAATTACCCAGCTTAGAGGACAAGGTAATCCAAGAAGGGAGCACCCTATCAGCATCTACATACCTATAAAATCTTGCAAACTAATGAATTTGTGTTGCAATAAGAATCTTTAATTCATTTTGGAATAAATATTTTCAGAGTACTCTACTTTTGCAGCAATGAATTCATTTTTTAAGCAATCATCTAGCTATCCTAGTAGTTTAGTTGAAATTTATTCATTAGTGTTAGGAAAATATATGCTAATTCAGGATGCTGAAGAGTTTTACGAACCTCTTGTCTACATAATGATCTAACCATGGTTGACCAATATCCACATGAAGATACAAAATGTTTAAAAGCTTTCAAATCGAGTGGAATTTCATACAATTAATAACTATGCCTGTAATACAATTGAAAAATCTGATAAAAAATCAAAACCGTCAATTTTATAACTGGAGATATTTATAAACTGTTCAAAAATGTGGTGTTTTTTTATTTGTATACAAGAAAGTGGTATCTGTAATTATGTGCAATCATTTCAATGGTCAAACAGTCAATAGTGATTTTACACATCATTCACAACATTAAAAAATGACAAATATCACTTTTGACTGTTGAAGTAGGTGATGTTTAAAAATAGCTGTATACAATTCTTAAACAACCAACACTCAAAAATCATCACAGTAATAGGTGACTGTCACCTTTGAAGTCTAAATCTGAATCCATTGTCACCTTTGAAGTCTAAATCTGAATCCATTAGGTAATTTTACTCTTCCACGATCTCAGACAAAGCAGCAGGTTAAAGAAAAATGTCACGATCTAAAGGACAAATGTTTTTAAGAAATATTTATAGACTGTCCTTAAATGCCCATGGAAAAACACCTGTCTTAGTTTGATTTGTATACAGATACAATTGGTACGAGTGAGCATGTAGAATATTTACAATAATATAATTATATTACAAAAACTAAAATTTTAATCTGGAGCATCCTAACTCAATCATCCACGACATTTATTGTATATCATAATTATTTTGTTTAACACTACTTTGTGATCTATGTTTAAAATTATATAATTAATTTTAATAAAAAATGGTTTCATGATGCCACACTTACATGGGTATTGCTGTGTAAGCTCACTGTTCAGGTTGCTCAGATCCCCCATTCCAACTAAGGAAAGTGATAAGTAATAAAATATTCATGAAGTTCATCATTAATTTACTTGATTGCTGATTTTCACGAGGAAGAATAGTGCCATGAAGTTGCAGAGGTAGAAGTAACTTCAACATGGGGCAGATGGAAGTCAAGGAAAATCAACTTCTTTAAAAATGATGAATCTACAAATTCTCTTTGGTTAAGTGGTATGATTCTGCCTCAGGGTGATTGATAGATGTCCTTCATTGGAAACGAACTTATATGCATTTTACTTCCACCATGATAGATACCTGTGATTACTTTTTTAAAATACATTTACATTGTTAAGGTTTTACTATAAAAAGTCATGACATACACTGTCTCTTTACATACCCTTTTCATCCGGAGATGAAAAATATATAGTGGTTCACTGAACCATACAATCTACCGAGCACAATATGAAAATCATACAATACAACACCAAATCTGCCTTGCCTTGACAATAGTTACAATACCAAAGGCTACATGATCAGACTTAGATATTTAGAAATACAGTCTACTATTTGCTGATCTCTACTACACACAATTAACTACTACTGTCAATAGGTTTAAGAGTTTGTGGTTATTCATTTAAATTTTATAATTACATTTCTTATCTTTCTCCTCTTTGTTCAGGGGTCAAGCCTCCTTTTCCACAGCTAGGGCAGCTCACCAGACCAAAACCTTGACAATCATAGCACCTGCAGAAAACAATTCTCAACAATTTAGCATTTAAAATCAAGATAAGAAAATACCCATTTAAAACCACTTTAAGAGTAAATAGGATTTCAGAGGCTATATAGAGGTGGGCAAATTTTTGGGCACTCACTTCCACCTCTCGAACATGTTACCATTCTTCTTGTTTTTACCAGTACCCTGTGCAAAAATTAAAAAATAATATTTAATTACAAAATAAAAGTATATTTAATTTTGTCCATAAAACCCAAAATAGTATTTAATTACAAAGCAAAGTATATCTAATTTCTTGTTATGACATAAAAGGGTTGTTTCATTTTCTTTGCAACAAAGGAAGAAAATCAGTAACTGGTTGACATTTTTGAACGTAGAAGTCACACATCCATGATTCAAACTGATTAGTTTATAAAAAACAACTTAGAGAAAACAAAAACATCAAATATTATAAAACTTGTTTAAATTAAAAAAACATAGAGTTGGAACTACATATTGTGGCCTAAATATCAAAAATAAATACACATTGGCAGTTATAACCGACAACCTACATACAATTTTAAATCAAAACAATGTTTTAAACAGGTTCCAAAGTATATATATATATATATATATAGATATATACTAGTAGTAATAAAACTCAAAATAGTTGTGCAGAAATTGCAGAAAAACAATGGAAACTGCACCTTGCAGCCTGGGCATTCAATGGCTGTTTTTCCTTTGCATTTGCTGCATCCTCTTGAAACCTGTAAAACAAAAGATTTGAGCAGCAACCCATATAATTTCCACACATTTCAAGAGAACCCACATAGACAAAACATTGAGAATTTGATACAAAATTTACTACATTGTTTTCAACAATTTAGGCTTCCGAGTTATGCTAAGATTTCATTAGTATACCAGTTTTATTCCTGGGATTCCTCTAAATGCTGAGGTGACAAGTGATATTTTAACAGGCTTGGATTTTGGCAAGGACACAGGAGCGCTCCATGTAGCTGTCCTCCTGCCATCTGAGCCAGAAGGTATCAGAGGCGTTGAAACCAAAGGAAATAAGGATGGGGAATGACCGGTCCTCCATAACCCCAGCTTAACCATTTTCACAAAACAGCACAACCCAAAAAGGCACAATTTTTCTCAGGTAAAGTTTTATTGTTTATCAAAATATATCCAGACAAACTACTTAAATAAATAAAGACCACAGAAACCTGATAAGAAAAGGCTAGTGACAAGTTCTAAGAACTGACACTTCACATTGTTTCCCTTTAATGTTTAGCCTTACAATTCCTATGCCGATACAAATTATTGCCTATATTATGACAAAATAACAGTTTGTCTTTTAAGGGATGATTGGGATGGATGTCCTAATTATATTAAATGTCCGAATTATATTAAATGAGGTCCTGGAATGTCTTCCCTGAGAGTTGATTTGAAAGAAACAGCAATGTTGGCAAGTACAGATGCCCATGATCAAGGGTCCTACCACTACCATGGATGTGAGTGGCATGCCTGTTTATGTGGGGATCTTATGATATGTGTGCTACTTGAACTTCCTATTGAGAATGTGACTGGAATTCCTTTACCATTGCCTATGCCCATTAAATAAAAAATTATCCATGGCTTAGACTTTTAGCTTACTATAAAAATAAAAAGGAAAAAAAAATCTCTAAATTATTATAAAAGTAGAAACAACTTTTAAGTCTCTCAAATGTAATCAAAGTCACTTCTTTTCGTATTCATACACAGTTTTTTAAAGGACTACTTTTATAAAGCCTGAGGAATCATGACCAGAAAGGTTCCATCGGCCACAGGATTAATGTCTAAATCAATTAGTTTTGGCATCAGAATCAAGGTGATGGGAGTCCTCAACTTGGGTCAATTGGCCTTCATTCTTACATCACAATTAGTACGGGCTTAGCATTTGAGAATTTTAGGCAGCTTTACCTAATTGGAATCGTCGCATTTCCTTTAGTGCTCCAATATGGATGAGGTTGAGTGTGTACATGTTAGGAGAGCTTTTGAGAGATACCCTTGGGTAGGGTCTCCATGTTGGGGATAGTGTCATAATTTTGTCTGAGTTCACCGTCATGCAAACATTGATATAGACAAGCTGCTTATCAAAATTTGTCTTTAAAAATTATAAAATGTTATATATAAAAGTTCAATAATGTAAGATGAAAAACACTATATAGATTAATTAAGTTAATTAATCAATTAATAAACAATTAATTTATATAAGAGAATTTGGATGTAAAGTTAAATGTGAAAATTAAATAAATTAAATTTATGGTATATAGTTCTAATTTTAATGTAGACGTCTCTGTCAAATTGTTAGGAATCTATTTGTTAAGGTGTTAGAATTTTATACTTTATTGTTGACCTATGATTTCGACCTTGCACGTTCATGGTTCACTTTCACAAGTGTAGACATGAACCATAAGCATGTATTTAAAACTATAACTTGTGGACATGATTTGAGACAATTCTACATATCGAAACCTCTTCATCTCAATTTTTGGTATCTAACTTTGTGTAAGGACAAGAAATGTTTACAAACACCTATGGGGAATCTGCTAGATCATAAGGGCTAAGTTCTCCTCAATTAGACCTCTAGATGAACTGATTCAATGATGGTGAACCAAGGTTGAGAATACAAGGTAAGCATGCAATATGCTTGTAGGAGGATGATGTAATGTTGATGTAATCTCTTTTGTCCACTTGTAAATTGATACATAAATGTGCTTCCTAGTTATGCTATATGACTCTTCTCCTTAGTCAAACCCCTAGATGGACCAACTTAATGACAATGAACCAAGGTCAAGAACAACAAGAAAGTGTGCAATACATTCCTAGGATGATGATGCAATGTTGATGTAATATCTTTTGTCCACTTGTAAATTGATTCATCAATTGTGCTTCCTAGTTATGTTATATGATTCTTTTCCATTAGGGTTAGTCTTTAAATGAATCACCCTAGTGTGCAATTTGAAGAATTCTCTTTTTAGTCAACTCATAATGGTCAAGTGAAAAAGGTGGTAGATGTTTGGATTTTAAGTTTGAACATTGAAAATGTGGGGCTTAGATCCATAAGCATAAAACTAATCTAAATTAGTTCTACACTCACATATATTAGAACCAAGGTGGGAAAATAAAATATTTATGGAATGGGATGAATTTTGGGGATGAATGATGTTCAAATTTAGGAATGGATGGAGTTATTTGCCAATGTTCATGCAAAACAAACCATCTTATGTGCACTAGTCAATACATTAAAGACAACATAGTTGATGTGGGCCCAAAACATAACAGAAAGGGGCATGGGTATGCAATTTTTACCATTACAATTTGCCTCCACTTTGACTTATAGGTGAGCTATTGTGAGATTGATGTCAAAGTAAAATGAAGTAGCCAACTGTAATAACATAAATTACATACCCTGCAATTTTCTTATTGTGTTTTTGCACTCATTTTAGAGTTCATTATGTTATTGCATTTTTAGTCCACTTTACACCTATTTCTAGCCTCCTTAGTGATTATAGACTTACAATGCAAGCTTCCCAGACCTTAGTAGTACATCCCAAACTACCCCTAGAAAGCAAAGGTTTATATCTTAAGAAATCATATGTGCCTCCTAGCACAGATGGTACCTGACATTTGTGCCCCATATTAGAGATGTTGAATCTCTTCACTAAAATTTCACCAACTATCTTTGATCTAACCCTAACCATGTTTTCCCATGCACAAACCCTAAAAACTTATTATAAGTCTAGATATAAGCCAATTCTTCCCTCTAATCCATAATTGTGTCATATCATTCCAAAAAAAATAAAAAAATGGTGGCTCTCCTCCTCTCCAACACAGAAAAATGGTAGGTCATCCATTGAAGCAACAAGGCAGTAAGCTAGGATTGAAAATGATTTGAAGCTATGGAAGCTTCTTGATCAAGCCAATCTATGGAATCTTGCTAGTTTCCTTCTCCTCTTTCCATTCACTATATCTATTCCTCTTGATTCCTCAATTTGTGAGGCCATTGAATACCCTTGTCAAAACCCCAAATCTGCACAAACCTTTTATTGCAAATTGTAAGGGTAAAAATGGGATAATCAACTGAATAATAAAAACCCAAACATCAATGAAATATGAAGATAAAAGGAGATTTGAAATAGAGAAAGATACTTACAACCTTTTACCTTGCGTCTTCCATTGTTCACCTTTTCTTTCTTGATCTTGTGGTGATGAAGATGGCCCTCAGGAAGCTTGCTTCCTTGCTTCGATTCCTCAAGATGACAAGGAGAAGTGGCTCTGATACTTGATATGTTTGAAGATGAACTTCAAACACACTATGAAATGGATGGATGATGAATGATATGAAAATGGGGCGCCAATGGCGTGCTATAGTTCCTGCAGCATAAGTTTACTCGAATAATGGATATGAAATGAAGAAGAGGAGGGTTGTATTTATAGAGTTGTGTGAGAGAGGATCAACGGTTGAGAAGAAATAAGAAGATCAACGGAGGAGAATGTTCGAGAGAATGTGCACAAATAGAAGGACATGTGTCATTCAAAAAGAAGCTTTGTTGAGTTAACTGCTTTCTTGATGAGGATGAGTTTTCATTTTCTTAAATTAAAATATATTTTTCTAATTTAAGAGCTTTGTTGATAGTTTTAAATCAGTTAACTCAACTTTTGCTTTTGTATGACAAGAAGAGTTTATTTTTAGAAGATATTGAAGATTTTTTAGAAGATAAGAAAGCATAATTAAATAAATAAATTTATTTAATTACTTGTAGATAATTTTGGAAGAATAAATAAAATATTTAATTATATTTTATTTTTTGGAGATTTTAATTTAAATAAATTTGCATTTTATTTAAATTTAGAAGAATGAAAGATTTAATTAAATAATTAAAATTATTTAATTATTTAGAAGAATAAAGTTGATATAGATTAATTAAATAAATGTAATTTATTTAATTAAATGGGAGAAAATGAATCAAATAAATAAATAAATTTATTTATTTATTAATAGAGGAATATGAAGATGAAAAAAATATTTATTTAAGTAGAGTCATGTCAATTTTAGGTGTATACACAAATATCTAGATTTGAAGTCCTTACCCTCTTGTTTGTCTATTGTGATCACCTTTTATCATCTCCTTGATTTTACACCATCACAAAAAAGCACGTGTCATAGATATTTCCCCAAGTTAGGTTTTTTATTTTATCTCTATCATTATTACACTCTATCACTTAGGTTTGCACACACTATCTAATTTCCAATAGTAGTTTTGTGGAAAGTTGATTTAAAACACTCAACAATGGATTGAGTGATAAGATCCACACATATAATAATAGAAATAAGAAAATGTAGAAGATAAGTCACACACCACACAAAAGATGTTTGTGGGCCAAGATGCTCTAATATCCAATATATGAAGAAATTGAATAAACCCTTGAGGTATGGTAACACCATATAATATTCCTTATGGAAGAAGCCACTCCACTCTATATCTCCAAGAGATACCCAAATACAATATCATTCTCATCACATATCATTACTATTATGGAGTAAAAAGTGACCTCATGCCTTTTTACCTCCTAGTTTAGCTCCTAGGTCCTCGTGTTAACATTATGCAAGTTAAATACTCATCCCGGAGTAATTTCCCCTGAAACCCATGTCAAATGGGACTTAGGGGCCCATTCTAATCCTTAAGCATGACCAAATTAGGGTTTTGGGACTTGGGCGCTCGCACACAAGTCTAGCCTAATATGTCAGGATGGAAATTAATGTATGTCGGCTTGGGTCCTCTCAAAAGGTTTCCCTTTATCAACCTTCTTGATTTGATTTATGAATGTTAGCGAGAAAACATATTTAAATAGGTTTATGTCTTCATTTGTGTAGAGGATGGATAACGCAAACTTGTGATATTGAGCAAAGAGCATTCAAAGGACTTCATTGTGTTTTAGAGTAGAATTGTGTTGTTATTGTGTTTGTTTGTTGTAGATTTGGCTTCATCAATCCATCTCCTCATGATTTGAAGAATCTTCATCTCCATGAGGGCTTCACCTCTAAGGTGACATCAATTTGTGTTTCAATCATTTCATTACATCATTGGATTTGGCCTCTGCCCTCCTTGGGCATGTAGTCTATCTAACAAAGGTGTTGGAAGACTTGAATGTCCTTCTGAGGCTTGACTGAGGCAAGCTCCTAAACACCACAACCCCCAAACCCTTTTTCTTCATGTGTGCAGGTTACAGGTGTGGGAGTTGGAAAAGTGCAAGTGCAGAGAAGCTATTTGAAGGATAGAGATTTGGGATCCAAAAGAATCTTTAGAATATTCCTCTGTGGCAGACTAAGGCATGGGCACCATAGTCTTTTCAACAAATTAGGCCTCAGATTTGGCATAAGGAGATTGTCTGCATCATTTTATCTGTTCTTAGTTTCGGGAAATTTTATCTTCCTAGACTAGGGTGCCCACCCTGGAGTCCTCTGGGTTTTCAATCTCAAGAATTCAACTTCTGGTATGTTTCTGATCATTCCTGAGTACTTTTCTGTTTGGTTATCAGTGGCATTCTATCTGTTTGTGCCCGATTGATTTACAATTAAGGTTTGAGGCCTATTTGACCTAGGGTTTGGCAAATCCCTCAATCTAATCTATTATTTTCTTATAATTCCTAAGCACAAAATCAACAACTGAGTCCTCATCCATCTTGTAGTGACTTGGCTTGGTTTTATCTTCGAGTGTTAATGTGAAAGGAGGGTTTGATTTGATGCATCCTAGCCCCATCTCCATCTTCCCTCTTTTTATCATATAACATTTTGGTGAACCTGGAACAACAAGCATTTTACATCTTTTTGAGTGTTGTAATCAGTCATTGCATTCATTCATATCATATTTGTCATCTTGCATTGGAAAAACTTACATACATTTGAAAAAAATTGAAAAAATAAGCATTCTAGGCTTGCATGTAGACATAGTTTTGTATGATTTTCATTTGCATAAGATAAAAAGATTCATTTTTCTGATATTTAAATAAGATTTGATACTTATTACATTAATTCTTTATTAATTCATATCAAATCTTGCATTTTAGGGGTTCATTTGCTATGGTTTTGGTTAAAAAGTTGCATTTTTCATATAACCTAGTAATTCCAAAAGCTAGGGTTTGTAGTCAAAATCTTATTTCAGATTTTGCTGCTGTCATAAACATCTTTCAATTTAGATCTGGCAATGATTTAAAGCATATTTTCATTACTCATTTGAAAATTTTGCATCATTTCATACTTTACTTTGAAAATGTAACATGTTTGTAATTATACAATGTGTATTTCAACATAAGCAATTAAACCTCTCTCTAACATTTCTTTGCAAGAAATCGTAAAAGTGGTCTATACTACCTTTTATGCAGCAATTTTTACATCTTAATCAATATGTTTGTAAGGACACTAGTGTGTTTTTGTTCTTAGTAACAAGCTTCAAAAACTCAGTTTCTTCAAACTAGTGTTGTGGTGTACAAAAGTCTCTCATATTGGTTGTATTTGATAAATGAAAAGATCTTATTGTGCATTACTATTCCAAGACATTTTATTATGGCATCTTCATCTCATTTCTCTTTGGTATCTTTACATGCATATATCAAAAACTTTGAGAATTTCTACAAATTCCTTAATGTGAATCCTCATGTTCTCACTCATATACAATCCATGTATCATAAGGATATCTTTAAACGCTCTTCATTTGAAATCCTTGATTATGTATATGATTTTGACAACTTCATAGCTCTCATGAATACATACCCTTTGGTATTAGAAGATTTAACTGAATACATCTCCATGAATACCCATGAGAAAGATGAGTGTGAAAGTTCTTCTTCCATTAATGCCTTGGAACTAATAGCTAAAATATATGATGATGATGATGATGCTTCCATGAGTTATTCTATTCCTCCTTTAGTTGAATGTTCAAACACCTTGGACATCACTAAGGAAGTGAAGACCTTTGATCTTCCTCCTTTAGATGAATGTTCAAGAATCTTGGATATCTCTAAGGATGTGAAGACCTTGGGTAGCTCTCCTTTGGTTGCATGTTCAAATCCTTTGGACGTCACTAAAGATAAAACCATCAACAATTCCTTTAACAATACTTTCCCTTCCCTTCATTCCAATGCTCTCCCTTTAAAAGATGAAGCATTGGTGGATGAAGAAAGGTCCCTCACATTAAATTATTTAGGGATGAATGTTAAGCTTAATCAAAATCAAAGCAATGTTAATTCAATTATCTTTAATAAATTTCTTCCACTTACTAAGGGGATAGTAGAAAAGTGTATTAATATTCCTAAGATGATTGTGCAAGGGGTACCTAATACACCTTCTTGTTTAAAATCAGTGATTACGGTTCAAGGTGATCGAAAACCATCTTGACCCCTGGGTTACATTCTAAATTATGCATGACAAATCACTCAAAGAAATCAAGGTGTTCAAAATGTGCCACAATATCACATGATTGCTCACACATACAACACCTGTAATAACACGCAAAGTAAAAAATCACCACATGTGCCTATCTCTCTTCCATCTTCTCAACCTATGCTCCCTCAACCACCTCGTCTTACTCATAATGTTGGTCGAGAATACGATCTTGTCGACTAGCTTTGCACTACTCCAGCTAAGATCTCTCTGTGGGATTTAATACAAACATTGCCTACATACCACAAAATGCTCCAAGAAGCTTTAAAAAGGGTATTTTACCACCTGCTATTAATCCAATTGATGTAGTAGCTATGTTAGATTGTATGCATGCGACGAAAACAAATATTCTATTTCAACAACATGAATTACCATCAACTGATGTTCAAAACCAACATGATCCTCTTATAATCTTTGTCACATAAATAAAAAGTTGATAAAGTGAGTTATGATTGATAATGGATCGACTCTTAATGTTTGTGGCAATGATCTGCTATAGAGAATTAAGGTTGACACATCTTCAATTACACCAGATAAACTTACCATTCATGGCTTTGATAATGTTGGTAGACAATCCCTGGATACCATAACTTTACCCATAAAGGTTAGACCTATGACATTATCTACCCTTTTTCATATCATGCTTGGATCGCTTTCATATAATATGATTCTTGGTAGACTGTGGATTCATGCCATGGGGGTAGTCCCATCTACCCTTCATCGATCACTAAAGTTTATTTATGAAAAGAAACCTCACACCATTAAAGTTGATCTGGAGCCAAAATTTTTTTTACACAATGAAATACAAAAACAAGTCATCAATCATAAGAGTCTAAACAACTTACGAGTTGATTCATCAATACCTCTTTCCACAGATAATGTTGTGCAAGACTCTAAACCATCAAATGCACTTTTTGGTGATGATTGGGGTTCATTAGATTTTACTCCTTCCTTTAAGGGGGAATTTAAACTTCATAACTCTAATCCTAACACATCAAAATTCCCATCGATCTCATCCAAGCAATTTTTAGAAACACCTAAGAAACCCAAAGTCTCCTTGGTAGAAAACAAAGACAATATTCTTACTTACACTATAGAATATGAGACTTATGAGGACCCTCCTAAAAATATGGAGTCTCTCTATGGTCATGGATTTCAAATCCTTTACAAAAATTACGATTACATAGGCAATGGTTGTGGTGTAAACCAACAAGGAATCAGAGTACCCTTACAAGCTACAACAATTAACTACTCAGTTGGTATTGGATACCGTTCTTTGAAGCCCACCAAATCTTATCGTCATCCTAAAATTAATGTTAATACAATATCAACAAGACCAAAACTAAATGCAATATATCCTGCGATGATAGACATGGATTGTCCGTTAGGAAATATCCCACTCAATCAGGTAAGTATTTCTCCCTCACTTAGCCACACTCGATGTAGCAGCTACTCTAGATGCCCTCAAGGGTGGCCTCCTCCTAGATATATATGTTGATAGTGTTGTGTTGTGTTCCCCCCATGTTGTGTTCTTGTTGAGGTCCCCTTGGATGACCCTTGATACTCTTGTAAGGTCAAGGATACATTGGGGCCGCCGTTGTCATAACATCTATTTTTTCTCAATTCTTCTATACTCTTCTCACCTCTTTTTATTATTGTGTGTTGTGCCTTGGGGCATAGCGTTGTGGAGGGTGTTTTGGGGGCATCCTCCTACGCAGTGTTCCTAAGTCACTTTGTCTCCTCTCTCACTTTTTGAGATTTCATTCTTCCATCGTGCTCATGGCTCTACTAGTCAGCGGATGACAATAAAACATATATACTAATACAGATAGTGTGTCCCTTCAACAAGTAAGCAAAAATGGATCCAGTCCATATATGAAGATGGGGTTGATATAATTCCGATGCTTGATTAGTAGAATCACTTTATGTTGTGTTCTGAAGAATCTTGTAACAAATCCTTTGCAATACTAATCAACTCTACGCACTTTGATATGTCTCACCTTGTGCTACACTCATTTTTGAGATACCTAAAGTATAACATTGTGGCTATACTCAGTTTTGAACCCACAAGTATAGCCCTAGCTTATTTATCTGATATGATTATCTTATTTCATTATTGTTTAGTATTTGATACTAATGTGTGTGATTGTTGGAAATATTTGGTGATTGTAAAGCATATGTCACCTTGGGGGCATGGGCTTTGTAGAAGCTCTTGTTTCCTTGAGTATTTGTTAACTTTACCTTAAATGTGATTGCTCCCGGTAAGTAGAGTCAACCAATTTAAGGTGGGGGCATATATACTGACATCTATTTGATTACTTTTACATTAACAAAGCATGTTTGAAAGCCCTCATCACGAGGTGGGATGGTGTATCTCTTGAGCTAGTGCACATCCTCTTTAACAAAGTCCTCTGCGGAGGTGGGGTGGGTCTTGAGTCACTCACCCTTAAGCATGCCTTTGGTGGTTGTGGTAGCGTAGCTCAATTGTCAGGTGTGTCTGAAATGTGTTTTAGATGGTGGGACTTAGCAATAAGCTCCTTCCCATCGCCTGTGTTTTCTGTGTATAAGATGTATAGTGTGTCGACGACACACTCTACGGCGCTCGTGTATTCCATGTGTTTTCCGCATGTCTTCCCTGTGTGTTTGGCGTGCCTTGTGTGTTTTATATGTCTCTTGCATGTTTTTGATGGTGGTGTGTAGCGATGAACTCCCTCCCCATCTCTTAGTAAGAATTATATATATATATATACATGCATTAAAGTACGGTCGAAGCACATCAAACACAAGAATGAAGACACACCCTAAGTTTGAAGGACTATTTCTAGCCCCAGACTTAGGCAAACATATGAAAACACTTGACAGTCACGCAATACATGAAGCATACACGGAGAGAAGACATGATTAAGCAAATACAAACATACATACATACATACATACATACATATGTATGTATGTATTTGCTTAATCATGTCTTCTCTCCGTGTATGCTTCATGTATTGTGTGACTGTCAAGTGTTTTCATATGTTTGCCTAAGTCTGGGGCTAGAAATATTCCTTCAAACTTAGGGTGTGTCTTCATTCTTGTGTTTGATGTGCTTCGACTGTACTTTAATGCATGTATTGAATCATAAGATCATACATACATTAAAGTGGGGGCTAAATGTTATGGAGTAAAAAGTGACCTCATGCCTTTTTACCTCCTAGTTTAGCTCCTAGGTCCTCGTGTTAACATTATGTAAGTTAAATACTCATCCCGAAGCAATTTCCCCCGAAACCCATGTCAAATGGGACTTAGGGGCCCATTCTAATCCTTAAGCATGACCAAATTAGGGCCTTGGGACTTGGGCGCCCACACCCAAGTCTAGTCTAATTTGCCAGGATGGAAATTAATGCATGTCAGCTTGGACCCTCAAAAAAGGTTTCCCCTTGTCGGCCTTCTTGATTTGATTTATGAATGTTAGCAAGAAAGCATATTTAAATAGTTTTATGTCTTCATTTGTGTAGAGGATGGATAACGCGAACTTGTGATATTGAGCAAAGAGCATTCAAAGGACTTAATTGTGTTTTAGAGCATAATTGTGTTGTTATTGTGTTTGTTTGTTGTAGATTTGGCTTCATCAATCCATCTCCTCATGATTTGAAGGATCTTCATATCCGTGAGGGCTTCACCTCTAAGGTGACATCAATTTGTGTTTCAATCATTTCATTACATCACTGGATTTGGCCTTTACACTCCTTGGGTATGCACTCTATCTAACAAAGGTGTTGGAAGACTTGAATGTCCTTCTGGGGCTTTACCGAGGCAAGATCCTAAACACCACAACTCCTAAACCCCTTTTCTTCATGTGTGTAGGTTACAGGTGTGGGAGTTGGAAAAGAGCAGGTGTAGAGAAGTTGTTTGAAGGATAGAGATTCAGGATCCAAAAGAATCTTTAGAATATTCCTCTGTGGAAGACTAGGGTGCAGGAACCATAGTCTTTCTGACAAATCAGGCCCTAGATCTGGCATCAGGAGATTGTCTGCATCATTTTCTGTTCTAATTTTCGGGAAATTATGTCTTCCTAGACTAGGGCACCTACCCTGGAGTCCTTTGGGTTTTCAATCTTGGGAATTCAACTTTTGGTATGTTTCTAATCATTCCTGAGTACTTTTTTGTCTGGTTATCAGTGGTATTCTATATGTTTGTACCTGATTTCTTTACAATTAGGGTTTGAGGCCTATTTGACCTAGGTTTGGCAAATCCCTCAATCTAATCTATTCTTTCCTTATCATTCATAAGCACAAAATTAGCATCTGAGTCCTCATCCATCTTGTAGTGACTTGGCTCAGTTTTGTCCTTGAGTGTTAATGTGAAAGAAGGGTTTGATTTGATGCATCCTAGCCCCATCTCCATCCTACCTCTTTTTAACATATAACAATTACAATGATATTCACCTTCTTTATATAGACCTCTTAATTATAAATGGAGGGGTAAACCACTAAACACATGTATGACTCCTAATTACCTAATATAATTAATTACTAAATATAACTAACTTAAGGGATGTGTTCCACACGTCAACATCTCCATCCACTTATATACAATATAACATCATATCCCTAGGTACATAACATATCATCCCTCCTTGACATGTTTCATCCTCGAAACATGAGAAGAAGCCAAATAGTAAGACTATTGCAAGTCATTAAAAATATGACACCATATCAAGTATCATCCTATTGTAAATGTTGTCATTGATGTCAAGATGGCATTCATTGTCATTGATTGTTGGAATACTATTGTCATTAATGACAAAGCAGTGTCAAAGGATGTTAAAGTATCGTTGCAGATGATAATGCTCTCTTTATTGTCAAATGTTGATACATAAGCTACAAAGAGAGAATTCATACTAGAATCAATTGTTCCAAAATGTCTACTACATTTGTGAAAGTCTAGAAATGTTTACAGTAGATTTCTGAGGTTTGTTTCTCAGAAGTGGTGTTAGACTATCATTATTTTTGGCACCACATTCTAATGCAATTGGATGTTTTGGCTTGCATTTTGGAAAATAAGAAAAGCTAGTCAAGAAGTATGTTGTACTCACGTTTCAAAAGATTTGTTTTAGATTTCTGAGGTTTGTTTCTCAGAAGCGATGTTAGATTGTCATTGTTCTTAGTATTGCATTCTACCATAGTTGGTTGTTTTGGCTTGCATTTTGAAAAATAAGAAAAGCTAGTCAAGAAGTATGTTGTACTCACGTTTTAGAAGATTTACAATACAAAGGAGAGATCTAGAAGTGACAAAATGAAGTTTGTGTTCGTTGGTCATCTATACAAATATTTTAATGGTTGTGCTAGGTAAAGGAAACATGCGCCAACAAGAGGAAGCATGTGTTTAGGTAGCATGTGGGACTAGGAGAGCTCATGGTATGGAGTGCATAACGTAAAATTATTTGTATGTCACCACATATGAATTGGAGTTGAGCCAACTACACGTTACGTGTTATCTTGAATTAAGGATTGACGGCTGACACGAGTTATTTTGGAGAGATATGTTAAGTGGTTCTAAGATAACATTGTGATGTAAATATTGTGATGAGATGGATATATATACCACTGGTCTTGTTTTTGTAATGAAAAAAAAATTGAGTGGTAATGTGTGATAAGCAGTGAGCAGTATTTTTGTGTATGTGTAGTGTGCGAAGGGCATGTGTAGAAGATAATCTGAGATTTACATAGTATGTATCCATGGTTGCACAAGCATACTGATTCATTCTAAATTATAGAACAAAAGAGTTGAGAAGTGTGTGATATTGCATAATTTAATGTATGCGGAATAAACTTGATCCTATTTTCAATTGCTTGAAGTTGGTGCTTCATAATATGAGTTGGTACTCAGTGGCTAGGTTGGTGCTCAGTTTGATAAGGGGATTGGAGTCTCTTGTAGGTTGGTGTCTACAAATTAGTAAAGGGGATTGGTCTCCTCCTAGGTTGAAACTCCAGTGGGTTGGTGCCTACAAAATATTTGTAACTCAATATTCTTTTGTGAGGCTAGATTTGGGTAGTAGATCCAAGCATATTTTCTCACCATGGTTTTTCCCTTTCAAGTTTCCATGTAAATCTTGTGTTCTCTTGTGTGGATGTGTGGATGCCTTTATATATTGTAGAGTTCTTTTGATGTATTGTTGATTGCAGTAAAGATATTGATGTTGGAGTAGGTTTTGAAGTTAAATTTCGTATATTGATTCACCCCCCTCTTAGTATATCTATGTGCTCTAACAATTGGTATTAGAGTGAGCTTACTTAGTGCAGCCTAATAGTTGAAGGAAGATTTTGGACTAAGACACATGGAAGGTTAAGAAGGATCTCATTCAAGTAAGGCTCCACTACTTGATGGAACAAACTATGCATTTTGGAGTATAAGGATGAAAGCCTATCTAACCTCATTAGGGTTTGATGTATGGCAATATGTTGTGGATGGTTATACTATTACACATATGGTTCATATGGTTGTATTGTTTGTCATTGATGTCAACACTGTCACAAGGTTGTCATTGATGTCAACACTATTATGAATGTGTAATAGTGTTCATGGTCGGATGTCATGCTCTTGAAGAAGATACATTGAGATGGAAATTAGAAGTTCATATCATGCCTTGTCCATTACAGAGTTGAGTATGAAGTCATATTTAGATGGGAATTAGAAGCATCAAGAAAACATATTAATATGGGAATTAGAAGCACTAAGATGTGGTACTGATGGACTAGGATATATTTTCTACTGTCCCTAAGAATGCATGTGCTAATACATAGAAGATTTAGCCTCTGGAAGTTGGTGATAGTCTCTATTTCAGAATGACCACCTTTGAAGACGGTTTGGGAAATTGCTTAGCATTTCCATCAGTTTGGTATTGGGCCTTTGCAGATTAGAAAATAGCTTAATGTAATGTCAAACCATGTATGTTCCAAGTTTCATGATTATTGCATTATTGGAAGAATGTCTTGTTGTTGATTGATTGAAGACAGTGCCATTTGCATGAAGAAGTTCTATGCAGGGCAATGGAATGCTCCGCATTCCTCAACATTTGCAGATTTAGCTATGCGGTTTTTGGGATATGGTAAGGATGCAGTGAAGATGTTAATTCTAGAGATTCAGATCATTTACCCTTCCGCTGTGAAAGTTGTTCATGATAGAGTACCGACATATGTTCTGGCAGAGCAAGCTAGTGATGAATGCCTAATGGAATGCATTGCATTCCACCACAAATGAATTACTACCTTTATGGTTTTAAGGAAATGTTTATGGATGTGCATTACTTTTTTCCTTATAGTTTCAAGGTTCTTAGTGATCTGCAACTCAATTTTTCAATAATAGAATGTTGCAATGTGTTCTAAATGACTTGCAGTTTCTAGAGTTCATGATTGAGGTTGTACGACACAAAATCCTTGATGTGCGGAGGTAAGAGTGTGTTTGGGGATGTTGTATAAGTCATGTAGACTCATCTGGAAGAGTTTTATGAAGATCTATCTTGTTTCCAGTACCACACAAGGTTTCCAAGTTGTTGTGGCCATTATGCTTCAAGTTTCATATGAATTTGCTTAAGTCTGTCCTATTTCCAAATTAGCAAAGTGTGTGGATGTAATTCCTTGGTGTGTGAAGCTGTGAAGGATTTTTTGGACCTAGTTAAGCAAATGTTGGAGTCCGCAAGGCTTGGATCTTCTGCTGGTGTAACATGTGTTTTCTCTTAGGACCTATCTTCTACATGTTTCATATTGTGTGTTATCTGGCTGACTTGTAAATGTATTTTTGATGTTGTATCTGGATGACAAGCTATGTAATCAATGTAATATCATGTATAAATAGTGAATCAAATTGAGTGAGGATTGTGTGATTGCAAGTTGATTGAAAAGAGGTCACAAGCAGATAAAAAGTAGAATGTATACATTATTGATGTGCGACTAAGGGAGAAAGAGTAGAAGTTGTTGATGTTGTCCTGACTCATCTTGAAGACTGATATGTGACAGTGATCAATTATAGAGTCTGCCTAGATGATCAGATCATCAGAACAAAGTGTGGATAGTTAGAAGAGCAATCATCAAGGGTGTGAATTACAAGGTCAGTTTTCAGATAGTAGAAGGACTATCATACTGTAATCTTTTGTGAAATTGTGTTTAAGTTAGGGAGTAGTCGCTTCCTTGGGAGTAACCCTAAAACAAAGTCTTCAGGGAGTTACAGCTTCCTTGGGTGTGACCCTAAATCAAAGTTTTCAAGGAGTACTAGCTTCTTTGGGTTGTAGCCCTAAAGCAAAGTTAGCAGGGAGTAGTTGCTTCCTTGGGTTGTAGCCCTAAAACAAAGTTGTTATTTGAGCTTCATATATTGTGAGTTAATCCTCACCATGGTTTTTCCCTTCTAGGGTTTTCCACGTATATCTGGTGTTATGTGTTGATGTGCATTGTGTTAATCTTTCATGCTCATGTTAATATTGTGATGCTTAAGGTTTAATCTGCTCTGGATAAGTTGAAGTTGTTGAAATTGAAAATCATTAGAATACTGATTCACCCCCCCTCTCAGTATTCTTGTGTGTCTAACAATTGGTATTAGAGCCAAGTTCCTCTAAGGGAAGCTTAACCACTTGAGGAAGGTTTGGGATGGCACAAAGTGGATCCAATAAGATACCTAGGTTTGATGGAACAAATTATGCTTTTGGGAAGCTAAGGATGGAAGCTTACATCAATTATCTAGGGACACTGGAGTTTGGGATTCTGTCAAGAAAGTTACTCTATTCCTACTACTATTCCTACAAATGCAGATGAAATCAAGAAGTATGATAACAATGCCAAGGCAAATTTTGCCATCATGAGTGGATTAACTGATTTAGAACTTTCAAAGGTGATGAGTTGTAGTTCTGCTCAAGAAGTTTGGGATAAACTTGAAACCATTTATGAAGGAGATAAGAAGGTAAAGCAAGCTAAGATGCAAATATTCAAAAGCATATTTGAAACCCTAAAGATGATAGAGAATGAGAACATTGCTGGATTTATGCTCTGGGTGAATGAAGTGGTCAATGGCATCATAGGTCTTGGTGGTACAATAAAAGAGGATGAAATTGTGAAGAAGGTTCTAAGATCTCTTCTCAAATCCTACAGTCATAAGGCATCTATCATTGAGGAGACTGCAGACTTGGACACGTACACTTTAGGCCAAATGTTTGGTACCCTTACTGCTTTTGAAATGAGAGAGTTTGATAGTGATGTTCCAAAGAAAGAAGCTACTTTCAAAGTCAGTAAAAAGACAAAGGATGAAACTACTGATGAAGATGAAAGCCATGATGATTCTAAAGCAAACTTTGTAAGAAGACTAAAGAAAGGCTCTGGAAAATATAAAGGTAAGTTACCCTTCAAATGTTTCAATTTTGGAAAGGTTGGTCACTTTGCTTCTAAATTTCCTCTTAAAGAAGTTAGGAGAAGTAATAGAAATGATAAATTCAAAAGAAGCCTATTTTCCATAGAGGACAGTTGTTCTTTAGAAGATAAGGAGCATGATGATTCAAATGATGAAACACTTTTCATGGCCTTGAGTGTTGGTGACAAAAGAGACGATGTTGGAAAATGTGGAAAAATTGATACCCTATGAACAGACCAAAATAATGAAAGATCAATGGTTATATGGACTACCTTGCATACAAAAGAAGAAGCCAAAGCTTGGGTTATTGATAGTAGTTGTTCAAATCATATGATTGGTGACAAGGATAAGTTTATCAACCTTGAGAAGTGGGATGGTGGAGCTATCAAGTTTGGAGGTGATGAGTCAGCTCAAATCAGTGGAAAAGGTGTCATAACTATTGATGGAAAGAACATGACCGAGGATGTCCTCTATGTCAAAGGACTACAACACAATCTTCTCAGTGTCAGTCAGATGTGCAATAAAGGTTACAATCTTACTTTTCATGCCAATGGTTGTGAAATCAGGAAGGTAGGATCTGGAAATCTAGTTGCAGAAGGTATCAAGACATATGGTGATATTTATCACTTAAAAGAGGTAAATGGAAGAACATGTTTGTTGGCTCAATCTAGTGAGTGTTGACTATGGCACAGAATGGGACATAATGATTTTGATAATATGGTAAGGATCAACTCTAATCAAATAGTGAGAGATATGCCTAAGATAATCAAGCCTGCAAACACTGTATGCAAGGAATGTTAAATGGGAAAGCAACCAAAGACAAGTTTTAAAATAAATGAGTATTCTTCTTCAAAGCCATTGGAGCTAATTCACATAGACCTATGTGGTCCTAAATGAGTAAAGAGTCAATAAGGTGAAAGGTATTTTATGTTGCTTATTGATGATTATTCTAGAATGACTTGGCTTACCTTCTTAAGAGAAAAATTTGATGCCCTTGATAAGTTTAAATTTTTCAAAGCTTTGGTTGAAAATGAAATGGATACTAAGATCAAATGTTTAAGGTTTGATAGAGGAGGCGGGTTTACTTAAAACAAATTTGAGAAGTTTTGTGAAGATCATGGTATTAGGAGGCATTTGTCTGCTCCTCAAACCCCTTAGCAAAATGGGGTAGTTGAAAGGAAAAATAGGACTATACAAGAAATGTCTAGGGCAATGTTGAAAGATGTAGATTTATCTGATATGTACTGGAAGGAAGCAATTCACACTGCTGTCTATCTAACTAACAGAGTGCAGTTATGAACTATGGTATGGAAGACCTCCCACTATCAGATACTTCAAGATCTTTGGAAGCAAATGCTATATCAAAAGAGATGAAGAAGACCTAGGAAAGTTTGGTTCAAGAAGTGATGAAGGAATTTTTCTTGGTTACTCAACTAGAAGCATGGCCTATAGATGCTACAACAAGAGGTTGGGAAAGATGATTGAAATCACAAATGTTAAAGTTGATGAAGACTTGTATCATATCTTACAAGACTTAGAAGACTCTAGATCTAATATCCTTCCTTGCATTGAAGATGAAGAAGAAGTGAAAGAAGAAAAGGAACAAGAACCAGAGCAGTTTCCCAAGACTCCAGCAAAGTATGTTTAGAAGAATCATTTAGTAGATCAAATCATTGGAGATAAGAATGAAGGTATACAGACAAAGAGAAGGTTTACCAAGGCACATAAGCAAGAAATTTGTGTTTATTATCAAAAGCAGAACCCAAAAACTTTGCTGATGCTAGCAAAGATCATGACTAGATAAAGGCAATGGAAGAAGAATTGGATTAGATAGAGAAGAATCAGAAATGGGAATTAGTTCCTAGACCACCCAACAAAAACATCATAGGAAAAAAGTGGGTGTTCTAGAACAAGCTGAATGAAGAAGGTGAAATTGTAAGGAATAAAGCAAGATTGGTATGTAAGGGATACACTCAAGTTGAAGGCATTGATTTTGAGGAAACTTTTGCTTTGGTAGCCAAGATGGAGGCAATCAGAATGTTCCTTGCTCTTGCTGCTCACAAGAACTTCAAGGTATATCAGATGGATGTCAAGTCAACATTTTTGAATGGTGACCTAGACGAAGAGGTATACATTGAACAACCAGATGGTTTCTAGATATCAAAAGATCCAGACATGGTATGCAGACTCAAAAAGGCGTTGTATGGCCTCAAGTAAGCACCTAGGGCTTGGTATGCAAGATTGGACAAGTAATTACTTTAGCAGGGCTTCAAGAAAGGTACTACATATAGTAATATTTATATAAAGGAAGAAGGAGACATGATTTTGATAGTTCCAATAAATGTTGATGATATCATCTTTGGTGGAGATGATGATGTGTAAAAGGTTTGCAGAGGAGATGTAAAAAGTGTTTTAGATGTCTATGATTGGTGAGATGTCTTTCTTCCTTGGGTTTCAAATTTCTTAGCTTGATAGTGCTATATTTATTTCACAAGCTAAGTATGTCAGAGAAATGTTGAACAAGTTTGGTATGGAAGATTCAAATCCAGTGAGTACTCCCATGATCACTGGATGTCACTTGAACAAAGACGACGAGTCTCCAGAGTTGGATCAAACTTCGTATAGATCTATGATTAGAGGACTATTGTATCTAACTACTTCTAGACTAGATATTATGCATGCAGTATGTATGGTTGCCAGATATCAAGCTAATCCTAAACAAACACATGAGAAGGTAGTGAAAATGATATTTAGATATTTGAAAGGAACTCTAGATCATGGATTATGGTATTCAAGAGGAAATGACTTTGATTTAAGTGCCTATACTAATGCTGATTGGGCCAGTTGTATTGATGATAGAAGAAGTACAAGTGGTGGTTCTTTCTTTCTAGGAAGCATATTGGTTTCATGGCAGAGAAAGAAGCAAGATTCAGTGTCCTTATCAATTGTAGAGATAGAGTATATTGCAGTAGCCTCTTGCTGTACACAAGTATTATGGATGAAGAAACTTTGAAGGATATCAAGGTATTGTATGATGAGCCTATTCCTATTTTGTGTGATAACACAAGTGCTATCAATATTTCCAAGAATCTAGTGATGCATTCTAGAACCAAGCATATAGCAATCAAGTATCACTTTTTGAGAGAGAAGGTTGCAGATAAGGAAGTGAAGTTGGAATATGTTCCAACAAAGGATTAGATTGCAGATATCTTTACAAAGACTCTTGCAAGGGACACCTTTGAGGATCTCCGATAGAGGTTAGGGGTAATTGCCTCTCCCTCTTCTCACTAAAGATGTGTGTTGATGATGATGTTACTCACAACCAAACATTAAACAAAAGTTACACAACAACCTTTATTTATCTTGAAAGATATGACAAATTCAAAGAATTCATGATCCCAAGTCTCCGTTGATTAGTTCATAATTTACTGACATTACTCATTAGTTGATGTGTGTTGCTGTTAATCATTTCAAGGGGCCTTACGTTGATCAGTAGATTCTATTTCCTGCAAATATACTACACAGAAAGGTTATTCTACACAGTTATTTACTCAAATAATGTGTCTGTACTTAGATCTTTGCATGATATTTATCAATTTAACATGCTTTAACTCCAAATATGCTATGTATTTCCAATTATCTACAAGATTTCAACATGTTTCATGTTATTTGCTTTTGATTATCTGTTATTTACAATTGTGATGGTGAATTGTTATGAAATTCAGAGAAAATTAAAAGAATGTTTCAAATTTTGGTGAATCTTTAGCTATTGAATCACATACATACTAGATATAGTCATGAGGAGAAGAAATCAAACCATATTTTCACTAGGATGTTCCACAGCTAGATATAGATGATGCTAACTTCAAAGGATGAGGAATGAAAACAACACATGCAGATTGATGAGCACTCCAAGGGACATAGCTAATCAAAGCATGTATCAAGAATTCAAACACAGATTACTCAGGATTTATTATGATTTGTAATCAAAGGGTCTTCTCTTTCATTAAGTATGCAAAACATGTATGTTTACAACAACTTTGAAATAAGTCCTGATATTTCAGCAATCAAATTTCAATTAAGCTTTCGAATGTTCAAAATATGACATCCCTGTACCTTTTATAGAATAAGGTGAGGGAGCAGTTACAAATGACCTATGATCAGGATTTGTCACTTAAGATCAATGGTAGATATTCCTTCTTTGACTTAGTCAATCATCCTTCGTGGCACAGGTTGCTAGCTCGCAACCATCTGGGTTACTTATTATCTTATAAGTACCTGATGCATATGTCTCTTGGAGGATGCATCTTCTTTTCATTCCTCGAGCTCCTCCTCTTTATCTTCTTCTTCATCATCATGATCATGATCATTATCACTTTCTGTATCGCTATCACCTTGACAAATATCCTCTTGTACATGGACCTTCATGGCTGGCCTGATATTTTCATAAGCTTGTACTATTTTGTCTACCTCCCTGCCATCTTGAGTTTTAGCCTTAGTGATAGCATGCTTATGAGTCTGAACTTTATCTTTAATTGCATCCAGGTTAGCTTTTCTGTTGTTCAGTGTCTCATTGTAATTCTCCACCCTGACCTTGATCCTCATGATCTTATCCATCACCTCTTCTGTCAGGTGGGTGAGAGGATCATCAGCTACTGGTTGGAAATTTTTATGTAGTGCCTTGATGGCGAAATCTGCATCTTAGTTTTCTATCTTTCCCTCTACCTATCCTTCTAGAGCTTCCAGGACCTCTACTTCTTCTACCATCATATTGTGCATCTTTATACTGATAACCCTTAACTTACCATTGCACTTTTTAAGGACATCGCATTCAAACCTAATGTCTTCATACCATACATCTACTAGCAAGGCAGTGTTATTATTTAATATCTGATTATTTATCAGGACTTGAGGATAAATCCTCTTTATTTCACTTAGAGCACTTAAGGCTTTTTCCAATTGGAATGATCTCTTTCTCGTTTCATTCTACATTTTATCCACTTTCCTCTTCAAAGTGCTCAAGGAATTCCACCTCTGTAAAGAGGCTCTCAATACATCTTCTACTCTTGTAAGGGCTGTCAGCATCCATTTATCCATGATCATGGCTTGATGCTTCATGAGGTCCAGCTTATTAACTTCCTCCTGTGATATAACAGTCAATGGGACTGTAGGATCTACTGGTGTATTATCAGGGTTAATTAACCCCTTTATATAGGCATGCAGTTGAGCAATGTGCTCTTTGTGCTGTTTATTTTTCTCCTTCTCTTTCTTTACCCTTTGGGTTAAACAATCAATGGTATCCTTCCCTTCTTGACCTTCTTGGTCTTCATTAGCAAAGCCCAAATCAACTGTGGTGATCTGGAATTCTTCTAGGGTGATTTTTCCTTTTTCCTTTTCTATTGTGGAAAGTGCTACTTGGGCAGTCCTTCTGCCTGTAGCAGGATCTCTTCTGATAGCCGAGGTCAACCTAGCTTTCCTCTTAGGTTTCATGATGGTCTCTGTAAACAAGGTAGAAACATCAAATTCTTGAATTTGAAAACATTGTTTCATACCTATTTCTTTCTAAAGCCACTGAGGTATTTCATCTCCTGATCCTTGTGGTCTTTTCATCATCATGTTCACCTTGATCTCTGGTGTCTGTTCTTATTCTATGTGGAGAAGGTGATTTCTTGATTTCTTCCTCATGATGTTCCTCATGAGGGGGATCTTCTTCCATTTCTTCTTCTTGAGGGGCTTCTTTTTGTAGGGAAGGATCTTGCGAAATGTCTACATGATGATCCTATGCTTGATCTTGAACTTGATCCTGAGCTCCCTCTTTCTGTGTCTCATCCAACTTATTATGTTCGTCACCCTAAGGCATATTTACATCTATGGATGCATGGGTTTCTAGGCCTTGTGCATCACCCTGATCTTGGACTATATTTTGTTTTGCACCTGAGGTACCCACATCTTGTGTTTTGATGTCCTCCTAACATGATGTATCTTTATCTCTTATGGCTTCTTGAGTCCGGGTGGCATCACCACCTAATGTACTCTTATCACCCTCGCCCTTTTACTGGACTTCTACTATCTTAGGCTTAGCAGGTATATCATGTTGTTGCTGGCCTATATCTAGAGCATCGCTCTCTACTTTTGTTTGCTTGACTTCTTCAACTTTTTCTGTTACATCAGGTTCACCTGCTTTATCTTTGGGACTTACATCCTCCCTATATGTCAAGTCTATTACTGCAGGGCTAGTTACCTGGTCTACTAGCTTGTCAAGCCTGATTTGTTAGGCTGCCCTTTCTGGGCTATTTTCTTTCTCTTCTTGCTCTGTTTGTTTCAACTCTTCCAATACTGCCATCTTTACTGATGGAGTCCCATGTGGGGTCATGCGGGTACTGGAAGGAAGGGTTTCCATCTGCTGAGAGGCCACAATTTGCACTACCTCATCATCTGATAGGTCGACGGTGTCTTCCAAGGAGAAAGTACCACCGTGACCTGCCCTGGAGGCTTCTTTTGCTTGCTCCTCTACTTTATCGGTTTTAAATTGGATGATGGTGGGAAGTGGCACATCATGTTGCATTTCCTTCCCAAATACTTCACCACTAGCCCCTCTCAATACTATAGGGTCTGCCCTGATCTCACCCCTCATAGATGTTCTCTACTTTTTGGGTGGTGATGCCAGCAGCGCTACTCTCCTTTTCCTAGTGACCATCATAGGGTCATCTCTTGCAGGGTCTTTATTCACTGGCTCTTCTTCAAGAGGGATATTTTCTTCTATATTGTATTGTGAAGCTTGGCCCTCACCCTATATTTCTGCAGTCTCTACAGCTGGCCTCAGGATCCTTTTGGTCTTTGGTTTATCCATTAGAGGTGATGCAGATGAGGCTGATGCCTGTCCTGATGCAGATGCACCTTTAGCTGGTATGGCAATTCTCTCAATTATCACCCCCTTAGGTTCATTATCAATCTTCTTTCCTCTGGGGAGTCCTTTCCTTTATTTCTAAGTAGGCAGCCTTTCTCCATTAGATTTTCTTTTCTCACCAAGAAAATCATGATACTCCTCATCAGGGATCTCCTGCCTTTTTTTCTTGTTATCCACTGTAATGGCTACACCTCTCTTCTTCAGTCTATTTATTTGTTCATCTACCCATGATTGGGTTAACTGCAACACCCCACCTGTAAACTGATCTAATGAAATGTCTTCAGGCTGTGTTAGGTTAGGGGCTGAGATGGTGTCATTATACACCTTCTTATCTTCATATTCATTTGACATGGTCCTGCCATCATCCTTCTACAATTGTGCAGGCATTGGGATGTAGCCAAATGTCCTTATCTAATTTAAGGTGAGCCTTTTCATAATTTCTTCTTCTTACTTCTGCCTCATCCTCACAATCAGTCTAGAAATCCTCTAGGTGCTTCTAATGTATGGGTTTCCCCATTATTTTCTGCATTCTACCATAGGGGTCATATGATTTGGCAAATGGAAATGGCTTTAGGAACATCAGGTTTAGACTGCCTATGACATCCTTTATGCTCTGTGAATTAGGGCACATGTACGATCCCATAGATACTGGAAATAGTACTGGAGGTATCTTTTTCTGTGCTTTATATGCATCCAGTATGGTAGATATTTGTCTCAAAAAATCCATCAGGACTACCCCATCAATAGGGTACCTGGGTAACATGAATGGCTGTTCTTCAAATCCCTCCACCCTAATATATGAGCAAGTGGCAAACTGGATGAACCAGGCTCCATGCCTTTATATAACTTCTTGAGCCTCCATGCTCAATCTTTTGGTTCTATCCTCTTCCATAGTTCTAACCAGATGCATAGAGAATGCATCATTCACTAATTTGTAATCAAAGAGGTAGTTCCTTCTCTATAATTGAGGATAATGATCCCATATATGGGCATCATCTACACTACTACCAATCTTTCCAACTATAGTTAGTGCATCAAATGTTCCTTTGTAGGCACATGAATAAACAACATATGAGGTCATATGAAATAGGCATTCTTGACCTCCCAGGTTCATCATCTGTTCATCCAAAGCATCACTGATGATCTTAGCACATTATGGCTTGCTATCTGTGTAAAGAATCATCTGGATTATCCCAAACATCCAATTCTTAAAATTTCCAGCATGACATTGGCCTATCATCCTGCTGAGTAGGGCGATCATGTATTGATATTCATCATCAAAGTCAAATTTGTATAGGTGCATTGGCAACTTGGCAGAGGCAGTGTAAGTGCACCTCCACTAGTACATCCTCTTCCTAGCACTCTTCTTATTGTTTCATATTCAATCTCCAGTTTATTCAGATCTACACTGACCACCTTCTTTCCAGTTGGCAAATTGAAAGTAGACGTGATGCCCTTAACTGAAAAGTTTGCATAAACCCTTCCATGCTTCTCCACTCGTCTGGTCTGACGGTTATAGTTCCTTGCACATTCCACCACCAGCTCTGGGGTTTCCATGGCATATGGGAATCCGATTGCATGCCACATCCCTGATACATAAACTGCATCCAGCAGGGTATTATCTTTGTCTTGATCTATTTTGGAGGACCATCCTACAAAATCTGTATCTCCTTGGTGAGTATCCCCAATATGGGCTTAAGAAACTCAGAATCAAACCTGTTCTGCCTGAGGTCCGCCATGGACTCCTGCAAGAAACATGCATGGTCTTACCATACAATACCCATATGCATTCACACAACACTATATATCTATGACATGATGCATACAATATTTATTAATCTCTATTTCATCATGATATGCACATTTATAGATTCAAACCACTGGAAAAGTCATACTACCTAGACATATAGAAAACGACAACATGAGGTTTTTTAATTACTTACCTGATAACACTTTTCTCCTAGGTTAGGTTGATGATTATGGAAAAGGGGTAGTAGGTTCTGATGTTTACTGTTCCGTCATGCTGCAAGCTGTACTCCATTCACAGGTAGCTCGTATGAGGGTATGACTCTCTGCTATGTAAATTCTTGTTTTTCTGTAAGTTAAATGAGAATAACCTTGGAAACTTACCTTTAAACTCATCCGTAGGGCAGATTAGGGTAAAACTAGGTTAAATCAATTAAAACCATTGATCTTTTGCACAAAATCCATGGATGTTTCCAAGTGTTTGGATCTCATTCGCAGTCGGCGGGAATCCACCTACTGCATTTATGTGCATTTAATGTTAAGAAGCAAGAGGAGGGGGCTGATCTTCATAAGATTGGTTGATATTGAAAATATGACCCCCTCTGTGTAACATGACCTTCCACCTTTGAGTGGAAAAACTGATGCTAATGAGAAGGGTGATGTCGTCAATAGTCAACCATGTGTATATCAAGTCATGATTTTAAGATCAAGTGATATTTAAAATGTGACCCCCGCGAATAAAATGACCTTCTTGGAAAAGATCAGGGTGACGTCACCGTGTCAATGACTTCATTTATGCGTTATGTTGTAATGACGTCACCATCATGTTTGTCGAATAGGGTGATTTTAGTGACAGGGTGATATTTGTAAGATTGGGTGATATTGAAAATAAGACCCCTGCAAAATATATGAAGCCACTTGACTGGCAGATATAGTTATCACGTAAAATTGATGTCCAGAGTTTGTAGACCAAGTGATTATGATGCAGAGGCATCCACACTATAACCTTCGCATATAGCATGAATGTCTACAGACCAACCTCATCATCATCATCTGCGCCATCATCATCATATTTCCTAAAACCACCAACAGCATCATCATGTTTCGCGTTACACAGTCAGCATCATCATATTTCGGACACTCGCAATTGTCCTCCTGCTGACTACTATTCACCTTCTCCGCTTTCCTCCTAACATCATCATCATGATGTTCAGCGGGCGCAAACATCCTCCAGTTGCACTGTTCATCGGGCACCGAACTCCTTCGGCATCATCATGACCTTCAACACTCTCTTCGTCAGCAGGATATCCAAATATCCGGTTGCTCAAATATCCTGATGACGATCACCTTCAGCACCTTCCCTTCAATGCTCCGCTAACCGACGACACAAACAACAGCATCATGATATAACTTATCCGGTCCTCTCGAAACCTCCTGATGATGCTTCACACTTTCTGCCGATGCCGATACTCAACCACTTAACAACGGCAGGATAAACTCGCATAGGGGGATATCTCAATATCCTGATGACGATGACGTCATATCCTGATGACGATGACGTCACACATCATCCTGATGAACTCTTCAACACTTAGCCAAAAAAACCCGAACTTTCTCTTCTGCATCTACTCGCGATATGCGGATGTTTGGCACTCCTGATATGATGATCCTGATGCCGACACATGCACTTAGTCTATGTCCGACCTAAACATCCTGATGCACTCGCAACATGAAAACTCCAACAGTTTCATGACCCGATCTTCTACCTGATGCCGATGCACTCCTCCTCGGCTCCTCCAGATGATGATCACCCCGACGAACTCGCACTTCATGCACTCGAAAACATCATGCTCTGCTTCACTATTCCGGATGACGATATCCGAACTGTCTGCAGGATATTTACCAAGATATCCTGATGATGCCGTTTTGGCGAACTTCTTTACTTAGCGAAATCTCACTTCGCCGACCCGATCCAACCACAGGGTGATCTTCCAACTCGAACTTATCAACTTGACCTAGCACATGAGGATGCTAGGCTTCTCAACATCTGTCGACCGCGATCTTGGACACCTGCATGCAAACAGAAAACAAACTACTACCTAACCTACTATACATTTCCATTCCACCGATCAGACGGATCAACCGGTGGAATGGATCAGTGCATCCATGAAACCACCCAAACCAGCAATTGATTACAGGAAGGAGATCAAACAGAAACGAAACAGGATCTTTATTGATTCAAAGATGTAATACAATATGATGTTCCTCACACAGAACACTCAACCTCCTCTGCTTGATGCAATACTAAACTGCCGATCGATGATATCTGTCTGTATGTCCAATATCAACCGATCTCATGCTTATAAAGACTTTCCTACGAGTACTACTAACCCGACTCCAAGCGGCTGGGAACTCTCCAAGCGGCTGGGAGATCCCACCGAACATACATCATGACAGCTATTATAACTAACTAGCTAAAAATAGAAAAAGCCCGGTCAGCATGATCTTATCATGATCAGCATGACCTTATTACATGCAATTGGTCTTAACAGACCTTCTTGGAAACACAAACAAGACCTAAACTACTAACTGCCTCATGAAGGCCAGCTGTCAGGTAGGTGCTCCTGCACCATACTCCCCAACAGAAAAGAACTCATGTCCCATGAGTTTAGTATGTGGAAGTCTTCCACCCTTACACTTTGCCTTGTCAATAGGCTGACCTGCTCCAGCTTTATCTGCTGCTGTCTCTTGGCTTCTCCAAGACTTCTGCACTGTAACTTGCTTTCTGGCAAGTAAATCTGCATGCCTGTTGATGTAGGCCTTTCTCAGGTTATCTCTGTGTTTGTCAGATTGTCTGACCAGACCCTCTGTCTGAACTACCTCTTGAACTGCTGAAATGTTCAACTCTATCTTTCTGTCAACCTTGATAGGACAAGCAATAGTCCCAACTATGACAACATCCTTGTCATTCTTCTGAACTGGTTGCTGTTGGCACCCCTGTTTCTGAACCTGCTGCTGACCTCTGTCAGTCACAACTGAAACTTTCTTCAGCTTGTTGTCTGTAACAACTCCTTTCCCTGCAGTATCCTGAACTGCCTTCATGCCTGCTCCTCTAGGCATCTGCACAAATTCCTTCTTTCCCATTAAAATGATTTGAGCTGCCTTCTGTACTACAGCTTTTGCCTGCAATGGCATCAACTTAATAGTCTTCCCATCCTTCCTGATGGTGTAGGTATTAGCATACCCATCATACAGTACTCTTCTGTCAAATTGCCATGGTCTACCCAACAGTAGGTGACAACATTCCATAGGCAATATGTCACACAAAATTCTATCATGATATGGTCCAATCTGGAAATCCACATATGCCTGTTCAGAGACAAAAAGTGATTGACTATTACTCACCCAAGATGTCTTGTAAGGGTGTGGATGTGGAATCCTTTCCAGCTTCAGTTTATCCACCATTTCTTGAGATACCATGTTATCTGTTGAACCAGTATCAATGACAACCTTACATACCTTACCTTTGCTCTTGCATGTGGTCTTGAAAAGAGCTCTTCTTTGCATCATATCCGTTGATGCCTGCAAACTTGTTCTCCTTAACATCAGTGATTCTCCACTCTCTGGATATCCATAATTCTCAGGACCTTTGTTTGAACTCTGTGCACTTTCTTCTACTTTCTCTTCTTGTACCAGTTGTACTCTCTTGTCACTAGTTCTATCATTTCTGGATGATGAACCTTTGTTTTCTGGACATTTGAAGGATGGATGACCAAACTCTCCACAGGTGTAACATTTCCCTGAAAATGTAGTAGAACCTCTACCACCTCCAAATCTTCCTCTATTGCTTTTCCATCCACCTCTGAAATTAGACTGTCCCTGTCCTTTACCAGTGTCTTCTTGACCCTCATTGATTTGCTTTTGTGCAGGGGCTGTTCCTCTTCCCCTATTGTTTCCTCTTCCTCTCATGGACTTATCATGTCCTCTATTCATCTTTTCTTCAATCCTGATTGCCATTTGGTAACAATCTTCCACATTCTTAGGGTTAGCTAACACTAACTCATCCTGTATGTTAAACCTCAAGCCAGCCAAGTACCTAGCCACCTTTTCTACCTCATTCTCATGATGACCAGATCTCATACTTAACAGATAAAATTCCTCAGTATATGATTTCACATCCCTGTCTTTCTGCTTTAAAAATTGCAGCTTCTTAAACATCTGGATTTCATAATCCCTTGGCAAGAATTTACCCTTTATCCTTGCTACCATCTTATCCCATGAAGTGATCTTAGACTTCCCTTGTTTCCTTCTCTCAGATTGTACATAATCCCACCATACCAAAGCATGACCTCCTGACTTGGTCTTTGCAATCTTTACCTTCTGATCCTCAGCAACATCTTCACATTCAAAGTGATTATCCAGTGCAGCAATCCAATCTAACAACTCATCTTCATTCAAGCTTCCAGTATACTTGGTAACATCAACCTTTACCTTAGGTTTTTCACTCTGCACTGCCTTTAACAGTTTTGCCAATCTCTGGTCTTCAGCATCCAGATCTTCAGCTACCTCTTCATACTCTTCAACAGTATTTTCATCTTCTTCAGACTCACTGTCTTCCACTTCCCTCTTTTTGTTCTTTTCCAGGGCTGTCAGCCTGGCTTGAAGTGCTTCAGCAAGCTCCTTCATCTTCCTCATCTCTCTAGCATGTTTCTCCTTCATCTCCTGCAGTTCCCTTGCAGTACCACTACCTTTAGGAGGCATTTTGTCAACTTCTCAATCTACACACAACACAATCAACTCTATCTCTACCCTTTCGGTGACAGAATCAACACACAACAGCCCAGACCTTTTGCTGAGCTCTGATACCACTATGATGCAGAGGCATCCACACTATAACCTTCGCATATAGCATGAATGTCTACAGACCAACCTCATCATCATCATCTGCGCCATCATCATCATATTTCCTAAAACCACCAACAGCATCATCATGTTTCGCGTTACACAGTCAGCATCATCATATTTCAGACACTCGCAATTGTCCTCCTGCCGACTACTATTCACCTTCTCCACTTTCCTCCTAACATCATCATCATGATGTTCAGCGGGCGCAAACATCCTCCGGTTGCACTGTTCATCGGGCACCGAACTCCTTCGGCATCATCATGACCTTCAACACTCTCTTCGTCAGCAGGATATCCAAATATCCGGTTGCTCAAATATCCTGATGACGATCACCTTCAGCACCTTCCCTTCAATGCTCCGCTAACCGACGACACAAACAACAGCATCATGATATAACTTATCCGGTCCTCTCGAAACCTCCTGATGATGCTTCACACTTTCTGCCGATGCCGATACTCAACCACTTAACAACGGTAGGATAAACTCACATAGGGGGATATCTCAATATCCTGATGACGATGACGTCATATCCTGATGACGATGACGTCACACATCATCCTGATGAACTCTTCAACACTTAGCCAAAAAAACCTGAACTTTCTCTTCCGCATCTACTCGCGATATGCGGATGTTTGGCACTCCCGATATGATGATCATGATGCCGACACATGCACTTAGTCTATGTCCGACCTAAACATCCTGATGCACTCGCAACATGAAAACTCCAACAGTTTCATGACCCGATCTTCTACCTGATGCCGATGCACTCCTCCTCGGCTCCTCCAGATGATGATCACCCCAACGAACTCGCACTTCATGCACTCGAAAACATCATGCTCTGCTTCACTATTCCGGATGACGATATCCGAACTGTCTACATGATATTTACCAAGATATCCTGATGATGCCGTTTTGGCGAACTTCTTTACTTAGCAAAATCTCACTTCGCCGACCCGATCCAACCACAGGGTGATCTTCCAACTCGAACTTATCAACTTGACCTAGCACATGAGGATGCTAGGCTTCTCAACATCTGTCGACCGCGATCCTGGACACCTGCATGCAAACAGAAAACAAACTACTACCTAACCTACTATACATTTCCATTCCACCGATCAGACGGATCAACCGGTGGAATGGATCAGTGCATCCATGAAACCACCCAAACCAGCAATTGATTACAGGAAGGAGATCAAACAGAAACGAAACAGGATCTTTATTGATTCAAAGATGCAATACAATATGATGTTCCTCACACAGAACACTCAACCTCCTCTGCTTGATGCAATACTAAACTGCCGATCGATGATATCTGTCTGTATGTCCAATATCAACCGATCTCATGCTTATAAAGACTTTCCTACGAGTACTACTGACCCGACTCCAAGCGGCTGGGAACTCTCCAAGCGGCTGGGAGATCCCACCGAACATACATCATGACAGCTATTATAACTAACTAGCTAAAAATAGAAAAAGCCCGGTCAGCATGATCTTATCATGATCAGCATGACCTTATTACATGCAATTGGTCTTAACAGACCTTCTTGGAAACACAAACAAGACCTAAACTACTAACTGCCTCATGAAGGCCAGCTGTCAGGTAGGTGCTCCTGCACCAGATTATCGGGTGAGAAACTGATATCGGGGTGATCTTACACAAAGTGACTGATGTTTGAAATATGACCCCCCCCCAGAATATCAGGTTTGACTGAAACTTTGACTTGTCATAACTTTCTCCCCTTAAGGAATTTTGGGGTGATCCAAAAGACAAACCTGCATGGAATTTCATCTACTTTCCAACTATGAGGTTAATGATATGAAATAGTAACTTTGATGAACTGACCTCATCATAGTGACTTATCCACCCCCTTACAAGGCTATCTGCATGACTTACTTTTACCAGACCACCAAAAGCAGGAAAACAACAAGCCAAAACAGTAAAAAAAAGTTGGGTCCATGTTTTGTCAAGTCAAAATGGGGTGTGTTGTGTAATCACACAACAATGTGTAGTGGTGCATCTATCTAGGGGGAGTTAATGCAATATCCTCATTTCCTAGACTGATGATGGCTACCTCTCAGGGGGAGTAGGTAGTGGTTACTGATGATAGGGGGAGTTTATTGCAAGAAGAAATTATGCCATAAGTAAAGTGTGCAAATGTATGGTTGTTGGTGAGTAGATGGTAGTTGCCCTTTGTCCTTGATGTCAAAGGGGGAGAAATGTGCAGGTATGTGTTTCCATCAATGCCAAAGGTGGAAATTGTTACACACATGGTTCCTATGGTTGTATTGTTTGTCATTGATGTCAACACTGTCACAAGGTTGTCATTAATGTCAACATTATAATGAATGTGTAATAGTGTTCATGGTTGGATGTCATGCTCCTGAAGAAGATACATTGAGATGGAAATTAGAAGTTCATATCATGCCTTGTCCATTATAGATTTAAGTATGAAGTCATATTTAGATGGGAATTAGAAGCATCAAGAAGACACAGAATTAGAAGCACTAAGATGTGGTACTGATGGACTAGGATATATTTTCTACTATCCCTAAGAATGCATGTGCTAATACAAAGAAGATTTATCCTCTAGAAGTTGGTGATAGTCTTTGTTTAATAATGACCACTTTTGAAGATTGTCTGGGAAATTGCTTAGCATTTCCATTAGTTTGGTATTGGCCCTTTGCGGATTGGAATATAGCTTAATGTAATGTCAAACCATGTATGTTCCAATTTTCATGATGATTGCATTACCAGAAGAATGTCTTGTTGTTGATTGATTGAAGGTCATTTCCATGAAAAAGTTCTGTGTAGGATAATGGAATGCTCCGCATTCCTTCGTATATGCAGATTTGGCTATGTGGTTTTGGGGATATGGTAAGGATGTAGTGAAGATGTTAATTCTAGAGATTCATATCATTTACCCTTCTGCTGTGAAAGTTGATCATGATATTTTACCAACACATGTTCTGGCAGAGCAAGCTAGTGATGAAGGCTTAATGGAATGCTCCACATTCCTCTGCAAATGAATTAATGCCTTTGTGGTTTTAAGGAAATGTTTATGGATGTGCATTACTTGTTTCCTTCTAGTTTCAAGGTTCTTAGTGATCTGCAGCTTAGTTTTTCAATAATAGAATGTTGTAGTGTGTTCCAAATGACTTACAGTTTCCAGAGTTCATGATTGAGGTTGTGAAACACAAAATCCTTGATGTGCGGAGGTAAGAGTGTGTTTGGGGATGTTGTATGATTCATGTAGACTCATCTAGAAGAGTTTTATGAAGATCTATCTTGTTTCTAGTATCGCACAAGGTTTCCAAGTTGTTGTGGCCGTTATGCTTCAAGTTTCATATGAATTTGCTTAAGTCTGTCCTATTTCCAAATGAGTGGAGTGTGTGGATGTAATTCCTTGGTGTGTGAAGTTGTGAAGGATTTTTTGGACCTGGTTAAGCAAATGTTTGGATTTGCAAGGCTTGGATCTTTTGCTGGTGTAATTTGTGGTTTCACTTAGGACCTATCTTCTACATGTTTCATATTGTGTGTTGTCTAGCCGACTTGTAAATGTATTTTTCATGTTGTATTTGGCCGAAAAGCTATGCAATCAATTTACTATCATCTATAAATAGTGAATCAAATTAAGTGAGGAGTGTGTGGTTGCAAGTTGATTGAAAAGAGGTCGCAAGCAGATAAAAAGAAGAATTCATACATTATTGATGTGCAACTAAGGGAGAAATAATAGAAGTTGTTGATGCTGTCCTGACTCATCTTGAAGACTTAAATGTGACAATGATCAAGTATAGATGATAAGGTTTTCATCATGGAAACAATGCTAACAAAAGATGAGGTGTGTGCAAATGATTAATTATCCTCATCTTGAAAGAAAGTTGAAAACATGAGTAACTAATGTTAAGCTACATAGTTTGGGATCATCCCTCCTAGCCAACCTGGATAGAGCCTTGCTGCCAGTGGGCATCTATAGCCCCAACAAGGTTATCTATACAATCCCCCTAAGTAGAGCCCCACTGCCAGCAGGCATCTATAGCCCCGGTAGTGTTAGTTAGATGGCCTAATTTTATTTTCTTTTGGATTTTCAATATTTAATACTCTATATTCATATGATGTCATCATGTAAGCTTAATGTACAAGGTATGGTCACTTGCTAATTTAGGTTGGAGATTACATTGGTAGCAAGGGAGTCCCTTTAGATTTTTTAGTTAACACCTATACTTGTGTGTTCAACAAACCCAAGGCTGTTAGGCGAGTCATTGTGAAGAGTCACTTTGGTCAAGAAAGGGTGCCCTAATAAAAAGATATCATAGACTTGATCACCAACACTTCTTAGGATGAGTCAAAACCTATATATGAATTTTTTCTCATCACTTGAATCTCAACAATTTGGTTATTTTCTATGGGTGATGAGCTGCATCATCTTGACTAGCCAAAACAGAACTCAACAAGCAACAAACAAAACAACAAAACTATACAAACAACTATACAAATATGCACACTATGATAGACATGACTTACATGAAGTTGAATCAGGCTTGAAAATAGTGTTTAAGGAACTGTCCATTAACTGGTAATAGAACATCGTCACCTGTCAAGGTTTTAAGCCTGTAGATACTGTCTCCTAAAATTTCTAAAATTTGGAAGGGCCCTATCCAGAGTTTATCAAACTTACCATGATCTCCCTTCCTTTCATGTGCTTTATCCCACATCAGGACTAAATCTAAGATTTGAAAGGCCTTAACCCTGGCTCTTTTGTCAAACCAACATTTGACAATAGCCTGATGTTTAGCAAATTGATCTATTGCCTTACTTCTTTTTTTTCTAGGTGCATCAACTGAAGCAACCTGACTTCTTGTGTATTATCTATGCCCAGGTATTCTTGTGCAAACTGCAGTGTAGGAATCTTTAGGTTCACATGGAGGATGGGATCTACCCCATATACTAAGTGAAAAGGTGAATTTCCTAATGCAACCTTCATCCTGGTTCTATCTACCCACAAGGCAAATTTGAGTAGGGTGTTCCATTCCCTTGGGTTCTTTTCTATCAACTTTTTTATGATGTTCAGTAAATTCTTATCTATGGATTCTGCTAATCCATTCCATTGGGGATAGTAATTTAAGGAGAATTTCAAGATGATCCCATAGTCAAAAGCCCAACTTGATAATCTTGTTGAAGCAAAGGCAGACCCATTATCACATACCAAAGCGTAGGGAACTCCATACCTAGTTATTATATTGCTTTCCAAAAACCTGATGACATCTTTAGTATTACATGTCTTACTGTTGATAGCTTCAGTCCACCTGGTACAGTAATCAGTAATAGTCAAAACATACTTGTGGCCTGAAGATGATGGAGGATTGACAGGTCCTATGAAGTCCATTCCCCATTGGGCAAATGGGCGCATCTCCATCACTGGCTACAAAGGTTGAGCAGCATATCTTTCTCTGTTTGCAGCAACCTAACACATATGACAACATTTGATGTGTTCAATAGTATCTTTAAAAATCATGGGCCACTAGTATCCTACCCTGAGGATAGCATGAGTGGTGGCCAAGGATGATCCATGTGCAGTTCTGAACTTGTCATGCAACTTTGATAGCACCTTGTCTTCTTCTTGCCTTTCCAGGCACCTAAGGTATATCCCCTCATAGTTCCTTTTGAAAAGGACTCCTTTTATCATGTATTTCTGTGACCTTATCTTTAAGGCTCTCCTTTGTGAGGCCTGCAATCTTGAAGGACATCTTCCAATAATCAGGATGTGCCTGATGTCTGAGTACCATTCTCCATCATGTTTTACATTAATAACATACTGCTGGCTCATGATATTAGGATCAATCTCTGATCTTATCTGGCTCAATGCCTTTCCTCTCACTAACTTCATGGGTGTAATGTCCATATCATATTCTTGGAGGACAGTGATCCATTTAGCTCTTTTCTCACTTGGTTCACTCTGCATTAATAACATCTTTACTGCTGCATCAGGTACTATATCAATCACTTTACTCCTCAGGATGTAATGCCTGAACTTCTTAACTGCTTGAACCAGAGTAAGGGCTTATCTCTCAACATCCATGTATCTAAGTTCTGCATCTCTAAAAGGACAACTCATGAAGGCTATAGGCTTTTCCTCTTTTTCCTCATTTCTCTGTGTCAACATTGCTACAGAAGTATGCTCTAAAGCAAATGAGTAAATGTAAAAGTCCCTAGTATAATCTGGACTGATCAGAATTGGAGCATTTGATATGGCTTTCTTGATATCTTCAAAAGCTGTTCTAGCCTCAGGTGTCCACTCAATTTTAGCGCCCTTCTTGAGCATGGCATTCAAGGGTCTAACTATTTCTGCAAAGCCAGTGATAAATTTTCTAACAAAATTAATCTTACCAAAGTAAGACTTGAGCTCCTTTTTGCTTCTCGGAAGCTATATCTTCAGGGTAAATGATGATCCTAATTTCAGTTATCAGGTGACCTAGTAATTTCCTTGTGGTTACCACAAATATGCATTTCTTTGGGTTTAGGGATATCCCATATTGTTCACATTTCTTTAGCACCTTTCTGAGGTCTTCTACATGGTTTCCTCTTTCTTTAGAGAACACCATTAAGTTATCCATGTATATGACTATGCATTTACCAATCAAGCCTCGGAAGGCTATATCCATTGCTCACTGAAATGTGGCTCCAACATTTATTAACCCAAATGACATGTGCCTGTAGGTGAATATTCCCCACTTTGTGGTGAATGCAGTTTTCAATCTGTCTATTTTGTCCACCATCACCTGGTTATAACCAGAAAATCCATCTAGGAATGACATCATCTTAGCACCGTTAACAATTTGTAAGACCTCATCTAGAGAAGGCAAGGGATAGTTATCCTTTTCAGAAGATCTGTTTAAGTTCCTAAAGTCTACACAGAATCTGATGTCGCCATTCTTTTTCCTTACTAGGACTAGGTTTGTAACCCATGTGGAATGTCTCACATGAAATATGATCTTGGCATTAAGAAGCTTTTTAACCTCTTCAAAAATGATAGGCTCCAGTAAAGCATTGACAGGTCTTTGTTTTAGCCTAAAAGGCTTGACATCTAGCTTTAGAGGTATGGTGTGAGTGATGATTGATGCATCATAAGTCTTCAACTCATCATAAGTCCAGGCAATGACATGGATGTAATCTTTGAGAGCTTGGATTATTCCTTCCAACTCTTCATCTGTACAGACTTTCCCAATCAGGACATTTCTTTTTTCATCATCCTGTCCAATGTTAACCTGTGAGTATTGTCCTCCATCAGCTTTTGAAAGATCCTTTTGTTTTAGTAGGTTGTCTAGATCAAACACTCTTTCCAGCTCTATCATTCCCTTAGGAATCTTATTACTAGGCAACTCTAAGATTTCTTCTTCTTCCCAGATGTGATCCTCTACATTCCTTTCATCTATGATCTGTGCATTGAAAACATCCTTGTTGGAAATGAAGTTTAGAATATGCTGATCATCATCAAATACTTGAAGGTTAGTTACATTATTTGGCACAAAAGGCACGAATACTAATTCTACTGAAAATATTTTCAGACCAAATATGGACAGTGGTTCCAATGTACTGGCAGCTTGAGCTAAGGCATCTGCCCTATGATTTTGTTCTCTAGGTACATGGGTGATGTTGAATGCATCAAAATCTTCTATCAAGTCCCACACCCTATGTCTGTAATTGGACAACCTTTTGTAATTTCAAGAGTATATACCTCTTACCTATCTCACAACCAATTCTGAGTCTCCATAGACATGCAGAATTTTCACTTTCTTTTTAAGTGCAAACAATATCCCATGGATTAGAGCTTCATACTCTGTCACATTGTTGGTGCATGGGAACTATAATTTGTATGCTGCTAAGTAGGATTTTCCAGATGGATCAATAAGGTCTATCCCTACTCCAGCCCCTTGTTTTGACTTGGATCCATCAAACCTGAGGATCCATGGCTTATCTTCAATCATAGGTTTATTTGAGCCTTCTCTTTTCTTTTTAGCCCTGGCAGCTGCACCATTTGATATCCATTTTAACTTTGGTGGTTCAATTTCCTCAGACTTCACCTTATCTACCTTTTGTGAAGCTGATATTTCTTCTTTTCTTTTATTATCAGAAGGAAAATTTTCTGGGCCTTTTCAAAATATGCAGACACAATGAATAAGGAGTTTTTGAATGAGGTGCTTCATGTAACCTGCACACTACCCCTTAATTAAGACATCATGTGGAAGTCTCTGCTACTGTATCATCTTTTGAATCTCTTTTGACAGAAACTCTTCAAACTTGGACAGATTGCTACCTCTATCTTCATCAGATAACTCATAATCTGGTTCTACTAAACAATCACTCCCTGGGGTGATTCTCTTGTTTCCTTTAACATTACTCTTGTGACATATTAGAATCTCCTTTGTTATCTGAATATGACCTTCATCCTACTATGTATCTTCCTCTGTTCCTACAGATGATAAACAAGAATCAGTGTCACTATCACTATCTACAGAACTTACCGCAGATGACGATGAAGATGCATCACTGCATGCTTGTTCTAGCTCCATCATATCTAAGAAGGCATCACAAGTCTTTTCAGAATGCACTTCATCATGTAACTTGCACCATCCATCGATTAGAATATCATGAACAAGAATTTTTAACAATTGACATCATTTCAGCTCTCTAGACAAGTGCATCTCAACATTCTTGAAGTGATCTATCTCATTTTCATTCTTAGGGTTACAATCAGATTCTACAACTATTTTATCATCCTAAATGTTATCATCATGATGATGAACATCATACATCAGGATCTCCTCTATCCTGACAGTCTAGGGTCTGATGGAGTAAACTTTGGGTTCTACATCGACATACATGATCTCGTTGGTTTTGTTATATTCAGTGATCATGTGTTTCATGCGAGGCTCAACATCTATTCTTATTTGATTTGGTATCCGTTTCCAGGGAAACCACGTATGACTGAAATCGGTGGCCATGTATCCGTTAAGGGTTTTTGACCAGTCCTTGCTGAGTAACATCCCATATGTATCAGGTATATCAACCACCTGAATATCTATGTAATACTGGATCCTGGGATCTAATGCTAGCTACATGTGAATGTGAGTTAGTTCTCCTATCACGCTCACCTCTGTTTTGTCTAATTATGTTACTTTCTTTAGTGACTTAGTAGGATGCAACCCTAAAGCATTGCATATGGACAGGGGCATTACATTGGTAGATGCTCTTGAATCTACTAAGCAGTTGTGCAAATTTTTATTAAACATCCTTATAGTAAGAAGGAAAGGAGGTGACTCTCTCTTGTCTCTGTACATGGTCATGTGGGAGGTCTCTACAACTTGAATAGTAGCTGGCACTTTCTATTTAACATTAATGTCTCTAGCAGCATGATCTTTACTACCAGACTGACCTGATGGGTGACTATCCTCTTTCGGAGCAGGATCATCTAATGACTTCATGATTGCTTTCTTGATAGCAGGAGTTTTAAGCAACTCTGATAATGACAGGCTGATTTTAATCTTTTTCATTTCATCTACCAGATAAGTGACCAACTTATTAGACTCATGAGGTAGATTACCAGCTTTTGGTGCTGTATTTGGTGATGCTAAGTATTGAGAATTAACCTTGGGAAATCTAGGGTTATTAGTTGCCTTGGGATCAGGAGGTGTGTTGAAATTGTTTCGAGGCAAGGATGAGGTCAAAGGACCAGTAGGTCTATTTGAGTTATTCCTCAGGTTGTAATTATGCTTACCTTGATATTGCTGTTGATAGGCATGTACCTCCTCATGTTCATTTGAGGGCTCATTTTCATCCTTAAAGGGAAAAACATAATTAGACTCAAAAGCCAGGCTGACTCCTCACATACCAGGGTGTAATCTTGGTGAGATGGCACTGTCTGCTGATGAGGATAATTAATGTAACTTTCTAACACTAAGGCAGAATCATAGCCACAGGGGACAATTTCATTTCCTTCTACATGAGGTGGATTTCCTGAAGTATTAGATACTTTAGTCTAGAATATACTAGCAACAATCCTAAATTGAGGACAATCTAGCTCTGCATGAGCATTGGTGTTATGTATCCTACACCAATTAGTAAGTGCTTCCTTTGCAAGGTTCACTCTAGTGGTTTGCTTTGGTTCACTAGGAGGCTGACTGTCTAGGGTGATGGCAAAGAACCATTATTTGGCCTAGTGTTCCACACTCTAGGATGTCTTGAAGGATTATTGTTGCCATTGTTATTGTAGTTATTGTTGTATCCCCTATCAGGATAATTAGGTCTATCATTAGCATATCCTCTATTTTGATTAGGTTGAGAATAGAAGTTTTGACTCCTCAAGTGAGTGATTTCAGTGGTGGGTTTCCTTAACTGTGCTAATATCTCCTTAATTTCCTCTTTCTCTTCCTAAACCTTGGCCATTACATTCTCAGTCTGAGGCTTGAAAAAGGAAGATCCATTGTTATTGTTAGATTGATCTACAACTTGAGGTACCTGTGTTTGTCTTGGATATTATAACATCTGGCCATTCCCATTTGGTGGTGGCATGATACTCAGTGGAGGTATTTGTAAAGGACTTGGCATCACAGCTGGAGGCATCATGGCTCCATTGGTCTGTTATTGGGCAAGATATGTAGGATAACCGGGAAGTGTTGGGAATGCAATGTTTGGTGTTGGAACAGGAACTAGCTACTGACTGACTTTGATAGCTTCTTGGAACGCTCCTGTCAAAGTTGTTACATTAGGATGTGCTCTCCTGATGAACATAGAAGTCAAAGGATCTAAAGCTGAGTAATATATGCTCCTAGCAGCTTCATCTGCTACAACATAAGGTGCAACTAGCTTAGAGAGCATTTTCTGGAATCTTGCGTTGAAGTTAGCGATAGGTTCTCCCTCAAATCTTTTGATTGTGGCAAATAAATGATAATTCATTAAGGGATCTATAGGTATTTTTAACCTATCCTTAAAGGCTTTCTCTAAGGTAGCCCATGAATTGACTGAACCCTGACCAAGACTAATATACCAGTTATAAGCCTCTTCCCTTAAGGAAAATGGAAATGGACATAACCTACATACAACATCTTGATGCTCAATTCTAGCCCTACAACAGGCTTCCTTGAAAGTTCTGATGTGATCATCAGCATCCTGATATGGATGATACTTTGAACAAATTTTATCAAGATTCTTAGGCAAAGCATGACATGCATTGAAAGTCAAAGGTGATTCTGCTACAAAGAATGACATAGCAACTAGTGGACGTTGAGCCTGAGGTATGACTGGTTGAGGTTGGACCTGAGGTGTGACAGGTGGTCCTGTAGGTGTTTGTAACCCAAGAGGAGTTATAGGAGGATGTTCTAGTGAAGCTCCTGATGCACTAGAATCAAGAGAGTGATGAATGTCTACAGTTCTAGGTCTAAATCCTCTGATAGGTAGTTCTTCGAAGAGTCCACTGGATTTGGACCTGGTATTTGGCTTAAGAGCTAGGATTTCTTAAATTTAAGGAAAATTGGCTTGGTTATAGCAAAGATCGGTTGAAACTTTCTAGAAAAAGATGTATTTATGGTTAGAACTTGAGACAGACTGGATATTTATGGAATATTTGCATAAATGATGCAAATATGAGGCGATATTGAGGTCTGGTGACGCACGTAATCAGATATCAAGTTTCTAAAGTAGGTTACCTCAAAGCTTTAACAAATTTACCTGAAATAGAGCTTATCTTTGCAAATTCACGATGATCGACTACAAGCTTGCAATATTTACGGTCAATTTTGAAATCTTCACAAAGGATTAGCGTGCACAAACTTAAAACAACAAATCTCTACATGTGACTTGAAATACAGAGGTGTTTGAGTGTTACCTTTCTGTCTGCATCATCAAATCAGACAAAACCTACTGATGATGAGAAGGCCCTCCTTCTAGTGCCAATTTATGTTGATGATGATGTTACTCACAACCAAACATTAAACAAAAGTTACACAACAATCTTTATTTATCTTGAAAGATACGATGAATTCAAATAATTCATGATCCCAAGTCTCTATTGATTAGTTCATAATCTACTGACGTTACTCAGTGGTTGATGTGTGTTGCTGTTAATCATTTCAAGGGGCCTTACGTGGTGGATCAAACTTCCTATAGATCTATGATTAGAGGATTGTTGTATCTAACTGCTTCTAGACTAGATATTATGCATGCAGTATGTATGGTTGCCAGATATCAAGCTAATCCTTAGAAAACACATGAGAAGGTAGTGAAAATGATATTCAGATATTTGAAACGAACTCCAGATCATGGATTATGGTATTCAAGAGGAAATGACTTTGATTTAAGTGCCTATATTGATGCTGATTGGGCTAGTTGTATTGATGATAGAAGAAGTACAAGTGGTGGTTCTTTCTTTCTAGGAAGCATATTGGTTTCATGCTAGAGCAAGAAGCAAGATTTAGTGTCCTTATCAATTGTAGAGATAGAGTATATTGCAGAAGCCTCTTGTTGTACACAAGTGTTGTGGATGAAGCAAACTTTGAAGGATATCAAGGTATTGTATGATAAGCCTATTCCTATTTTGTGTGATAACATAAGTGCTATCAATATTTCCAAGAATCTAGTTATGCATTCTAGAACCAAGCATATAGCAATCAAGTATCACTTTTTGAGAGAGAAGATTGCAGATACAGAAGTGAAGTTGGAATATGTTCCAACAAAGGATCAAATTGTAGATATCTTTACAAAGACTCTTGCAAGGGACACCTTTGAGGATCTCTGATAGAGGTTAGGGGTAATTGCCCCTCCCTCTTCTTGCTAAATATGTGTGTTGATGATGATGTTACTCACAACCAAACATTAAACAAAACTTACACAACAACCTTTATTTATCTTGAAAGATACGATGAATTCAAAGAATTCATGATCCCAAGTCTCCGTTGATTAGTTCATAATCTACTGACGTTACTCATTGGTTGATGTGTGTTGCTGTTAATCATTTCAAGGGGCCTTAGGTTGATCAGTAGATTCTATTTCCTGCAAATATACTACACAGAAAGGTTATTCTACATAGTTATTTACTCAAATAATGTGTCTGTACTTAGATCTTTGCATGATATTTATCAATTTAACATACTTTAACTCCAAATATGCTATGTATTTCCAATCATCTACAAGATTTTAGCATATTTCATGTTATTTGCTTCCGATTATCTGTTATTTGCAATTGTGATGGTGAATTGTTATGAAATTCAGAGAAAATTAAAAGAATGTTTCAAATTTTGGTGAATCTTTAGCTATTGAACCACATACATACTAGATACAGTCATGAGGAGAAGAAATCAAACCATATTTTCACCAAGATGTCCCACAGCTAGATATAGATGAGGCTAACTTCAAAGGATGAGGAATGAAAACAACACATGCAGACTGATGAGCACTCCAAGGGACGTAGCTAATCAAAGCATGTATCAAGAATTCAAACACAGATTACTTAGGATTTATGATGATTTGTAATCAAAGGGTCTTCTCTTTCATTAAGTATGCAAAACATGTATGTTTACAACAACTTTGAAACAAGTCTTGATATTTTAGCAATCAAATTTCAATTAAGCTTCCGAATGTTCAAAATATGACATCTCTGCACCTTTTATAGAATAAGGTGAGGGAGCAGTTACAAATGACCTACGGTGAGGATTTGTCACTTAAGATCAATGGTAGATATTCCTTCTTTGACTTAGTCAATCATCCTTCGTGGTACAGGTTGCCAGCTGGCAACCATCTGGGTTACTTATTATCTTAAAGGTACCTGATGCATATGTCTCTTGGAGGATGCATCTTCTTTTCATTCCTCAGGCTCCTCCTCTTTATCTTCTTCTTTATCATCATGATCATGATCATCATCACCTTTTGTATCGCTATCGCCTTGACAAATATCCTCTTGTACATGGACCTTCATGGTTGTCCTAATATTTTCATAAGCTTGTACTATTTGTCTACCTCCCTACCATCTTGAGTTTTGGCCTTAGTGATAGCATGCTTATGAGCCTGCACTTTATCTTTAACTGCATCCAGCTTAGCTTTTCTATTGTTCAGTGTCTCATTGTAATTCTCCACCCTGACCTTGATCCTCATGATCTTATCCATCACCTCTTCTGTCAGGTGGGTGAAAGGATCATCAGCTACTGGCTGGAAATTATTATGCAGTACCTTGATGGCAAAATCTACATCTTGGTTTTCTATCTTTCCCTCTACCTGTCCTTCTAGACCTTCCAGGACCTCTGCTTCTTCTACCATCATATTGTGCATCTTTATACTGATATCCCTTAACTTACCATTGCACTTTTTCAGGACATCGCATTCGAACCTGATGTCTTCATACCATACATCTACTAGCAGGGCAGTGTTATTATTTAATACCTGATTATTTATCAGGACCTGAGGATCAATCCTCTTTATTTCACTTAGAGCGCTTAAGGCTTTTTCCAATTGGAATGATCTCTTTCCTATTTCATTCTGCATTTTATCCACTTTCCTCTTCAAAGTGCTCAAGGAATTCCACGTCTATAAAGAGGTTCTCAATACATCTTCTGCTCCTGTAAGGGCTGTCAGCATCCATTTATCCATGATCATGGCTTGATGCTTCATGAGGTCCAGCTTATTAACTTCCTCCTGTGATATAACAGTCAATGGGACTACAGGATCTACTGGTGTATTATCAGGGTTAATTAACCCCTTTATATAAGCATGCAACTGATCAATGTGTTGTTTGTGCTGTTTATTTTTCTCCTTCTCTTTCTTTACCCTTTGGGTTAAAGAATCAATGATATCCTTCCCTTCTTGACCTTCTTGGTCTTCATTAGCAAAGCCCAAATCAACTATGGTGATCTAGAATTCTTCCAGGGTGATTTTTCCTTTTTCCTTTTCTACTGTGGGAAGTGCTACTTGGGCAGTCCTTCTTCCTATAACAGGATCTCTTCTGATAGCCGAGGTCAACCTGGCTTTCCTCTTAGGTTTCATGATGGTTTCTGCAAACAAGGTAGGAATTTCAAAACCTTGTTCCGTACCTATTTCCTTCTTAAGCAACTGAGGTATTTCATCTCCTGATCCTTGTGGTCTTTTCTCATCATCATGTTCACCCTGATCTCTGGTGTCTATTCTTATTCTGTGTGGAGAAGGTGATTTCCTAATTTCTTGCTCATGATGTTCCTCATGAGTGGGATCTTGTTGCATTTCTTCTTCTTGAGGGGCTTCTTTCTATAGGGGAGGATCTTGTGAAATGTCTGCATGATGATCCTGCACTTGATCTTGAACTTGATCCTAAGCTCCCTCTTTCTATGTCTCATCCACCTTATTATGTTCCTCACCCTGAGGCATATTTACATTTGTGGATGCATGAGCTTATGGGCCTTGTGCATCACCCTGATCTTGGACTATATTTTGTTCTGCACCTGAGGTACCCACATCTTGTGTTTTGAGGTCCTCCTGACCTGATGTATCTTTATCTCCTATGGCTTCTTGAGTCCGGGTGGCATAACCACTTGATGTACTCTTATCACCCTTGCCCTTTTGCTGGACTTCTATTATCTTAGGCTCAGTAGGTATATCATGTTGTTGTTGGCCTATATCTAGAGCATCACTATCTACTTCTGTCTGCTTGACTTCTTCAACTTTTTCTGTTACATCAGGTACACCTACTTTATCTTTGGGACTTACATCCTCCCTATATGTCAAGTCTATTACTGTAGGACTAGTTACTTGGTTTACCAGCTTGTCAAGCCCGATTTGTTGGGCTGCCCTTTCTGGGCTATTTTCTTTCTCTTCTTGCTCTGTTTGTTTCAACTCTTCTAATACCACCATCTATGCTGATGGAGTCCCATGTGGGGTCATGCAGGTATTGGAAACAAGGATTTCCATCTGCTGAGAGGCCACATTTTGCACTACCTCATCATCTGATAGGTCGACGGTGTCTTCCAAGGAGAAAGTACCACCGTGACCTGCCCTGGAGGCTTCTTTTGCTTGCTCCTCTACTTTCTCAGTTTTAAACTGGATGATGGTGGGAAGTGGCACATCATATTACATTTTCTTCCTAAATACTTCAACACTAGCCCCTCTCAATACTATAGGGTCCGCCTTGATCTTACCCCTCATAGATGTTCTCTACTTTTTGGGTGGTGATGCCAGCGGCGCTGCTCTCCTTTTCCTAGTGACCATCATAGGGTCATCTCCTGCAGGCTCTTTATTCACTGGCTCTTCTTCAAGAGGGATATTTTATTCTATATTCTGTTGTGAAGCTTGGCCCTCACCTTGTATTTCTGCAGTCTCTACAACTGGTCTCAGGATCCTTTTAGTCTTTGGTTTAGCCATTAGAGGAGGCTAATGCCTCTCCTGATGTAGATGCACCTTCAGCTGGTGTGGAAATTCTTTCAATTATCACCCCCTTAGTTTCATTATCAGTCTTCTTTCCTCTAGGGGGTCCTTTCCTTTGTTTCTGAGTAGGCATCCTTTCTCCATTAGATTTTCTTTTCTCACCAAGAAAGTCATCATACTCCTCATCAGGGATCTCCTGCCTTTTTTTCTTGTTATCCACTGTAATGGCTACACCTCTCTTCTTCAGTCTATTTATCTATTCATCTACCCATGATTGGGTTAACTGCAGCACCCCACCTGTAAACTGATCTAATGAAATGTCTTCAGGTTGTGTTAGGTCAGGGGCTGAGATGGTGTCATTATACACCTTCTTATCTTCATATTCATTTGACATGGTCCTGCCATCATCCTTCTTAAACTGTGCAGGCACTAGGATGTAGTCAAATGTCCCTATCTTATTTCAGGTGAGCCTTTGATATTTTCTTCTTCTTACTTTTGCTTCATCCTCATAATCAGTCTAGAAATCTTCTAGGTGCTTCTGATGTATGGGTTTCCCCATTATTTTCTGCATTCTACCATAGGGGTCATATGATCTGGCCAATCGAAATAGCTGTAGGTACATCAGGTTCAGACTACCTATGACATCCTTTATGCTCTGTGAATTAGGGCACATCTACCATCCCATAGTACTAGAAATAGTACTGGAGGTATCTTTTTCTGTGCTTTATATGCATCCAGTATGGTAGATATTTGTCTCAAAAACTCCATCAGGACTACCCCATCAGTAGGGTACCTGGGTAACATGAATGACTATTCTTCAAATCCCTCCACCCCGATATATGAGAAAGTGGCAAACTGGATGAACCAAGCTCCATGCCTGTATATAACTTCTTGAGCCTCCATGCTCAATCTTTTGGTTCTATCCTCTTGCATAGTTCTAACCAAATGCATAGAGAATGCATAATTCACCAATTTGTAATCAAAAGAGGTAGTTACTTCTCTATAATTGAGGATAATGATCCCATATATGGGCATCATCTACACTACCACTAATCTTTCCAACTGTAGTCAGTGCATCAAATGTTCCTTTTTAGGCACATGAATAAACAACATATGAGGTCATATGAAATAGGCATTCTTGACCTCCCAGGTTCATCATTTGTTCATTTAAAGCATCACTGATGATCTTAGCCCATAATGGATTGCTATCTATGTAAAGAATCATCTGGATTATCCCAAACATCCAATTCTTAAAATTTCTAGCATGACGTTGGCCTGTCATCCTACTGATTAGGGCGATCATGTATTGATATTCATCATCAAAGTCAAATTTGTATAGGTGCACTGGCAACTTGGCAGAGGTAGTGTAAGTGCTTCTCTTGGACCTCCACTAGTACATCCTCTTCCTAGCACTCTTCTTATTGTTTTCATATTCAGTCTCCAGTTTATTTAGATCTACACTAACCACCTTCTTTCTAGCTGGCAAATTGAAAGTAGACGTGATGCCCTTAATTGAAAAGTCTGAATAAACCCTTCCATGCTTCTCCACTCATCTGGTCTGAGGGTTATAGTTCCTTGCACATTCCACCACCAGCTCTGGGGTTTCCATGGCATATGGGAATCCAGCTACATGCCACATCCTTGATACATAAACTACATCCAACAGGGTATTATCTTTGGCATGATCTATTTTCGAGGACCATGCTACCAAATCTGTATCTCCTTGGTGAGTATCCCCAATAATGCCATACTTAAATTGCACCCCTTCAAGTTAAACATACATGGGCTTAAGAAACTCAGAATCAGACCTATTCTGCCTGAGGTCCACCATGGACTCCTACAAGAAACATGCATGGTCTTACCATACAATACCCATATGCATTCACACAACACTATATATCTACGGCATGATGCATACAATATTTATTAATCTCTATTTCATCATGATATGCACATTTATAGATTCAAACCACTGGAAAAGTCATACTACCTGGACATACAGAAAATGACAGCAGGAGGTTTTTTAATTACTAACCTGATAACACTTTTCTCCTGGGTTAGGTTGATGATTACAGAAAAGGGGTAGCAGGTGATGATGATTACCATTCTGTCATGCTGCAAGCTATACTCCTTTCACAGGTAGCTCGTATAAGGGTTTGACTCTCTCCTCTGTAAATTCTTATTTTTCCACAAGGTAAATGAAAATAACCTTGGATACTTACCTTTAAACTCATCTGTAGGGTAGATTAGGGTAAAACTAGGTTAAATCAATTAAAACCATTGATCTTCCACACAAAATCCATGGATGTTGCCAAGTGTTTGGATCTCATTCATAGTCGGCAGGAATCCACTTATTGCATTTATGTGCATTTAATGTTACGAAGCAAGAGGAGGGGGTGATCTTTAGAAGATCAGGTGATATTGAAAATATGACCCCCTCTGTGTAACATGACCTTCAGCCTTTGAGCAGCAAAACTGATGCTAATGAGAAGGGTGATGTGGTCAATAGTTGACCATGTGTATATCGGGTCATGATTTTAAGATCAGGTGATATTTAAAATGTGACCCCTACGAATAAAATGACCTTCTTGGAAAAGATCAGGGTGACGTCACCGTGTCAATGACTTCATTTATGAATTGTGTCATAATGACATCACCATCATGTTTGTCGAATAGGGTGATATTTGTAAGATCGATTGATATTGAAAATATGACCCCCACAAAATATATGAAGCCACTTAACTGGCAAATATAGTTATCATGTAAAATTGATGTCCGGAGTTTGTGGACCAAGTGATTATCAAGTGATAAACTGATATCAGGGTGATCTTACACAAAGTGACTGATGTTTGAAATATGACCCCCCCCAGAATATCAGGATTGACTAAAAATTTGACCTGTCATAACTTTCTCCCCTTAAGGAATTTCGGGGTGATCCAAAAGACAAACCTACATGGAATTTCATCTACTTTCCAACTATGAGGTTAATGATATGAAATACTAAATTTGACAAACTAACCTCATCATAGTGACTTATCCACCCCCTTACAAGGCTATCTGCATGACTTACTTTTACCAGACTGCCAAAAGTACGAAAACAACAAGCCAAAGCAACAAAAAAAAGTTGGGTCCCTATTTTGTCAAGTTAAAATGGGGTGTGTTGTGTAACCACACAACAATGTGTAGTGGTGCATCTATCTAGGGGGAGTTAATGCTATATCCTTATTTCCTAGACTGATGATGGCTACCTCTCAGGGGGAGTAGGTAGTGGTTACTGATGATAGGGGGAGTTTATTGCAAGAAGAAATTATACCATAAGTAAAGTGTGCAAATGTATGGTTGTTGGTGAGTAGATGGTAGTTTCCCTTTGTCCTTGATGTCAAAGGGGGATAAATGTGCAGGTATGTGTTGCCATCAATGCCAAAGGTGGAGATTGTTACACACATGGTTCCTATGGTTGTATTGTTTGTCATTGATGTCAACACTATCACAAGGTTGTCATTAATGTCAACATTATAATGAATGTGTAATAGTGTTCATGGTTGGATGTCATGCTCTTGAAGAAGATACATTGAGATGGAAATTAGAAGTTCATATCATGCCTTGTCCATTATAGATTTAAGTATGAAGTCATATTTAGATGGGAATTAGAAGCATCAAGAAGACACATTAATATGGGAATTAGAAGCACTAAGATGTGGTACTGATGGACTAGGATATATTTTCTACTATCCCTAAGCATGCATGTGCTAATACAAAGAAGATTTAGCCTATTGAAGTTGGTGATAGTCTTTGTTTCATAATGACCACCTTTGAAGACTGTCTGGGAAATTACTTAGCATTTCCATTAGTTTGGTATTAGATCTTTGCGGATTGGAATATAGCTTAATGTAATGTCAAACCATGTATGTTCCAATTTTCATGATGATTGCATTACCAGAAGAATGTCTTGTTGTTGATTGATTGAAGGTCATTTCCATGAAAAAGTTCTGTACAGGACAATGGAATGCTCCGTATTCCTTCGTATTTGGAGATTTGGCTATGTGGTTTTGGGGATATGGTAAGGATGTAGTGAAGATGCTAATTCTAGAGATTCATATCATTTACCCTTCTACTGTGAAAGTTGATCATGATAGAGTACCGACATATGTTCTGGCAGAGCAAGCTAGTGATGAAGGCTTAATGGAATGCTCCACATTCCTCCGCAAATGAATTACTACCTTTGTGGGTTTAAGGAAATGTTTATGGATGTGCATTACTTGTTTCCTTATAGTTTCAAGGTTCTTGGTGATCCGCAACTTAGTTTTTCAATAACAGAATGTTGCAGTGTGTTCCAAATGAGTTACAGTTTCCAGAGTTCATGATTGAGGTGGTGAAACACAAAATCCTTGATGTGCGGAGGTAAGAGTGTGTTTGGGGATGTTGTATGATTCATGTAGACTCATCTGGAAGAGTTTTATGAAGATCTATCTTGTTTCCAGTATCGCACAAGGTTTCCAAGTTGTTGTGGCCATTATGCTTCAAGTTTCATATGAATTTGCTTTAGTCTGTCCTATTTCCAAATGAGTGGAGTGTGTGGATGTAATTCCTTGGTGTGTGAAGTTGTGAAGGATTTTTTGGACCTGGTTAAGCAAATGTTTCGATTTGCAAGGCTTGGATCTTCTGCTGGTGTAACGTGTGGTTTCACTTAGGACCTATCTTCTACATGTTTCATATTGTGTGTTGTCTGGCCAACTTGTAAATGTATTTTTCATGTTGTATTTGGCCAAAAAGCTATGCAATCAATTTAATATCATCTATAAATAGTGAATCAAATTAAGTGAGGAGTGTGTGGTTGCAAGTTGAATGAAAAGAGGTCGCAAGCAGATAAAAAGAAGAATGCATACATTATTGATGTGCAACTGAGGGAGAAATAATAGAAGTTGTTGATGTTGTCCTGACTCATCTTGAAGACTTAAATGTGACAATGATCAAGTATAGAGTGTGCCTAGATGATCAGATCATCAGAAGAAGGTGTGGAGAGACAAAAGAGTAATCATCAAGGGTGTCAATTACAAGGTCAGTTTCTAGACAGTAGAATGACTGTCATACTATAATCTTTTGTGAAATTGTGTTTAAGTTAGGGAGTAGTTGCTTCCTTAGGAGTGACCCTAAAAAAAGGCTTCAAGGAGTTGTAGCTTCCTTGGGTGTGACCCTAAATCAAAGTTTTCAAGGAGTAGCAACTTCTTTGGGTTATAGCCCTAAAGCAAAGTCAATAGGGAGTAGTTGCTTCCTTGGGTTGTAGCCCTAAAATAAAGTTGTTATTTGAGCTTCATATATTGTGAGTTAATCCTCACCGTGGTTTTTACATTCTAGGGTTTTCCACATATATCTGGTGTTATGTGTTGATGTGCATTGTGTTAATCTTTCATGCTCATGTTAATATTGTGATGCTTAAGGTTTAATCTGCTCCAGATAAGTTGAAGTTGTTGAAATTAAAAATCATTGGAATACTGATTCACCCCCCCTCTTAGTATTCTTGTGTGTCTAACATACACTACTCCTACAAATCCTCCAACAATCTAAACTGGTAAGAAAGAATGTGAGAACAATGCTAAAGCTAAGAATGCAATTCTATGTGGATTGACAAACACTGAATTTGTTAAGGTGATGCACTACAAGTTTGCTAAGGACATCTAGAAAAAAATTCATAGAATTTATGAAGGAGATGATAAGGTAAAACAAGATAAGCTACAAACATACAGAGGTAGGTTTGAAAGACTGAAGATGAAGGAAGAAGAAAACATTGTTGACTGTTTGCTCCAATTGGATGAAATTTTTAATGCTATCAGAGGACTTAGTGATGAAGGTCCTAAGATCCTTTCCCCAAAGGTATGATTCAAAAGTTTCTTCTATTGAAGAAGCTAGAGATCTAAATAAGTGTACAATGAATGATTTGTATGGATCTGTCACTGCTTATGAAATGAGGAATGTGAGTAAGGAGACATCTAAGAAGGAATTTGCTCTCAAGGCATCTAATAAAGAGAAGAATGAAGAATCTAAGCCTAGCAATGATGAGGAGGCCAAATTTGTGAGGAAATTGAAGAAGGGATCTAACAAGTACAAAGGTAAGTTACCTTTTAAAATTCTTTAACTGTGGTAAAGTAGGTCACCATGCTTCTAAATGTCCTTTTGGAGAAAGTGAAAATAGTGATAAGCCTAAGAGTCATAAGGAGTACAAGTACCAAAAGAAGAATTTCCACAAGCAAAAGAAGAGCCTCTATTTAAAAGAGAACAATAGTTCATCAAAAGAATGTAATCAATGTTCATCTAAAAGTGAAAGAGAAGAAGCCTTATTCATGGAAATGGAGGTCTTGGGAAATGAAGACAACCTTATAGAAAATAATGAAGAAATGCTAGATCCTAATGAAGAAGAATGTGAGGTAGATCTAGAAGGAGAACTCATCTTTGCTCTAAATGATCTAAAATTAGTGAGGAAAGGATATTAGAAACAAAAAACAAAGCTTGATGAATCTGAAGAGATGATTATTAATTTGAAAGTTCAAGTAGAAGAAGGAAAAATAATTGCAGAAGTTGTGACATGTAAACTGAAAGATAAATCAAAAGAATGTCAAAAGCTTGAAGCTAAAGTTGTGTCTCTGAAGAAGGAATTGGAAAAGCTAAATTCTCAGTTAAACAAAAGTTTGAAACTTAGAAAAATCTCTGAGATATTGGATGAAATGATAAACAGTCAAAGAGTATCCTCTAACAAGTTTGGCTTGGGATATGATGATGAAAATGTGAATTCTACAACACCCAAGAAGACAAATACATACAAGTATGAGTCAAATATAAAATCCCTTAAGAAGATTGAAGATAAGAAAGAAAAAGAAGATGGATTTGTCAAAGTCAACAATCAAAAGAGGAGATTCAGAGGACTAGCTCTTGCAAGACAAGCATACATAACCATGTTCAATTACTCATTCTCTAGTTATTGTTTCTTTTGTAATCAATATGGTCACACGGATATTGATTGTAAAGCTAGTGCAAGAAGAAATGATTTTGTAAGAAAGAATCCATTTGCACCTTGGTTGATTTCAATGTCATATGCTACATGTGGAATAACTTTGGGCACATAGCAATATTTTGTAGAAGTGGTTTTATGAAACCTCCTAGATAGAAAAGTGAAGTGGATGTTCCCTCTAAGAAAGAAAATAAAGTGGACATTCATGCTAATCAAAAAAATGAATCTAAGAAGGAATGGAAAATGAAGAAAGGAGATTAGAAGTCTAGGAAATCAATGATCGTTTAAACTGTATTTCATGCTCAGGGTCAAGAAAATCCATGGGTGATTGACAGTGGATGTTCTAGTCACATGACTGGAGATAGAAGCAAGTTCATCATCTTGATGAATTGGAATGGTGGCTTCATGAAGTTTGGTGATAATACAATTGCAAAAATTTGTGGAAAAGGCACTCTAAGTATTGATGGGATGACAATAATAGAAGATGTTATATATGTTGAAGGCCTAAAGCATAACCTACTAAGTGTGAGTTAGATGTGTGACAAGGGTTACAACCTTATCTTCCATTCTCAAGGATGTGAGATCAGAAAAGCTAGCATTGGTGAGGCAAGTAGGACTGAATACAACCTGTATAATCTCAGTGAGATTAGAGGGAGAAATTACCTTTTAGGATAGACATATGAGAGTTGGAACTTATGGCATAAAATGGTGGGTCATATAAATTTTGACCATCTAGTGAAGATCAGTTCCAAGCATGATGTGAGAGATATGCCTAAGATTGCAAAGCCTTCAAGCACTTTATGCAAAGAATGTCAACAAGGAAAGAAAACAAGGACAAGATTCAAGACAAAGGAGTATTCATCTACAAGGCCTTTGAGGGTAGGGAAGAGAAAGGAGGGAAGGATATATATATATAGAGAGAGAGAGTCTTTCTACCTATCCTCTATCTCTCTATCTCTATCCTCCCTCTCTCTATATCTCTATATCCTCTCTCTCTCTATCCCTCTCTCACACTCCCTCTCTCTATCTACCTCTCAATCTCTCTTTTCTCATCTCTCTCCATCTCTTCATCTCTTTCCCTCTCTCTATCTCTCCTTATATCCCTATCTCTCTCTTCATCTATTCCCCCTCTCTCTCTATCTATCTCTATCTCTATATATTTCCCTCTCTATCTCTCCCTCACTCTCTATTTCCCTATCTCTCTCCTCTATCTATCCCTATCTCTCCCCTTTATCTATCTCTATCTCCCTATCTCTCCCCTTTCTATCTCTATATCTCTCTCTCTCTATCATATTCTCTATCTCATCCCCCTCCCTCTCTCTCTCTACTTCCCTCTCTCTAGGTCATGTAGAATGAAGTTCTCATCGCTATGTATGGTAGAACCTTTAACAAATGTGACAGAGAGGTGGAACTATTGATTTATCTTTATTTATCCATTATTCCTACTTCTTTGGAGGTGGTTCCATATGTATAATTTTGCATTGTAAATATTTCTTTAGGACCCAAGTAGAATAAGTTCCTATAGAAGTTCAAATATGTTTAAATTCCTTATCATTTACAATACCTTTATTCTTTTTGTTTTCCTTGACACATGATTAATTATTTTTTCATAAGGATCTCCTAAATGCAAAAAATATCAAACCCTTTATGCACATTAACTTTTGGTTTTGCAATTTGAGGTGCTTTAGGCTTTGCTTTGTCAATTTATTTAAAACAAGAATGTGCATAAGTAACTTTGGCCTTTATCACTATAGGCTCACTTGGTCTTATAAATTGCCAATTATTCTCTTAGTTGTTCTTCCTTATACCACTTGGTACATTGATCTAGCATAGAAGGAATTTCTTTACATTGTTGTATTCAAGGTCTACCAAGTAAAATATCAAATCTCTTTGAAGAATAAGTAATGTGACATAAATTTGGCACCATTTTTTAACCAACCTCTAAAGGCAAGATAATGCATCCCATAGTTTCATTTAATATGTCATTTGTCATTTTTATGAGACTTTAGAATGTGCATAAGCTTATTGTTGAATATGATGATTAAACAAGAATTCCTACATGAAACATTAAATTGACATGTTAGAAAAGGATTAGTATAGATTTTCAAATTCTGAAGCACTTTTTGTAAAGGCTTATTCAACTCAATATCTCTCTAGATCTCCTTATCCCTATCTCTTTATCTCTCCCTCTCTCTATCTCTATCTCTTTATATCTCTATCTCTCCCCCTTTCTCTCTCTATCTCTCCCTCTATCTCTTTATCTCTCTATCCTCCCTCTCTCTTTATCTCTCTCTCCCTCTCTATCTCTATATCTCTCTTCCCCTCTCTCTCCCCCTCCCCTTCCCCCCCTCTCTCTCTATCTTCCCCTCTTTTTATATTTTCCCTCTCTCTAACTCTCTCTATCTTTCCATATCTTTCTCTCTCCCCCTCTCTCTCCTCCTCTCCCTTTATCTCTTTATTTCTCTATCCTCCTCTCTTTATCTCTTTTCCTCTCTATCTCTATATCTCTCTCTCTCTCTCTATCTTGCTCTCTCCATCTCTCTATCTATCCCTCTCTCTAACTCTATCTTTCTCTCTTCCTCCCTCTCTATCTCTCTCTCCCCCTCTCTATCTCTCTCCCTCTCCCCCCCCCTCTCTCTCCTCTATCTCTCACTCTTTCTAACTCTATCTCCTTATCTAACAAGGTGCATATGATGATACTTGTTACAACATTGCCTCTTCTATTTGAAAGTATGCAGGCCTTGAATCTTCCTCATTATCACCCAATGATATAATGGTTCTCTTCCTAGACATAAGGCCACTCTAGAGTGAAAGAAGATGGAGGGGTGACATGAGTCTTCTCATACAATTTGTCCCACTTGTTATCCAAGGAATTTTAATTGATCACATTTTTTACTACTTTGGGAAATTTCGAACCCAAAGGGTTAGACCTACCTTTTGAATGCCAAAGACATGTTTTCAACAACATATAGAAAATCAACTAAATCCCAAGTGTGCTCTCCATTAGGTTTACATGTTTTTCAATGTTAATACGAAAAAATGCCAGGATGACTTCAAGTTTTTTATTATATTTCTAACCATATAATTTTTTCTAATATCTAATAACATTAAGGTTTCCATCTTTAATCTCTTTTGCTAACGTGTTCTTTTTTTTGCAGAAAACCTATGTGTAGTATTTCTAGTGTCATTTTTTACACATTCATTGCAATTTGAAACAAATTACATTTTTTGATTCTAGACTCTATTCTATACACAACGAATTTTTTTTTGGATTTTTTATTAGTTTTCAAAAAATCTAGGGGGGAGCACACTCAAATTTTCATTTTTAAAGATGTGTCCAATTTGAAAATTCATAAAAATCATATAGTCATTAAAAATTACTAGAAAAATTAGGCATAAACTACGTGATGTTAGCTAATTCTCCACCAAAGTGATTTGTGAAATACTTTAAAAAGTCAACACTTTAGGGGGAGCACACCATATGCTATGTTATATTTTTCTGACAAAAATGGTAGCACTTTGTGTTCTCCCCCTATTTGAACCTCTTAATCTCTAGCATTCTTAGAAAAAAATAGTAGTTTAGAAACTAGATTCCGAGCACTACAAATATTTTTCTTATCACATCTTCTAATTTTGAGTGTGGCTATCGTCAATTTCTCATCCAAGATCAATTTTTACTGAATTCAAAAAATAGTGGCCACTTTTGACCCCATTTTGCTCCCCCATTTGCATGCACATACCTAAGTGTGCAAGTGATCTTCCCATTCCAAATAGGAATATGCAAGAAGAAGGATAAATGCCTTTGAATTTTGTACATGATCCAAAGACGTAGATGATGCCCATGATATATTCGAATGCTGCTCAAGGATATCCAAGCCAATGTTAAACTATGACAAATGATGATAGGATGAATTAGGTATCATAAAAGATTCAAGTATAGGAATCATGGATGTATGGTGACAACTAGACTGATGAGAATCTTATACTACTATAATTGATGTCAAAATGGATGATGACTGAGTCGAATATGTGGACTCATGAATATATGCTTAATATGTCACTATAGAAGCTAATGTTAGGCAAAAAAAGAACAACCATATCTAAAGAAGACAATGGTGATGCAACTTCATCGAAGTTATCTTAAAATAGAAGAAAAATATCCTCAAAGGTGTCTTCCAAATCTACAATGTGGGACTCTATAAACAAGAATGATATGTCTGATAGAAATGCATCCTAATGTGGTGGATCTCGAAAATTGATACCAATGTCCTGGTGCAAGGAATCACTGGAAGCCATAGATGAGTCAACACTAGATTTAGATGTAGCAATAGGTGATGGATAAGATTGAATCTTGATAAGGAGTTGGAGGAGATGATGTGAGACTTGAGTATTGTTATGATGCTCACAACACGCCCCATTTTACTTCTTAGCAAAATGAGGACCCTTGTTGTTGCTATGCTTTTGCTTTTGTGTGTGGGTTTGTTTGGTGGTAAAAGGGAAAAGGAAGTGAAAGTTACAAACCTTGTTGAAAATAAAGCAAAAATAGCATTAAGTACCAGAGCTGAATATGGATGAATTCCTTGTCAAAAATGAGTGAGGGTTGCTTTTGAACCATTTTAAAATTCACAATATTTTGCAAGATATGTATGTTTTTGGTAAAATGCATTAGGGGAGGGTTTGTATGTTGCATATACAAGGTTGTTTGTATATCAGGTCGCTCGTATACAAGGTCGTTTGTATATTGGGTCACTCATATACAAGGTCATTTATATACAAAGTCGCTCCTATACAAAGTTGTTTGTATATCAAGTCATTGTATAAGTCGCATGAAGGAGTTATCAGTTTTGTTACATCCGTGTACTTGTATGCATTTTGTTAATGTTCTATCTATACGTACAAGTCGGACCCGATGGATTTCAAAGTTTAAATGCATAATCGGCTAAGTCTGTCAGATGTATTTTATGTTTGTATGTTTGGCAAAAAATGAAACATACAAAGTGGATATACAAAGCTATATACATGTCGCGGAATCGAAAGGATCTTGAAATAAGGTTTTATTGTTGAAAGTTTTGCGCTTTGTATGTATGTTTCGGAGACATACATTTTAATATACATACAATGCGGAATTCAGGAAATATTATAATTTGGTTAAGGCGATGCATCATGACTTAAAGTATATCGGAAGATGCATTGCACTTTATACATGTCACGGAGCCGAAAAGTGAGTAAACTGTGGTTTATAAAGGTTGAAGTCCGAAAGGACATACAAAGGATTTTGTATGTATCTTGGGCTTTGTATGTAAAGGTTTGATACAAGTGTTGTATCGTAGAGATACAAGTGAAAAGTAAAGTGGACCCCACTATTTGCATATCGGGTTTGTATAATTACAATGTATATCTTCGATATACAAGCCGATATGCAAAGCGAAAGATACAAATTAAAGATACAAGCCGAATGCGAAAAAGAAATTAAATACAGAAAAGTCTTCGAATGTTTAAATGCTTGTATGTTTATGATATACATAATCCGAGATACAAAGAAATTAAAAGCATCGAAAGAAATAAAAGGTAAAGGGGGGTTTGCATAAGGTTGTTGTATATGCGCTCATACAAGAAAATATACAAAGCGCGATATACAAAGCAAAAGATACAAGGATGTATGGAAAAAGCGGAAGGAGGGAACTTTAGTTTGATTTCTTGCATAAAGTGCTTGTATGTTTAAAGATACAAAGAAGACATACAAACAAAACATACAAGGAAAAAGGTATGTATGCAGAATTAAACTAACAGTAAAAAGTTTGAAAACGTAAACACTGCAATAGAAGGCCAAACTTTTGGCGCATTAATTGTTGTAATTAATGCTGATCTAACTTGTTGTGACTGTCAAGAAAGGTATAAATTGACGAAAGTGACGTGCATTTTAAATCCATTTTTATGTCTGTTGGCAGGTATGCAGGTAGATATAAAGGCGGAGCTTTAATGGCGATGACATCACAAAGGGCGGATTGGATCGCAAAAGAAGCGAAAGGAGTAAAGGATTTCAGTGAGAAGAGATATACAGGTGGAAAGAAGCATAATTAAAAGGGCAAAGCAACAGAAGATATTTTAATGGTGAAGATATTTTGATGGTTGTTAAGGTTTCCAAAGGGGATCTTTACGCTTAGTATGGGTATGCTACTTAGAGATTTTTTTGGTAGGATTTATTTTCCACCATTGCTGCTGCACTTGGGATATAGACTATTGATTGACTAGGGTTTTGGAACCGTATTGGGGATAATCAAATCTATATATTGAGCCCCTTTACTTTATAATGACTTACATAGGAATTTGTAGAACAGAGCTGGAAGTTGTAATTTATCTTAGCATTTTTTAATAGAAGAACATTTTAGTTTAGAATAGAAGGTCGCTTGTGTCTACAATAAGGAATGCATGGAACATCTAGCTTCCTTACTGTATCTGTAAGATGTTTTGTAAGTTTTCTGTAAGTTGATTAATGAAGCAAGGAGTCATTCATACATTGTAAATCATATATGATTGTTTGTTTTGAATACAAATATCTCTGGAATTCTGCGTCTACTTTAAGAGTGTGTTTTGGTTCTTAGCTGTATTTGAAATATTATCTCTCCAAAAGCTTGCAATCTTGAATGTATGTTCTTGAAAATACTTAGGGCTTACATTTAAAGGTTTAGTCTATTGATTTGATCAAATTTGTTGTATTTCTTATAACGTGAATAACAGAGCATTTAGATCCTGTAGTAGAATGAAGTTTAATTTAGTTTTCTCTAACTTTTCCCAAACATTTGAAATACTTAGCTTAAAAGCGAAGATTTAAAGGAGATTGTTTGATATTTGAAGGAAACATGAACAACTGAGTTGATATTTGATAGTTTTCATAATATTTGAAAAGAAAAACTTGTGTTAATATAAATCATATAAAGCTTTGTGATACAGTAACAAATTTATGCAAAGAATGAATGAAATGTTGATATTTTTGATATTTTGCATAATTCAAGTCCAATAAGTCATAAAACACCTTAAATCAAGGAAGGCCCCTTGCATATTACAGCTTCACATTAACCTACTGAATTATCCACAAGGTCAAGACCTGACAATACAGAAACTTGGGATTAAGTAATCTTCATTGATTTCTTCATATCTTTCAAGACAGTTAGGTTCATTTTGTGAATTTTAACTTTTTTTTTGAATGTCTAAAAATAATCATCAACAATTTTTTGCACTAGAAGGAGGGCCTTATTGGAGTTAGGGTTTGTTTTAAGTAAAGCTGGCTCATAATAGTGGTAGAGTGACTAGGTCTAGATCCAGTTCAGAAGATATATTTGTGCAATTACCTAATAAAAGGCAAAGTAAGAGTCATTTGATTTGGAATCCTAGAATATCACACATAGGAGGCTCATCTGGAATGCCTCTTGGATCACCTTTTAGCATCCATAACATTGTGAGTCCTGATAGTTCTTCATTTAGATCTTTAAATCTTGGTCCCAGTCCCCCAAGAGCTCCTAATCCTCTAAGAAATCAAGGTATTCCCCAAGGTCTAGGTCAAGCACCAGTACCTGCAATGGCTTACTTTAATGTTAATTCTCCCATAACATTCCCTGATTATCATGAGATGCCAAAGAATCCTAAAAAGATATGTCCTAAATACCAGTTGCATCAGGATCTAGAAGATCACATTAGGATATTTAAGGAGGCATGCTTTAGGGCTAGGTTAGAGTATGAGGATGTTGTGTGTAGGTTGTTTCCTTACACCTTCAATGAGTAGGATTCTAACTGGTATGTTAACTTGCCTATTGGTTACATTTCTTCTTGGGCACTTATGGAAGAAACATTTTTGTCTAGATTTAGAGGTCCAATAGATCCTTCCACCTTATATAATAAATTGGCTGCAATTAAGAGAGGTGAAGGAGAGCTGATTGATAATTTTAATGATAGATTTCAAAAGGCTTATTCTAGGTTAGTAGGTCCTTACATAGTAAATACAGATGCATTATTAGCCATGTATTGTGTTGCCTTAGATCCATTAACTGCTATGTTTGTCAAAAGAAAGGCTGACATAGATATAATATCTAAAGCTTATAAGGAAGTAGCCTCAGTAAACTTGGAGATGAGACACAACTTATAATCCATTTCTTAATGGAGGAAACCCTGGGATACAAAGTCAAACACAATCATGGAATGGACTCCCTACACATAACACTTCATTATTGAATCCGGTTCCTACATACACATCTGTGTATAATCTTGCCCCAATCTAGGCCATAGTCCCTTATATTGGTAACACTGCCAATAATAATCGAAGTAATGGTCAATCTTTATTCCAACCTCCTAAGGATACATTTGTGGCAAAGGCACAAGAGAAAAGAGAAGAAATCAAAGAAATTACTGCACACTTGAGAAGATTGACTACTGAAATGACACAACTAAGAAATGAAAATTTCTATGGTAGAAACAACCAAGGATACAGTCAAAACCATAACCAAAGCTATAGTCAGAACTACAACCCAAACCATAACCAGAATCATAATTAGAATTATAACCAGGGTCAAAGTTCAAATCAAAACTAGAATTACAATCAGAATCAAAATCATAATCCAAGACAACTGATGCAAAATAGAGGACCTGTGGTAGATAACAGGGCTTGGGGTAACAACAATAGGAATCAAAATTAGCCAAGGACACCTAAGACATGGAACACAGGGTCAAATAATGGCACCCTAGCTTCTCCATTTGAGAATTTAGGTAACCAAGATACAAAACAAATAGCTAGGATTCAAATGGCTAATGTAGCATTGAAGAATTGGTGCAGAATTCATAATACCAGTGCTAATGCTAAACTAGATTGTCCTCAGTTCCATTTAGTAGCCAGTATTTTCAATGTAGATGTATAGAATCCCACTTCTGAGTTTCTCATTCCCAAAGGTAATGAAGTAGTGCCCTCAGGATATGAGACTTCTTTAGTCTTAGAGACTTTTACCTTTGTAACTGGAGAAGAAGAGGATCAATTGTTAGAGGATGAACCTTATTTTTGTGAGAACCTATATCTTGAATCAGCCTTTGTACTAAATAAATTTCAGTTTCCCTTTGAAACTGAAAATGAAGTGTTATATGAAACAGAAGAGGTACATGCTTTTCAATAGTCAAACAAAAATCACACCTACAATTTGAGAAATAACACTAGGCCAGGAGGTCCTTGCACTACTTCCACTCCTAACAATTTCAGTACTCCCCCAGATCAGAACGCTAGTAATAACCCTGCTATACTGAAGGCTAATCATCATGCAAATAATGAAACAGTAGCACAAAAAGTCCAAACAGGTAAAACTGAGACAGTAGAAACAATGAGGTTGATGAGTTATTTATCTGAAGAAATAAAGAAAATTAAGGTCAGTATACCTTTGTGTGAATTATTGAAAAATCTAGGGGTCAGAAATGCTTTCATAAAATCCTTGGATACATCTGTGACAGGTGAGGCTTCTACTGATGTGAGTGTTCCTAGTAGGGATTCACAACCCAAAGAAAAGAGTAAGAAAATTGAACAGCCTTCCAACACTAATGTGGTAATGTATGCAGATAAGAAAGAAGCTCCTTTCTTGTTAACCATTAGAATGTGTGGAAAGAACATACATAATTGCATGGTAGATTCTAGTGCATTAGCTAATGTAATGCCTTTAGGAATATGCAAAACTTTGGGGCTGACTCCTACTAAATCTACTAAGGTTGTTACACAATTGGATAAAACTGAGGTTAATGTGATAGGAGAACTGATGCATATTCAAATGCAATTAGCCTCATATCCTAGGGTAAGTCATTTTATTGACATTTAGATAGTAGATATACCTGTGAATTATGGGATGTTGTTGAGTAGAGACTGGTCTAAAACATTGAAGCTGAACCTAGAATGAAACACATGATTACATAATACAATAGGACTAATGAGATATTGTATGCTTTTGTTGAACCTGGTGTTTATAGAATCACTAACAAGGGAGTACAAATTGAAGAAATCCTGATATTAAATTTTAGAGAAAAACATGTCAGTAAGGAAACAATATTGTTCATTGAGTCTGATGGAAATTCTTTTGATGAAGAAAATAATGCAATGAATAATTTTGGTCAGACCATTAGACAAGAAATGGAAAGGTGCATTGAACAAAATATTCCAGTTCAATGCAAATTGTATAAAAGAATGTGCAGAGTCCATAATAAGCCACATTTTGAAGAGAATTGTGGAATGTGTAGAGATATTATAAAGTATCAATACATAAAGTGCACAAAGGGAGTAGGACTGCAAGAAGGAAAGGTTAATCCTAATCAACCAGAGAAATACTTTTAGAATAACATAGATGTGCTGATCCTAGATTTAAAAGAAGAAACAAAGGACAAGAGTATTTGTCATTCTGATTTACAAATTGAAAGTATAAATATGCAAGTAAGTCAAAATGAATTGCCTATGAATGAACAAGATAGCACCTCACATGTGATAGAAAAAGCAAAACATGTCAAAGTAAAGGGTCAAAAGAACAAAGATGGCATGTGGACACTGAAATGTGACAGATGTAAATCTAAACAGGGCGCAGGTGCAGGTGTGGAGCTTATAGATCCTCATGGTAAGTCATATTTAGCAGCATATAGGTTACAATTTTCTTGTACTAACAACGTTGCAAAATATGAAGCTTTGATTTATGGACTTCTTATGGCTATCAAGAAAAAGGTAAAAATGATCAGGGTATTTTCAAATTCTGAGTTAGTGGTCAGCCAAGTAAGGAAATTGTATGCATGCAACTACAAAAAGATGGTTTGTTACAGGCATAGGGTGTGGGATTTGATAGATTCATTTGATGCTTTCAACATAGAACATATCCCTAGAGAATTGAACCATAGACCAGATGCATTAGCAGTTACTGCTAGCACATTGGAACCCTTAACATTGTCAGGTTTAAAATGATTTGTTGTTGAATTAGTCAATTTTCCTAGTATACCAGATAATGTTACTCATTTCTAGGTATTTGAAGGGGATCACAAATTGTGGATTTTCTAACTTGTAATGAGGTCTTTGAAGCTCAAATTATTGATGAATAGGAAAGGCCTGATGTGTCTTGGGATGAAAAAGAGATAATCAACTTGAAAAGCAATTTCTTACCTAAGGGGGTAATTGAGTTAGAACATATTTTTGACTTTGATGGGGTAGTAAGACATAAAGATTTACCCAAAACTGAGGGAGGTAAGTGTGATCCATATAACCTTGGAACAGAGAAGAGTCCACAGAATGTACTGATTGGAAAGGCTTGCTCTGAAGAGTTAAGAAAGGAAATTGTGGATGTTATGAAAGAGTACAAACATGTCATGGCATGGACATATGAAGATTTGAAGACATGATACATCCATCATAACTCATGTGATACCCTTGAAACCAGATGTTAAACCATTTAAGCAGAAACAAAGGCCTGTGGATGCCATTTTAGAGCCTTTGATCTTTGAAGAAGTGAAAAAATTGTTGTCTACCAAAATAATTTTCCTAGTCAGACATTCAACCTGGGTAGCTAATTTAGTACCTGTGAGAAAGAAAAGTGGAAACATAGGTTATGTGTAGATTTTGGAAATTTGAATAAGGCATCTGAAAAAGATAACTATCCCCTGCCTCCCATAGATGAGGTATTGCAAGCAGTAAATGGGGCTAAGATGATGTCTTTTCTAGATGGATTTTTAGGATATAACCAGGTCTTAGTTGATAAGGAAGATAGGTTGAAGACCACTTTTACTTGCAAATGGGGAAATTATGCATACAGAAGAATGCATTTTAGTCTAATCAATGCAGGTGCTACTTTTCAGCGATCCATGGACACAACATTTCGTGGATTGTCAGGTAAGTGCATTGTTATTTATATGTGTGATTTAACTATTTACTCTAAAGATGCATCCACTCATGCTGAAGACCTAAGAAGAGTACTTAAAAGATGTGAAAGGTACAGAATTTCCCTTAACCCAAAGAAATGTTCATTTGGTGTAATTGAAGGAAAATTATTAGGACATGTCATTTCTGAAAATGGGATATCTATTGATCTTGATAGAATAGAAGGAATAAAGAAATTGAAATTACCAAACAGTAAGAAAGAACTAAAGTCATTTTTTGGTAAGATTAATTTTGTCAGGAAGTTTATTACAGGGTTTGCAAAAATTGTGCAACCATTGAACGCCATGCTGAAGAAGGATGCAAAGATAGAATGGACACCAGTAGTTAAAGCTGCATTTGAAGATATTAAGGAACCCTTTAATGATGCTCCTATGTTGACAAGTCAAGTTATACAAAGCCATTTTACATTTATTCTTTTGCATCTTCACATTCAATTGCAGCTGCTTTGACACAAAAGGGAGAAGACAACGAAGAAAAACCCATAGCCTTCATGAGTACACCTTTGAAGGATGCACATCTGAAATATCTTGATACAAAAAGATAGGTGTTTTCATTAGTAAGAGCAATGAAAAAGTTTAGACATTATATCTTACGCAGTCAGGTTAAAGCCATAGTACCAGATGCAGCCGTGAAGATGCTGCTGATGTAGAATGAGCCTAGAGAGAAAAGAACCAAATGGATTACATCATTGCAAGAGTTTGATATGGAAATTATTCCAATGAGGTTGGTCAGAGGACAAGCATTAGTACAATCCATAGTGAACATAGATCCAAATTTGGTGAAACAACAATATGTGTTGAATTCTAGTGATGCATCAGGGTGGTATGATGATTTGAACACTTTTCTAATATCAGGCAAATATCCAAATAAGATGAAATCTTCTCAGAGGAGAGCTTTAAAGATTAAAGCACAGAAGTACATGGTACAAGGAAGTATTCTATTCAAGAAGAACCATGAAGGAATATATTTAAGATGTTTAAACAGAGTTGAAGCAGATAAGGTGTTGTCAGAATTACACGACAAATATGGAACTGCTCATGGTTCTCATTTAGCTACAACACAAGATATTGAGAGCAGGGTACTATTGGGCTACAATGTTCAAAGATACTGAGAGTCACATTCGAAGTTGTCACACTTGTCAAACTACAGCAGACAAAGGAAGGAATCAGGCTAATCCATTACAGCCAGTGATTGAGTCTAGACCATTTGCACAGTGGGGCTTAGATTTCATTGGGGTCATAAATCCTCTGTCATCTGCAAGACATAAGTTTATACTGACAGTAACTGACTACTATACAAGGTGGAATGAAGCCACATGTTACAAGTTCTCTACTACTGAGGTAGTTATCAATTTCCTTGAAGAAAACATCATAACCAGGTTTGGAACTCCCTATTCGCTAGTATGTGATAATGGCCCTGCATTTTCTTCTTTAAAATTTTCCAAATGGGCATTTGACTATGGGATAGTTTTAAAGTTTTCTTCAAATTATTATCCTTAAGGGAATGGGTTAGCTGAGTCTACAAACAAAATTTTATTGGATGTAATCAAGAAGCTAACTGAAAAGAATCCTAGAGAGTGGAACACATTGTTGAAATATGCGCAGTGGGTAGATAGGACTAAGGTTAAGTCAGCCTTAGGCAATGCACCTTATCACTTAGTTTATGGGACTAATCCCATACTTCTAGTGAATTTAAGAATACCAGTCTGGAAGTTTGCTAATGAATATTTAGGCTTTGATGATCATAGATAAGTCAGAATTGTTCAAATACTACAATTAGATGAGAAACGAGATCAAGCCATTGAGAAATTTGCTAAACATCAAGTAGTGGTTAAAAGATGGTTTGATAAAAGAGCAAGAGTCAAAACATTTAGAATATCAAACTTAGTGTTGTGCTAGGATAAAACACATGAAAAGAAAGGAAATCATGAAAAATTTGACAAATTATGGTTAGGTCCATTACAGATCGCAGAAATAATTGAGACAATACTTTTAGGCTCAAGACCTTGACTAGGGAAGATGTGCCATTACCAGTTAATGGCCAACACTTGAAACATTACTTTCAGGCTTGAGGTGAGGGCAGTTAGTCTATGTGTATCATAATGTAAATAATGTACAGTTTTGGGTTGTTTTTGTTTTGTTTTTTATTTTCTTTTGTTTGGTGTTGTTTTTGTTTTGTTCCTTTTATTTTTTGTTTTGTTGTGTTGTTTGTGTGTTGTGTTGTCTTAGTAGGGATGTTTGTTTTGTTTTGAAGTATGCAGGAGCAGATTGACAACCATTGAAAACAATAGAAAATTCAGAACATTCAGGTTAATTATTTAAAATTTATGCATAACTTGTTGTGACTGTCATGAATGTAGAAAGTTGTTTGACTTGTGAAATTTTGTATTCAATAACTATGGGTTGAGTATTCAAGGGATGTTTCTCACAATGACACACCTAAAATCCTTGGGTTTGTTGAACCTACCAGTGTAGATATTAGGTGAAAAATTAGAGGTCACCCATGCTACCATTACAATTCTCAGCTTAATTTCAACAAGTGATCATTCCTTGCACCATGAAATTACAACTATAATATCTTATGGAATCTCTATCAAATACAAAATACAAAATAAATAAAATAATAAAATAGATTTTACTAAAAATCCAAATTAAGTCATCTAAGTAACTCTACCGGGGCTATAGACACTTGCTGGCAGTGGGGCTCTACTTAGGAGAATTGTAACGATTACCTTGTTGGGGCTATGGATGCCTGCTAGTAGCAAGGCTCTATTTGGTTGACTATGAGGGAATGACCTCAACTATGTAGTCTAATATCAGTCACTGGTTTGTTCAACTAATTTTCAAGATGAGGATTATTAATCACGTGCACCCACTTAAACTGAATGGGAAAATTCATGCACCTTATTGAATACATTAGTTCTCAAGTTAAATGATGATTTGCAGAAAAGATAGTTGGAAGTTATGAATTTATTTCATTTAGTTTTCTTTAATAGTTTTAATTTGATTGTTTTATTTGGTTGCTAGTTGTTGTGATGCTCACAACACACCCCATTTTACTTCTTAGCAAAATGAGGACCCCTGCTGTGGCTTTGCTTTTGCTTTTGTGTGTGGGTCTATTTGGTGGTAAAAGGGAAAAGGAAGTGAAAGTTACCAACCTTGTTGAAAATAAAGAAAAAATAGCATTAAGTACCAGAGCTGAATATGGGTGAATTCCTTGTCAAAAATAAGTGAGGGTTGCTTTTTGAACCATTTTAAAATTCACAATATTTTGCAAGATATGTACATTTTTGGTAAAATGCATTAGGGAAGGGTTTGTATGTTGCATATACAAGGTCATTCATATATCGGGTCACTCGTATACAAGGTCGTTTGTATATCGGGTGGCTCGTATACAAGGTCATTTGTATACAAAGTCGCTCGTATACAAAGTTGTTTGTATATCGAGTCGTTATATAAGTTGCATGAAGGAGTTATCGGTTTTGTTACATTCGTGTACTTGTATGCATTTTGTTAACGTTCTATCTATATGTATAAGTCAGACCCGACGGATTTCAAAGTTTGAATGCATAATTGGTTGAGTCCGTCGGATGTATTTTATGTTTGTATGTTTGGCAAAAAATGAAACATACAAAGTGGATGCACAAAGCTATATACATGCTGCAGAACTGAAAGGATCTTGAAATAAGGTTTTATTGTTGAAAGTTTTGCTTTGTATGTATGTTTCAGAGACATACATTTTAATAAACATACAATGCAGAATTCAGGAAATATTACAATTTGGTTAAGGCGATGCATCATGACTTAAAGTATATCGGAAGATGCATTGCACTTTATACATGTCGCGGAGTTGAAAAGTGAGTAAACTGTGGTTTATAAAGGTTGAAGTCTGAAAGGACATACAAAGGATTTTGTATGTATCTTGGGCTTTGTATGTAAAGGTTTGATACAAGTGTTATTGTATCGCAAAGATACAAGTGAAAAGTAAAGTGGACCCCACCGTTTGCATATCGGGTTTGTATAATTACAATGTATATCTTCGATATACAAGTTGATATGCAAAGTGAAAGATACAAGTCGGATGTGAAAAAGAAATTAAATACAGAAAAGTCTTCGAATGTTTAAATGCATGTATGTTGATGATATACATAATCCAAGATACAAATAAATTAAAAGCATCAAAAGAAATAAAAGGTAAAGGGGGGTTTGCATAAGGTTGTTGTATATGCACTCATACAAGAAAATATACAAAGTGCAATATACAAAGCAAAAGATACAAGGATGTACAGAAAAAGCAGAAGGAGGGAACTTTAGTTTGATTTCTTGCATAAAGTGCTTGTATGTTTAAAGATACAAAGAAGACATACAAACAAAACATACAAGGAAAAAGGTATGTATGCAAAATTAAACTAATGGTAAAAAGTTTGAAAATGTAAACACTGCAATAGAAGGCCAAACTTTTGGCACATTAATTGCTGTAATTAATGCCGATCTAACTTGTTGTGACTGTCAGGAAAGGTATAAATTGACGAAAGTGACGTGTATTTTAAATCCATTTTTTATGTCTGTTGGCAGGTATGCATGTAGATATAAAGGCGGAGCTTTAATGGCGATGACATCAAAAAGGGTGGATTGGATCACAAAAGAAGTGAAAGGAGTAAAGGATTTCAGTGAGAAGAGATATATAGGTGGAAAGAAGCATAATTAAAAGGGCAAAGCAACAGAAGATATTTTAATGGTGAAGATATTTTGATGGTTGTTAGGGTTTCCAAAGGGGATCTTTACACGCAGTATGGGTATGCTGCTCAAAGATTTTTTTGGCGAGATTTGTTTTCCACCGTTGTTGCTGCACTTGGGATATAGATCGTTGATTGACTAGGGTTTTGGAATCGTATTGGGGATAATCAAATCTATATATTGAGCCCCTTTACTTTGTAATGACTTACATAGGGATTTGTAGAACAGAGTTGGAAGTTGTAATTTATCTGAGCATTTTTGAATAGAAGAACATTTTAGTTTAGAATAGAAGGAGGTCACTTGTGTCTGCAATAAGGAATGCGTGGAACATCTAGCTTCCTTACTGTATCTATAAGATGTTTTGTAAGTTTTCTGTAAGTTGATTAATGAAGCAAGGAGTCATTCATACATTGTAAATCATATATGACTATTTATTTTGAATACAAATATCTCTAGAATTCTGCGTCTACTTTAAGAGTGTTTTCTGGCTCTTATTTGTATTTGAAATATTATCTCTCCAAAAGCTTGCAATCTTGAATGTATGTTCGTGAAAATACTCAGGGCTTACATTTAAAGGTTTAGTCTATTGATTTGATCAAATTTACTGTATTTCTTATAATGTGAATAACATAGCATTTAGATCCTGTAGCAGAATGAAGTTTAATTTAGTTTTCTCTAACTTTTCCCAAACATTTGAAATACTTAGCTTAAACACAAAGATTTAAAGGAGATTGTCTGATATTTGAAGGAAACATGAACAACTAAGTTGATATTTGACAGTTTTCACAATATTTGAAAAGAAAAGCTTGTGTTAATATAAATCATATAAAGCTTTGTGATACAGTAACAAATTTATGCAAAGAAATGGATGAAATGTTGATATTTGTGATATTTTGCATAATTCGAGTCTAGTAAGTCATAAAACACCTTAAATCAAGTAAGGCCCCTTGCATATTACAGCTTCACATTAACCTACTGAATTATCCACAAGGTCAAGACCTGAGCATACAGAAACTTGGGATTAAGTAATCTTCATTGATTTCTTCATATCTTTCAAGACAAGTTTATTTTGTGAATTTTAACTTTTGTTATGAATGTCTAAAAACAATCATCAACAAGTACATTGTTCATCCCCATGTTGATTATGTTGGCAAGAGACACTATATGGATTCATGTTTGTTATCATTGATGGCAGCAAAGGTCATCCCACATATCCGCAAGTCATGGTGTGTCTCTACTGGAAGTCAGAATGAAGACTGTTGTGGTCCGGTGAACAAGAACAGAGCATGTGGCAAGGTCCGACAGATTGGTCCGGATCTCTCAGAGGAAGTGTCTTGGTGTAGTGCGGATTTGGGGAAGTCAAAAGGACTACTTTGAGTAGTATATTCCAAGGATTTAGCCTCCGGTGATGGACAAGAAAGAAGATATGAATAGTTGAGTACCGGATTCCTGAAAAATAGTGAGAATAGAGGAAGAACTGACTGACAGAGTATCAGACTATTTTCCAGATGTGTTACTGTTGATGGTAAAGGTTGTGAAGGCATGAATCATGTTTGGCCGACATGATTAATGATATCTACAAGTATATGCTTGATCCACATTACTTGATATGCAAGGATTCAACCGACAAAACCAAGTTTGTGAGAAGATAGACTATTCCGGGTGCCGACTAGAAAGATAATGAAATCACTAGTGCGGATATAAATAGAGGATGGATTTTGTTGTGAGAAGTGTAGTTGTGTGATGGTGTATGCGAATAAGTGCAGAGCAGAGCAGAAGTAGTAAGAAAGATCTGGTATCTGAAAGGAAAGCAGAATAAAGAATAGAGGAAAGATGAAGTGCAGCAGATCAGTGTACTGAGCCTAACCAGAACTGAACTCCAGCATATGTAGATGCTTCCAATCAGTTCAGTATTGTATAAACATTCTTTTGTAGACAGTGTGTCTCCTTGTAGGCAGTGTGCCTCTTTGTGAGTAGTGTGCTCGGGCAGTGAGCCCTAATTGGCAAGTGCCATTTTGTAATTCCTTATTCTTCTAACAGAGAATAATCTTTGGGTTAATCACCCCGTGGTTTTCTCCCTTAACCGGGTTTCCACGTCAAAAATACTGTCATATGTTTCTCATTTCATGGTAATGTTTGTTTGTTTGATTCAATGCTGCTTTGATTAATAAGAAAGTTCAAAAGAAGAAATAATTAGGATAACTGATTCACCCCCCCCTCTCAGTTATCAACAATTGGTATCAGAGCTAAGTTCCTCCAAATAGAGCCTAACAGCTTGAGGAAGATCTGGGAGTTCAAATGGATGCATATGGTTTAAGGGAGCAACTCAAGACTGCCCTTGAGGATCTTGAATAGTCAAACTCTGAAGTTAATGAATTAAAGGAAAGACTCAAACAGGCTGATGAATTCATGAGAGAACTAAAATACAAATTAAGTCTCTCTATGAAAAAGAGAAAGGAGCTGCTCCAACAATTGGCAAGACAAAGTGAAGAAAGAAATACAAATGAAGAATTGACTGAGAAAACCAAGTTATGTGAAAAGTTATCAAAAGAAGTCATTATGTTAAGACATGAAATGGAATCAGGAACTATAAAGTTTACTCAAGAGATTGAAGAAAAAAGAAAAGCTAAAGACAATCTAAGACAATCTCTTAAAGAGAAATCAGAAGAATGCCACCAGATGGACAGGATTATTAGACATATTGAATCTGATCTTGAAGATGCCAAAGATAATGAAGAAAAACTTGAGGATCAAATTGTCTCTCTCAAAAGAGATCTTCAAACAGCAAATGAATATAAAGAAAAATTCAAGATAAGTTCTTCCCAACTTGAAGTACTTCTTGGAAGTCAAAAGAGGATAGATGACAAGTATGGTTTGGGATATGAGAAAGGAGAAAGCTCCAGATCCGGTCAAAAGAATTTTGGATTAGAAAATCTAAGGAATAAGCCTAGAAGACCTCCGGTAAGACAGCCCAATGCTCAAAGATATCCATCCTTCAATGGATACTGCCACAGCTGCAATCACTTTGGTCACAAAGCTAATCAGTGCAAAAATAGAATGAATTAGACTAATTCATCCTTCTCTGGACAGTGCTTTAACTGCAAAAGGTATGGACACAAGTTTCATGAATGCAGAAATATGCAAATAAACAAATCATTCAATGGTAGATGCTTTGCATGTAATAGAATAGGTCATATGGCTAATCAATGCAGATCAAGAGGCTATAAGTCAAATATGCAAAGGAATGTTATTTGTCAAATCTGTAATAGGTCCGGTCATAATGCAAAAGTCTGTAGAAGCAAGAATCAAGACAAAAAAGGTTCGGTGTATAATCAGAATCAAGACAAGGGTAAACAAAAGATGAATGCGGATGAAGTTAGGAATCAGATGAACAAGATTTGGGTAAAGAAAAGTTCAGAGAATGTAGAGGTTGGATCCACACTAGACTCTGGTGCTGATACTCCTTCTGGAAACTAAAAAGTGAGCTCTGGCTTAGGGGGAGACTCATAGAAAATCCTGTTCCCCCAGCCAATCAAGTGGTGCCGGATGTGGCACAAGATGCGGAGTAAAGGGTTTGAAGATATAAGTCTTGAGATGATCTAGATAAGATTTCAGAGGTCCGCATGGAGATGTGAAGAAGTTGTGATCGATCAAATAAGACCTGTTCCGGGAGATGCTTCGGAATGACAGAGGATTACAAAAAGGATCCGGAGAGATTTGGAAATGCATTGTCTTATTCTGCGGATTGGACAGAGTGTTTGGGATGTCCTTGTGATGTGTCATCTTGATTTATTCATGGTTGGAAGATCCGCATGATGTTCATAGATCAGGATTGATCCGGTATTCCAAGTTATCTGAATAAGGCAAACTGGAACAATGTAGGTCGAGCATTTATTGCAAACAAATATTAGGGTTTGCGAAACAATATAAGGGATTTTTGAATAATCACTTGATCATTCCACACCCAAGAAGAAGCAAAAAGCAGAGCTCTGCAACAAAATTCATCAAGTTCATCGAAGATCACTTGCAGAAGTTACTACATACAGAAATCAATCCAACCACTCCGTATATCCGAAGGCGCATAAGGTATTTTACGTTTTCAATATCTCATTGCAAATCTTTGAAAAATGGCTACTCCAAATATAGTTAAGATCTCTGATAGACCTCGCCCCACATTCAAGAAACATCCATACAAATCTTTGGAAGTAGATCCACTAGGAGCCTTCTCTAGTGTTTCGCATGGTGTATTGCATACGGAGGACATTAGGGTTTACGTTCATGCAAATTTTGAAGACTTTGGAGAATCAAAACTGATGGATATCTATCACAAACAGTTGATAAATGACTCTTTTGAGATTAAACCTCAGTACAAAGCCATTCGGGACAAACACTTTGCATAGTGCATCCATTTCCCCTGTTTTGTAGAAGATGAATGGGTCCGGTATGTACTAAGTAGAGTGCATGACAACTTCCTATGGTTGAACAAGCCCTTCAAGATCACCAAAGATGCAATTAGGGCTGTAACCGGTCTGCACTCATCTGGTGGATTACCTATTCTCAAGTCTGTCAAAAATCAGACAGTTAGTGATGCAACCAGATCTATGTTTGACAAGAGAGCTATGACAGTTGAAGACATCACTGAACCGGATGTCAAATTTGCATCTATGATAATTGGTTACAAGATCTATCACTCCAGTAGGGAAAATTCAGTACCGGGAACTGCAATCTACACAGCTTATCAAATGTTAAAGGAGAATGCAGACTATGACTTGTGTGAGCTTCTTGTAAACCAACTTTTTGAAAATCTGTAGAAGATCAAGAAGGACAAGAAAAACTCCTTCAAGTATGGAAATTTGATCGTTTGCCTCTTCTTTTATTACATGAATGAGCTTCCCGGATCCAGTGGATGGATATGGCAGAATGACAAACTGGTTGCCATCCAAATCAGAGATTATTTGCATGGACTTGGGGATGCTAAAGCAAGAAAAACAACTCTATGGGGATATTTCAAGAACTCCCAGAGCATGATGCATGCAAGAGAAAGAATACCCCAATCCCTTGTTGAAAAGTACAAAGACATAGTATACTTTATGGTAGAAATAGATCAGTGTCTAATGGAGGCAGTAGAACCAAGAACTATGTGGATCATGCCCATGGGGTATGAAGTGGATGAACAGATAGTGGAGCTGCATGTTCAACACATGCTAAGTCAGCCTAAAGATCTAAAGGCAGAAAGGTTCGGAACATTTGAGGAACTAAGTATAAAAATTCATGTTGAACTCAGAGAACCGGAGATCAAGAGGAAAGTTAGAAAAGAAGTAGAACACATAGCACAAGGCCTTGGAATCTCCATGGAAGCACTTGATGCTCATCGGAAGAAGAAGGAAGGGGATGAGAAAGAGAAGAAGAGGGCAGAAAAGAAAAGTGAAGAAAGTGTTTCGGTTGAAACTTCCACCTGGACCAGATCATCAAAAAGATCTGCACCTCCCACAACCAAAAGCTCAAAACTAGAAGTCCAGGCATCTGGTAAAAGATCTAAGACAAAAGCCACAAGGGCTTATGAAAGCCAAAAGGATGAAGAGGAAACTGAGTCAGATGAGGGAGTAAAAGAAATAAAGAAGCAGAAGAAGAAAGGATCCGGCAAACCCTCCACAGGCCAAGACAAGGAAGAAATGACAGAGGAATTTGTTGAAAAGCCCACCTTGTCTCTAGACAGTGTAGTCAAATCAGTCACTGTGGATGGGAACCTTCAACCAATGGCTGAATTCTATGATGACTACAATGAGGTAGATCAAAAGATCCTGCAGGAAGCTACAATCAGGTACCTGAACATTTACAATAAAGCTTTTATTGAGATTATCTCCGAAATTCCTAAGAGTCTAGAGAAGGAATTAGAAATAAGAAAGAACAATGCCATGGCAAAAGACCTTGAGATCAGGGAACAGATAGCTATTCAGCTATATCCTTCAATTGATCACAAAATAATGAACATGGTATTCAAAGACTGCAAGGATGAATTCAGAAGCAAAGCAAGGATGAATCAGCTTATGCTTAGTGAGACCGACAAAGTAGCCAAGGACACTGAAGAGATCCTCCGGAATACATTCAAAAGGTTCAACATTCCTATTGTAGAGGACTTAGGTGTAGAAACAGCTATGGACTTGGAATCATCTACTCCGGAAGAAGTGGCCCTTGAACAGAGTAACATCTCTCCTCCGGTTTCCCCTACAGTCTCTAGATCCCAAGAGAAATTACAGGAGAAAGAAGCAACAGTAAAAGAAAAAGAGGTTGACAGCACCAAGGATGCAGAGAAAGAGAAGATTCCAACAGAGAAAACCACAACTGAAAGTGGTAAGAATGTGGAAGGAGAAAAGACTCCAAAGGACAAAACTGCAGAAGAAAAGAAACATCTGTCTCCGGCAAGAGACACTACACAAACTGTTCAAAAATTTTTAAGCCAAGAAACAATAGAGATTGATGAACCGGAGCTTCTAAAAGGTCCATTCAACTTTGACTCTCTCTCTCCGGTACAGACAATGAAGATAGCTTCATTTGCAAATGCTAAGGCAAATGAAAAACTCCTAAAGTCTCATATGGAAGATTGTGAGTTGATAGAGGCTGCTTCCGGAGTGCTTGAAAAGATTATGCCATTAGTCCAGATAGATCCGACAGCCTCCTCTTCCAGTAATCTCAAAACCTTAGTCAGCAGTGTTGATACACATTTTGATTCTCTAGAAAAATCAGCTGAAGAAAAGGTCTGGAAGGAATTCTTGGATAAGAGATTTTCAGAAGTACTAGGATTAATCTCTAATGATAGGAGAAATATGAGTATTGGAATAAAGAGCTTAGAAAATGCTCTTAAGGATGGCAGTAACATCTACAAATTTTGTATCTCTTGGTCAAAGGCAACAGTAGAAATTGATAAGAAAATAAAAGAGGAACAGGACAAACTACAAAGTTTACCTCAAAGTTTTGATCCTCTCTCTTCCTCCATAGTGAATCAAGAATGTCAAACTATTGCAATCACAAATACAATAAAGAACTTTGAGAAGGAAAGGAAGAATATAACTAACCGGATGGGAGAACTTAGAAGGATTATAATCCCTAAGTTAGAAACTATGCATGAAGCCATCAGTGATGCTCAGACTACCGCCCAAACAAATGATCCGATAGATCTCAAAAGGGCAGAAGCTTTTGCATTTTTGTTAAGTGGTCACATTTCAATTTTGGACAGAATGAAGCAAAGCTGGGCTACAGAACTGGTCCAATTGAAGACATCCTTTGCAGACATTCTTCAGTTTATGTGAGTATGTAAATATGTAGCTATGTATAGTAAATCTTTAAAAATTTTGGTGTGCGGACCCTACCCTTTGCCATTGATGTCAAAGGGGGAGTGAGGAGTAGTGAAAAATGAGGAATCCAACTAAGGGGGAGTTCTGGAAATTGTATATAAAGATAGAGCATCAGCTAAGGGGGAGCATAGTGTAAACACTTAGTCATTTTTCACTAAGTGTTGCCATCAATGCCAAAGGGGGAGATTGTTGGCAAAAGACACTATATGGATTCATGGTTGTTGTCATTGATGGAAACAAAGGTCATCCCACATATCCGCAAGTCATGGTGTGTCTCTACCGGAAGTCAGAATGAAGACTGTTGTGGTCTGGTGAACAAGAACAGAGCATGTGGTAAGGTCTGACAGATTGGTCCGGATCTCTCAGAGGAAGTGTCTTGGTGCAGTGCGGATTTGAGGAAGTCAAAAGGACTACCTTGAGTAGTATATTTCAAGGATTTAGCCTCCGATGATGGACAAGAAAGAAGATATGAATAGTTGAGTACCGGATTCCTGAAAGACAGTGAGAACAGAGGAAGAACTGATTGACAGAGTATCAGACTATTTTCCGGATGTGTTACTGTTGATGGTAAAGGTTGTGAAGGCATGAATCATGTTTGGCTGACATGATTAATGATATCTACAAGTACATGCTTGATCCGCATTACTTGATATGCAAGGATTCAGCCGACAGAACCAAGTTTGTGAGAAGATAGACTATTCCGGGTGCCGACTAGAAAGATAATGAAATCACTAGTGCAGATATAAATAGAGGATGGATTTTGTTGTGAGAAGTGTGGTTGTGTGATGGTGTATGCGAATAAGTGCAGAGCAGAGCAGAAGTAGTAAGAAAGATCCAGTATGTGAAAGGAAAGTAGAATAAAGAACAGAGGAAAGATGAAGTGCAGCAGATCAGTGTACTGAGCCTAACTGGAACTGAACTCCAGCATATGTAGATGCTTCCAATTAGTTCAAGTATTGTATAAACATTCTTTTGTAGATAGTGTGTCTCCTTGTAGGCAGTGTGCCTCTTTGTGAGCAGTGTGCTTGGACAGTGAGCCCTAATTGGCAAGTGCCATTTTGTAATTCCTTATTCTTCTAACAGAGAATAATCTTTGGGTTAATCACCCCGTGGTTTTCTCCCTTAACCGGGTTTCCACGTCAAAAATACTATGTCATATGTTTCTCATTTCATGGTAATGTTTTTTTGTTTGATTCAATGCTGCTTTGATTAATAAGAAAGTTCAAAAGAAGAAATAATTAGGATAACTGATTCGCCCCCCCTCTTAGTTATCAACAGATTACTCCCACAATATCTACATTTGATTTTCCAATTTTTAGACATGATCTAATTATGAGAAAATATCAATGTAGAAATGTAAGTTTTCCCCCCAAAATGATTAGTGCTATAATGTAGGCCCCCCCAGAAAAATTGACAAGGAAAATATACAATTTGTACAAGTTAGGAAGCCAAAATCATTGATTTATAACACATGGAAATTTTTACAATTTATGTGGAAAAGGATATTCAAATTTAATTTTTACATGCATAAATGAAATCCTTGTGATTTTCTAGTAAGTTTCAAAAAAAAGTTTGCCAATTTTTGATAAACCGGGTGAAAGTAATACCCCATCAAAAATTGTAAAAAACTTATGACTTTGGAGGCCAAAAATTGTGTCAAAACAACACAATTTAGGAAAATTAACTCTGCCACTGCGTAGTGGGCATAACTAGCTTTCCATCAACTATAAGAAGTCAAAAATCTGATTCCTCAGGTGCAAGTTATGGCGAAAAGAAAAGATGCCCCCTATAAAGCACTATGTAGAGCTAGGTGGTTAGTCTTGCATAAGATTTTATGTTTGGTAGTTAACTGAATTGCTAGTGTTCAAGTTAAATGCCATAGTTACAACATTTGTAATATAAAATGTTACTATGTGTAGTTAACAACAAAAGTTATTAGTAGCATAAGATGCTAACCACGGTTACAAAGATGCTTAATGTTACCAATAATGTAAAGTTAAATATTACAATCAAATGCTAACTTAACAATGCTAGCATAAAATGCTAGGGTTTGAAGATTTGTAACATAAAATGCTATAGATAAAAAAAATGCCAATATCAACATATAAAGGTTAGCACTAATTATACTGGAGTTGACTTTGACTAGGTGGTGTGGGTGCTTGAAGAGACCTACAAAGATAAACCATGAGCATAGAATGCTTGTTGACTCATAAACAAAGCTTGTTGAGATTGGTTGTGATTGGGATTATAACTAGAGACCACTATAAGCACCAAAATCATGCACAACCTCCACGAGGACCCCTATGATGAGTCATAATCCTTGTCACATACATGTAAGCATTAAATAACATCCTCTTAGCAACAATTCTCTTGGTGACGTGTCTTTTCTTCCTCCTTGTGTTGTTTCCCATTTGTTATTTTCTCTTTCTCTTTGCTTTAGACACTTTTCAAAACTTTTTCGACACTTATTGATTTGTGTTTCCTATTCTTGTGACCTTATTCCTGAGCCTTGTATGCATCTTGTAGGTGTGTTTTCACCTTTCCCCAATGTTCTTCATCCATTCCCACCCCTAGAGGCCTTCTACAGGTCCTCCCAAGCCATCTCCCGCTTTCGGTTTTCAGTTTCACTCAACCAATCCAAATCTCCCCCTATTAATTCCAGATCTCCCCCTAGGAGATCCTACTTTGTAAGTGGAGATTTGGATTTTCACACATGACTAACCTATTTCTGGAGGCAGATCCCATCCTTTTCATCTCCTCTTCCATCTCCCACCATGGACTTTCACCTAGGTGCCCTCCTCTGAGGGTCGCCCATGGGTCGCCCCCGGGCAACCTAGGATCGCCCCTCGGGTGACCCTAACTAGTTAAAGGGATGACCCATGGGTGACCTTTGTGTGTTTCCAGTCATGAGTTTACTTGACTTTCTAGCTCAAAATAGCTTTGTTTTCGCTTGTTTTTCTTCCTGTTTGCATGGAATTTTGTTCCAAAGAAAGAGCTAACTATTTCATGCACCCACACATGCATAATTAGCTCTTTTTCATCTCTAGTTATCAATTCATGCATTCCTCTTTCTTCAATTTTTCTTGAGTGATAAGATTTTATTAGGTAGATCACTCCAATTTTAGCCCAGATCACTCTTATGTCTTCCAAGTTAACTCTCCAATCAAATGGAGTTAATTCCTCTTCTTCTTCACCTCTCATCCCTTCTTCTAACCTATAAATACCCCCCTCCCTCAAGCACAAAGGGAGGCAATTTTATTTGTGCACATAGTTCTTGCAGGTTATTGCTCTCCAAATCAAGCATTCCCATGCTCATACAGGACATAGGAGCCTTTTGCTTTTATTTTTTTATCTCATCTAGCTTTCATACAAGCTTATTTCACATCCATATGCTACTCACATCACTAGCCATGGTGCTCATCAAGCTCTCATTGAGCTCTTTTCAAAGCTTCAAAGCTTCTTTTGCTTCTCTTTTCTTATTGTCACCAAGAGGATCACCCCGCTACTACAAGAGGATTAGAGGTTGCCAATACAAGGATATCTAAGGATAGTGGAGGCTCACACGTCTCCAGGTTCCTTCATTTTTTTTGCAATTCATAGTAATTAGATAATCAAAACTTTGCTCTTCAAAATAGTAAAATACATGTTTGCTTTTTTCCTTGATAGGCTAAGTAGATTTGCATTGTTAAATTAGTTTCCCTTTCCAAAGTTCATAGATTAAAAGCAATTTCCTTTCTTAGATTAGATTGATCTACATATTCAGAAAAACAAACAAAAACATAGCTTACATTGCATTAGGTAAACTCATCATAGCTTGCATACATTTTCTAATTCCTAGATTAAGAAGAAGTACTTTGATTCCCAAAAACATAAAAAAGCACAAAAAAAATGTTTTGCAATCATGTAGGCTTTCATGCATATAAAATCCAAAAAAGAACAAAAACAATAGCAGTGTAGAAGGTTTACAAACCCTTGGTCCCAACACAAGGTCAAGATCAATCAACATGAGTAAAAAACCATTGGCTTCATGACAAGGTCCAACAAAGTCAAATCTTAGGTCACATAAACCCTAAGTCAAAACCATAGGTCAAGTCAAGGTTAACTTAAACCATCTCTCTCTTGTTTAGGCTCACAAATGTGCCTTGGACTTAGAGGTGAGTAGGTGAAGGAAATCCTTAATGAGATAGAGGAGATCCACCCCAGAAAAAAACAAGACCATCTAGTCATTCAACAGCAACAAGAAAGATTTAGACAACTTCAAGTACAACAAGCAATCATCCAATCATATAAATGATGACATCAACTTGAACAAAGCACCAACAAGAATAACAGTCAACCCACACAACATTGGAACATCAGAAACCCCAACAGGAGAACAATGACTAGTGACCCTTTGGGTCATATAGTTATCTTTACAACCATGGTCACAGAACACCGCATTCAAGCAAGCTCACAACAACACAGGCCTTAGGACTGGCCGACTCCTCTCCATGAAGTCTAGCTCTCAAACGATCTAGACCACCCCCATGTCTCACCTCCTCTTGACTGGCTACTTCCATGAGAGTGAGAGTGACATGGTGGTTTGCCCCATGGCAAGGAGAGAGGGTCCGTGTACATGCCAAAATTGACTCAACTGCCCCACGCCACCGAGTCATGATTTTGAGTGTACATATTTTGGTGAACCTAACATGAAGAGAAAAAACTTTTGTTTATGCTTTTTGCATTCCAAACGCTTGGATTCCATTCAAATGTCAAACATTTTGCACTTCAAAAGTTTCAAACATTATCACTTTCTTTTTCGTAACCACCTTCACCGCTTCCACCTTTGTCACCTTCTCCTTCGCTCATTCCATTTATTCTATGGTGTTTATGGCACCCCTGAATATGACGGAACCGGATCTAAACTTAGGGAATGTTCCCTCTAGGGAACTAGAAACTCCCTCTTTTGACAGGTATGTGCCACCTCATCCAGATGCACCAATCACAAATTGCTACAATTGCAAAGACTTTGACTATGAGCAAGACCAATGAGAACCTAGGCGTTCTCTATTTTTTAACAATCCTGCATGAGAACATAACCCTACCATACCAAACATGCCTCACAAGGCTCAAAGAATACAATTGAGATTAGAAATCCACCACCCAGATTAACCATCCACAAGTACCTCAAGTACTCATCTTGATGAGGAAGTAAGAAGGTTGGAAAGAAACTTACAAGAGGCACAATATGCCCAAGAATCATTGAAGGTTGCCCTATGGGAAGAACAAAGAGAAAATGTTGCGCGAGAAGAAACATAGAATCATGACAACACTCAAAGGGAAAACCCTAGAAATGAAGAAGTTCCTAGAGGTCCCACTCCTGGAGACTTGATTGCGATGCTAGTGCAAAGAATTAGAACTCTAGAGGCAGAACAAACCACTCGAGAAAGAAGATAGAAGACGTATGAAAATATCAGTTATAGGACTAGGAGACATCTCAGAATCCTCCCTACCTCAACTACTACTCAAGAAATGGGAGCAATGACACTTTCTTGAATGGAAACCCTACTATTTAGAACAATCAAGCAATGCTAGGAAGCTAAGCAAATCAGACATTGACAATGGGTTACCAAAACCCTCCCATGGGATTAATGCTATCAACTCCACAATCATAGAGTGCCTTTTTAGGCACATACTTGGAATACTTGAAAGAACCACTTGACTTAATCATAAGAAATGTTCAGTTGCCTTGACCATTACCTCATCTCCCAAAGTTCAAAGGAGAGGGTGATCCTAACTCGCACATCAAATCTTATACTACCATGATAAGAGAACTCCTCCCTTGGGATGGGGTTGTCACCAAGATCTTCCCAAATGAAAGGAAGCTAGGTGTGTGGAAATCGCTTCCTACACTAATCTAATCAGGGGAGGAGAGTGCAAATTCAATTTTATCTTTACAATTATAGTGATGTCAAACCACTAACAGAGATATTGCATCAAACACATAAACAAGAAAGTGAGACAAAAGAAGAGAGACACAAGATGTACGTGGGGAAAACCCTTATCGGGTGAAAAACCCCACACTCCAAAACCTGCACAATGTACTAACAAAATTGAAAAGGTTTACAATACACTTGCAATGCATGCTCTCAAGAGTCTTCGACACTCATATCTAGAGACAAACTGGTAGCATAACAGTACCTGTCAAACCTATAATACATCTCCTCTCAAAAGCACCTGTTTATATAGAATATACAAGGTAGAAATGGCTCCACATAGGGATGGGCATCCAACATGGCCTCATGGCCCAAAACGCATGCCTATGGACACTTGTCCAACTCTGTAGGATGCTCCTGACACTTGTCAAGTCACCCCATCCCAAGGAAGTCACCTATTTCCAAAATGGGCTATGACAGATGCTCTTACGACTCTTACAACCATCATAGAATTTGTCATAGTTGTCATAACTTACAGCTGTAAGAGAATATGTCATACACAGGCTATACATAGCATATTCTCTTATAACATGTCATAGTCCACCTTGGGGCACCCAAAGATGCCTTTTTCAAAGATGCTTCATGACACATGTCTTCACCTGTCATAGAATCTCCTATTTCTGACTCTTACATGTCATAACTTCGTCATAGGAATCTGTCATGATCGTTACGGTCAATATTCCCTTACACAACATCCAAGATGCTGACACATGGCAAAATATTCCTACCACTAAGTGGGATGCCTATCTCCTCATGTGAGGACAAAAATACATGTGGTCATATGTCATGTAGGATGACACATCATTGTGCCAACTCCCACAATATGACAACATAGGATTTGTATCCAATTAATACAATAGGCAAATAATAAATAAATACAATGTAAAAATACAATGAATTACCAAGGTTGAGACACCTTAATTCCCAACATTCTCCCACTTGTTGAACACCATGTAAGAGCCAATAGAATCAACATGATTTAACTGCTATAGGCCAAGAGGCCCATAGACTCCAAACACCATCTGAACTTCTCTGTGCCCACTAACTTCGTCAGTGCATCTACAACATTCTTCAAAGTATCTACCTTCTCCAAATTTACCTTCCCATCCTCTACCATGTCTCGTACAAAGTGAAATTGAACATCAATATGCTTTGTTCTAGCATGGAAAGTTGGATTCTTCGCAAGGCAAATCGCACTCTGAATGTCACAACTGATCGTAATCTGACCTGCATCAACACCAATATCTGAACACAATCTCTTAACCCAAATGGCTTCCTTACAAGCATGAGTTGTTGCCATGTACTCAGCTTCAGTAGTGGACAAAGCAACCACATGTTGTCACTTACTCATCCAACTAATTGCACCACCAAACATAGTGAACACATAGGCACTGGTGGATCTCCTGTTGTCAATGTCACCTGCCCAATCAGAATCCACAAATCCATGAATACAAACTGAATGCAGAGGTCCTATAGCATTTCCATGATAGAAAATAGAATACTCAGAGTACCCCTCAAATATTGAAACACTCACTTAACTGCATCCCAATGTATCTGTCCAGGATTAGCCATAAATCGACTAAGGACTCCCATTGCTTGGGCAATGTCTGGTCTTGTGTAGACCATAGCATACATCAAATTGCCAACAACACTAGCATAAGGTACTCTGCTCATGTCCTCCACCTCACTAGGAGATTTTGGACAATCATTAATAGACAACTTTGTCCCCAATGAAACAAGAACAGACAACGGTCTACAATCTGCCATGCTGAACCTATCCAACATGGTCTTCACATACTTACTCTGGCTTAACCAAAGTTTTTTGTTAGCTCTGTCTCTTTTTGATTTCCATTCACAAAATGTACCTGGCTGTCCTGAGATTTTTCATCTCAAACTGTGCTAACAACTGAGACTTCAAATCATAAATCATATTCTTACCATTCCCAATCAACAGCATATTGTCAACATACAATGCAATAATGAGAATGCGATCATTGTCAAATTTATAATACACACAATGATCTAATTTCAATCTTAGATAGCTAATTTACAACACAAAAGCATCAAACTTCAAGTACCACATCCTAGGAGAATGCTTCAAACCATACAAAGACTTCTTAAGCTTGCAAACTAAATTTTCTTTACCTTTATGTAAAGCTCTGGCTGTGACATGTAAACTTCTTCCTCCAAATCACCATGAAGGAAAGTTGTCTTCACATCCATCTATTCTACCTCTAAGTTATAAGCAGCTGCAAGAGATAATAGGAATCTAATGGATGTCAACTTTGCAATGGGAGAGAAAATTTCACCATAATCAATTCCCTCCACTTGTGAATACCCCTTCGCAACCAATCTAGCCTTGTACTTTTCAACACTGCCATCTACACCAAATTTCTTCTTGAACACCCATTTGCAACCAACGGGTTTATGTCCATCAGGCAAAGCCACCAAGTCCCATGTTTTTTTCTTTTCCAAAGAAGTCATCTCATCCCCCATGGCCTCCTTCTAGGAACCTACATCTTTCGTGCCCATAGCCTCTTTCACAGTTCTAGGCTCATCAGTGTTAGTAAGTAAAGCAAAAGCACAACTAGAATCAAGTAATGAATAACCAAACCTATCAGGTTGCTTTCTTGTTCGTGTAGACCTCCTCAATGGTTGAGGTTGAGGTTCTGCTTCTTCTTCTGAGATTTCAAAGCTGCTAGAGCTCTCCTCATCATCAGGTCTCACAGGGTCTGTTTGTTCAGTCTTCTCAGGGGTAGAAGGAAACTGAATTGCATCTTCTTTCTTTTCTATCTGTTCTGGCTGTAGAACAAAGGAAGAAGGTATTAGCTCTCTAAAGATAACACTTCTGCTATACAACACTTTTTCAGCCACATGATCCCAAAGCTTGTATCCTTTCACATCGACACCATAGCCAATGAAATACATTTAACAACCTTGTTCTCTAATTTAGATTGTTTCTCCCTAAGCACATGTGCATATGCCTCACAACCAATGACATGAAGATGTCTACCTGAAGGCTTCTTACCAGACCACACCTCCATAGGCATCTTACCAACAAGAGATGATGTAGGAGATCAGTTTACTAGATAGCAAGCAGTGGCAATAGCTTTAGCCCAAAACTTTTGTTCAAGGCTTGCTCCACTAAGCATACTCCTAGCCTTCTCCATCAGTGTCTTGTTCATCCTCTCTGCAACTCCATTTTGCTACGGGGTATATGGAGTTGTCTTATGCCTTTCAATCCCTTGCTCTTTACAGAACTTATCAAACTTTGCTGAACAAAACTCATCACCATTGTCAGTTCTCAAACACTTAATCTTTTTCCTAGTTTGATTTTTAGCAAAGGCTTTAAACTCCTTAAACCAACTAAAGACTTTAGTCTTGCTTTTGATAAAATAAACCCATGTCCTTCTACTATAATCATCTATGAAAGATACAAAATATATAGATTTTGAAATCAAAGGAACATTAGCAGGACCAAACACATCAGAATGAAGAAGATCCAATACACCAGAAGACTTGTGAGAACTAGAGTAAAACTGAACACAGTTTTGCTTTCCATAAATGCAATGTTCATAAAAGTCAAACTCAAGATTACAATCATTTAACCCCTCAACAAGGTTTTTATTTTTTAGGGTACGCAAACCCTTCTCACCAATGTGGCCATATCTCAAATGCCATAACATAGTCTTTTCAGCAGGAAGCTTAGTTTCCATGGCATGCGCACTACCATCAAAACTAATTACAAGAGATTTCTTCACTGCTCGTTCAGATGGTGGCATTGAAGTGACTGCAACTTGTTTCTTTAAGTCAGAAGAACTATTGCACTGTGAAGTGCATGCCTCCAACTTAAATAGAGTACCTCTCCGAGTACCCTTCACAAGCACCATAGATCCTCTAGTCATCTTGCATCCATCCTTCGAAAATACAACCTGTACACCTGCATCATTCAACATACTTACAGAAAGCAATTTTTGTGCAAGGCCTAGAATGTGCATAACACTAGTGATTCCCTTCACTTATCCATCAGGGAATCAAATTTAGACTCTTCCATGACCAACAATCTTTAGATGAGATTCGTCACCCAGGTACACTCTTCATACTTCGTGAACTAGTCTCGATGTGAGGTCATGTGGAATGATGCACCAAAATCAATCAACCACAGATCATCAGATGCATGGGTGGCCAGGGTTGTGATGAAGGCATCACCATCATCTTGTGACTTGTTGAAATCTGAATCAAGAACTTTCTTCTTCTTTTTCTTCTCCTCTTTGCATTCCTTTCGGAATGCCTAGTTTTTCCACAGTTCCAACAGAGAGCCTTGGACTTTCTAAGAGATTTGGATCTCCCACAGGATTTGGATCTACCCTTTTCACCATTCTTGTCCTTCTTCTTCCCTTTCTCCTTAGGTCTTGCACAAACTGCAAGAGCCTCTTTGGTTGCCTCAGAAGAATTTCTCCACATCTCTTCAGATAACAGCGAAGATACCACATCTTCCATCTTGAAGGTGGTAGTGGTGCTTCTGAGAGCCATGACAAGATGGTCCCACAAATCTGGCAAATAACAAAGTAGGGTCATGCATCGATCCTCCTCCTCCATTTTCAGACCCATAGATGTCAACTGTGCAACAATCATGTTAAAAGCATTCATGTTATCCGCAACAGATCCTCCGTGTTCCATCTTCAGAGAAAACAACTTCTTTTTCATGAATAGTTTGTTTACCAAGGACTTGGCCTGATAAACATCACCCAACTTCTTCCAAAGATCTTTCGTGCTCTTCTCCTCATGGACATTCAACAAGATAGAGTCAGCTAAACAAAGTCTTATCAGACCCTTAGCCTTCTGATCTTTGAGGTCCCAATCAGCTTGTGACATTGATGTAGGTTTCACACATGATACCATTTCCCATAGGTCACGATCAACAAGTAAGTCCTCCATCTTGAGTTTCCACAACTCGAAATTAGTGCCATTGAATTTCTCAACCTCTAACCTTCTGGATGTAGTTGCCATCTCCTTGCTACAACAAGATACAAAATACACTACACAACACTCCCACTCAACCTAAGATCAGCTCAAAAAACCCCTACCCAACAGCTAGAACCAAAATTGGCCAGGCTCTGATACCAACTGAAAGGAAGCTAGGTGTGCGGAAATCGCTTCCTACACTAATTTAATGAGGGGAGGAGAGTGCAAATTTAATTTTATCTTTACAATTACAGTGATGTTAAACCACAAACAGAGATATTGCAGCAAACACATAAACAAGAAAGTGAGACAGAAGAAGAGAGACACAATATATACGTGGGGAAAACCCTTATCAGGTGAAAAAGCCCACACTCCAAAACCTACACAATGTATTAACAAAATTGAAATTGACACTCATATCTGGAGATAAACCGACAACATAATAGTACCTGTCAAACCTGTAATACATCTCCTCTCAAAAGCACCTGTTTATATAGAATATACAAGGTAGAAATGGCTCCACATAGGGATGGGAGTCCAACATGGCCTCATGGCCCAAAACTCACACCTATGGACACTTGTCCAACTCTGTAGGATTCTCCTGACACTTGTCAAGTCACCCCATCCCAAGGAAGTTGCCTATTTCCAAAATGGGCTATGACAGATGCTCTTATGACTCTTACAACCGTCATAAAATATGTCATAGTTGTCATAACTTACTGTTGTAAGAGAATCTATCATACATAGGCTATAAATAGCATATTATCTTACATGTCATAGTCCCCCTTGAGGTGCCCAAAGATGCTTCATGACACATGTCTTCACCTGTCATAAAATCTCCTATTTCTGACTCTTACATGTCATAACTTCATCATAGGAATCTGTCATGACCATTACGGTCAATATTCCCTTACACAACAACCAAGATGCTGAAACATGACAAAATATTCCTACCAATGAGTGGGACACCTATCTCCTCATGTGAGGACAAAAATACATGTGGTCATATGCCATGTAGGATGACAGATCATCGTGCCAACTCCCACAATATGACAACATAGGATTTGCATCTAATTAATACAATAGGCAAATAATAAATAAATACAATGTTAAAATACAAGGAATTACCAAGGTTGAGACACCTTAATTCCCAACACCAAAGACCTTAGAAGGAATAGCTTTGGATTGGTATTATTGCCTACCAGAAACCTTGATACACTCATTCAGATAGTTAATCAGAGAGTTTGTCATGGCTTTTGACATGAACAAACTCGTGAAATCAGTGATCAGAGAATTCCTAGCCATGAAACAAGAATCGAATGAATCAGTAGCCCACTTTGTTACATGATGGAGACTTCTTCTCTATTCATCAACTAGTGCTTCAAACATGGACCATCGCGAGTTATGCAACCTTTTCTTGCATGTGTTAAACAAAGATATGAGAGAAGATGTTCAAAAGTTACCTTACAAATCCTATGAAGAGGCCTTGCAAAGTGCTTTAAGGATCGACCAAGCATCCATTGATAGTGGCCGAAGAACCTATGACACTAATAAAAAATTAGAGTCTCAAAAGGAGCTGAAAAGAATACCTCAAATGTCTCCACAAAAAAAAATATCAACATTGTGAAGAGTACTCCTAATAATGATAAATGGCATCAAAAGGAAAACCAAGGACCAAGTCATTTCTCCTATGATCCTAGTACATATTGTTGGTTCCATGGAACAAAAGGTCATGAAACAAAAAATTGCTATAGGTACAACAAAGCTATTTCAAAACTTACCCCAGAACAACAAGAAACCTTTCTCACTCTCCTACAATCCCAAAGAAAGGAGAATGAACCTTAGGACATAAAAGGGAATATTGATCAAAGAAACTCCCATCATGTGGAATTAAACTAAGAGGTGTTTGTGATCCAAGAGGAGGAAAAAATGGATCAAACAGAAAATGTCTTCTCACAAGTAATAAACCTATTGAGAGCCTCCCCTTCACATTGAAAAACATTCTTGGAAGTATTAGAGGTAGTATTCTCAACACAAGAGGAACGAACCCCTCTTACATTTGACATTTCAAAACTCCCAAAAGATGAATAAAATAAGAAAAAGGATTCACCGTTATACATACAAGTTCAAGTTGAAGAAGTCACCATAAAAAGAGTGGTGGTAGATGAGGGATCAACAGTTAACCTCTTGCCAATTTCCTTCCTATGAAGGATGGGATACAACAAAATAGGCATAAAACAACAAGTTGCCACTCTAAGGATATATGATAGTCACAACATTCAAACAATTGGGAAGATCAGCCTACCACTCACTCTAATGTCTAAAACTGTGCCCATAGACTTCTATATAATCATCAACAAAGAAACCAACTATAACATGATTCTTGAAAGACCTTGGATTCATGCCATGAAGGCTATAGCCTCTATGTTATTGTAGGAAGTTCATTTCCATCACTTAGGAAAAACCCACATCATCATAGTAGATCTCTATCTTTTCAGTGTTTATAGGAAGGAACAAGAAGAAAAGGATAAAAAGGTACATGTACAAGAGAAGACAAAGGAAGAAAATTAGAATCTTCAATCAAACACAAGTACTCTCAACATATCATATCAAAACATGGGCAACCTTAGAGAATTCCCCTTTGATCCCCACATCACTAAATCTCATGCTCCATTTGGCTTACCAGCCATCCCTTGCATGGATGAATATGACATCAAGAATCTCTCAATTGGAATGATAGAAATCATCGAAGAAGGGGAAGAAAAGGAGAAAAACAAAACTCAACTTATGAATTTAGAGAAACATCCCAATCACAAAGCAATCAAGACCTATAGACTCTAAACTTTGATGGAGCCGGTTGTAAAATAGGAGCGGGAATGGGAATAATCCTTACCTCCCTGGAAGGGAAAGTTCTCCCTTTTGCATTTAGGTTGGACTTCTTTTGCACAAATAACATTGTCAAGTATGAAGTCTTATCCCTAGGAGTTATGTTAGCTATGAGAATGGGAATCAAGAGGGTCTCCACTTTTGGGGACTCCCAACTCGTGATTAACCAAGTCGTAGAAAATTACGAGACAAAGTCAAAAAGACTATGACCATACAAAGAAACCATATTGAAAGTTGGTCTAGTTCTTTGACTTCTTTTCCATAAAGGTTATACCTAGGGAAGAGAATCAAGTGGCAGACTCAATGACCACGTCAACTGCCCTATTTTCGCCTCATGCTCAATTACAAAATTTAGAGTTCATTGTGTCGGTTCGTGGAGAACTGTTATTGGAAAGTGAAGAGTTACCAAGCATTTTAAACTACACTATGAATCAAATAGAAAAAACAACTTGAGATTATGCTGAGAATGATGAAGCCATCTTAGAGTATCTACATGCTTATGACGGGATCCCAAGAGTGCACCACAAGAAAGGATACAAGCTCCTTCCTCATCCTGATGACTATTTTGGAAGTGAAAAGGAAATCCTCCAGATTGAAACAAATTCAGATTTACCACCTACACCTCAGAAATTTGAAGAGGGACATCCGTCGCTAACTAAAGATACCATTGATATCAATGTGGGAACCCCTGAGAAACTAAGAATGTTAAAATTAGGAGAATTGAATAATGAGGAATTGGAGGAATACATTGAGTTCCTTATTGAATAATTTGATGTCTTTGCCTAGACATATTTAGATATGTCAGGCCTAGATCCAAAAATCGTGGTGCACAACTTAGTAACAAAACCTGATGTGAAACCCATAAATAAAAAGTTGAGACTCATAAAGCTTCAAGTGGCTGAAATAGTAAAAGAAGAATTGAAGAAGTTGTTGAATGTGTGCTTTATCAAACCAATGGACTATTTGAGTTAGGTGTCAAACATCGTCCCAGTTTTAAAGAAGAATGGAAAAATTTAGATATGCCTCTATTTTAGGGATATCAACCAAGCTTGTCCAAAAGATGAATTTCCCTTACCATCCATCGATCAAATTATCGATTCAACCGTAGGTTATGAAGTACTCTCTCTTATGGATGGGTTCTCGGGATACAACTAGATCAAAATCTCAGAGGTGGACCAAAACAAAACAACATTCACAACCCCTTGGGGAACCTTCTGTTACGTAGTCATGCCATTCAGGTTGATAAACATAGGGGCTACCTATTAGAGGGCAATGACACACATCTTTCATGACTACATTCACAAGATAGTGGAAACATACATTGATGATCTTTTGGCTAAATTGGAGCAAAGATCAACACATGTGGAAGATCTTTGCAAGATCCTTAATCGGCTTCGAGGGTACAAAGTAAGACTAAACCCTGAGAAGTGTGTTTTCAGAGTCACGCCGGGAAAATTTTTGGGTTTCATTATTTCATGAAGAGGAATTGATGTAGATCCAACAAAAGTCAAAGTGGTCCTAAATGCAACCCCGCCAACTAGTGAGATGATGTTAAGGACTTTCTTGGGATAGCTAGGTGCAATTAGATGTTTTATACCGGATATGACTTTCAAAACTCACCCGATCAATCAATTGTTGAAGAAGCAAGTGGGCATAACTTGGACAGTGGATTGTTAGAATATGTTTGAACAAGTAAAGAAATTCTTGTTGACTAGACCCATGCTAATGCCACAAAAGCATGACAAAGCTTTCATCTTATATTTCAGAGCAACTAATATTTCTATAGCCTGCATGTTGGCTCAAGAAGATGAAGGTGGAATAGAAAGAACCATATATTTCATAAGTCGAACCTTGCTAGACTATGAGAAGAACTAAACTTAGGCTAAAAAGGAATGTTTGACCATAGTTTTTGTAACCTAGAGATTGTGACATTACATGCTGAACCAAGAAACTAGAGTCATGATACGGTCTGAACAGTTGAGAAAATTCTTAAACCAACCAATGTTGTTGAGAAGGAATGGCCAATTTGTGACATTGCTAAGTGAGTTTGAATTAACTTACGTCAATCAAAAGTCAGTCAAAGGACAAGTAATAGTGGATTGGCTAGCAGACAATCTAGTTCCTCAAGAGGAGCCCATAAATGAAGACTTCCCCGATGAAGAAATTTACGCAATCGATCTTGAGAAATATGTCACTTCATATTGGTACAGAGACATTGTAAACTATCTTGCAAATATGACTTATCTAGAGAACATGACCCCCTTAGGGAAAAGACGTCTACGTGTCCTCACTGTAAGATATGTTTTGATCGATGATGTGCTATATCAGAGGGCATTGAATGGGATGTTTCTTCGATGTGTCGATAAAGAAGAGGCACACAAAATCTTAGAAGAATGCCATAGTAGAATCTACGGAGGACATTTTGGTGGTCATGCTACAACAAGAAAAATACATCGACAGGGATATTTCTGGCTATGTTTACAAGGAGATGCAGTCAAGTTTGTAAAAAGATGCCTGAAATGTCAAGCCTACACACATGTCCATCACACATTGACAAGAGATTTGCAACCTATAGTTACTGCTTGGCCCTTCTCTACATGGGGCTTAGACTTGGTGGGGAAGATATCTCCCTCATCAATGGATGGACATTTGTTCATCATCACCACAATAGAGTATTTTACCAAATGAGTAGAGGCCATGCCTCTCACTAGAGTTTCAGGGACAGTTATGAAATTCATATTGAATCAAATCATATGCAGATTCAGGATTCCCCAAGTAATAGTGACAGACAACACATCATTGTTTAAGAACCCAAAAGTAAGAGATTTATGTGAGAGATTTCACATCAATTATAATTTTGCTTCAGTTTACTATACTCAAGGGAATGGACAAGCAGAGGTGACAAATAAAACATTGATGTCAATATTGGTCAAAATTGTGAAAGACTCTAAAAGAGACTGTCATTTACAATTATATCCAACTCTTTGGGCTTACAAAATGAGTGTACAAACTCCAATTGGAACCACCCCTTATGGCCTCACTTTTTTTATCAAAAGTAGTGTTACCATTGGAAGTGGAGTTGCCTAGCTTAAGAGTGTCGTTACAAGGCCTATTAGACAATGAGGGGCATCGAGCGGTAAGATTGGCTGAATTAGAGATGATGGATGAAAAATGATTAAGAGTTGTTCAAAGACATGACTCTACCTCGCAAGAATAAAGAAGTGGTATAACAATAAACTCATCCTGAGACCTTTTCATGTGGGAAACTTAGTTCTAAGAATTGACAATCTAATCGACAAAAGAGCTGGTGAAGGACATAAGTTCAGACCCAACTGGATAGGTCCTTATATGGTTAAGGAAGATATCATAAATGGTGCCTATCTCTTTTGCACAATGAAGGGAGATGAATTTGGTGAAACAGTCAATGCCTTTCACCTCAAGAAATACTATGTCTAAAAATCATAAAAATCATACAACTTAAAAAATACAAAAAAAACAAATATTCCAAAAATACAAAAAAAATTACAAAAAATCAAAAATGTCAAAAAGAGTTTGTTTGTTGCATTTCAGTATCATTCTATTCATCTTGCATTTTAGTGAATGACTCACTCTTATATTATTTTCTTTTCAGTAAGGAGTCTAAGGTTGCCTAGGTATAGGTGATCCTTTTAGGTCCCAAGATTCCCTATTTTCACAATCGCCACTTTCCCCTTTCATTCCCAGTGATTCTAATCAAAGCCTAGCTCTTAGCTTTACACCGATCCCAGTCTTAATGAGTCAAGATGTTAGGTCTAAGAAAAGTTAGTATTCAAACCTACAGTGTTCAAAGGAAGCTTGCAAGCAGACCTTCCCAATTCTTCCCTAGTGTAAGAGAAGTCCAACTGGATTATGAAAACTTTTGGTGGCACTCAGCCCCTTATCTTTACTAGCCAAAAATGTTAGGAAGATCAAAACTCTGAAGGAAGCAATCTAAACTATGAGTGAATAAAAAAATGAGTGATCAAAATAAGAGTGTTGATAAAAGTGAGAATTGAGAGATCAAGCTATTGCATATCCAAAGTTCCAAAAGCATTCATTTCATAAAAAGTCAAAAATCCAAAAAATGAGAAAACTAACTAAGGCATTCAAGAAAATACAAAAAAAGCAAAAAAAAGAGAGTTACAAAAAAGAGTGAAAGTGAGAAGATTGTTGAATGTCTGTACTCTTGGGTGGAGATCAGTCTAAGCTCAAAGCTTCAAGGGTGACATTCTATCAAAGAAATAAAAGAGAAAGGTATAAAGCACACACACACACACTAGCTAAGAAAAGCCAAGAGTCTAGTAGTCTTTAGGATCATTTTCTATCTAGGGACCCTTGCGATTTCCTACTTATCCTTTACCTCGGGTCTATCTTGCTTTCCATCTATGATCTAAGTCTAGCGAACATCAATAAAAATTGTTACTTATCTAAGTTGAAAGCTTGTCAGATTGTCTTATTTAAATAAGGATCAGTGTTTAGCCTTTAGCAAAGCCCAAATTCAAAAACACTCCATTTCACTCCCGTTCCCTACTTGAGTTCTAAATTCCTATCTCACAGACTTGATTAGGTCTCTTATACCAGAATAACCTGCAATTCCCTGGATTGAAAATCATACTAAAGAGTAGTCATATTGTTTGTTCTACAATACATTCATACTAAAATTAGAAAAAGAGTTCCAATGAAATAAAGTCAATGTCATAACTCATGACATTCCATAGAAGTAAAAGTTTCATTTCAGCATCACTTGTATTCTTGCATCTGCATATCGTAACCTGCATTTCATATATGTTCCAAAAAAATTACAAAAACATGTCATCATTATCATACTTGCATTCTTAGAGTTGAAGGTCTAAACATAATCAAAGAGTTCTTAAACTTCCAAAGTGCACAAGAGATGAGTACTCGTATGATAGAAAAACAACCATAAAAAGACAAACTTTCATTGATATATCAGAAGTTTACATCCATAAGAGTACAAGACCTAGGACAAAATGCTCTCGAGGGAAAGTAAGGCTCCCCATGCAAGGGGGCACGGTTTCAAAAAAAGAAAAAAAATGAAAGCAAGTAAGCTCAAGAGTGGTTTCCTCCAATGGAACCCTCAGGGCTCCTGCTCCTCTATCTGTGTATAGAACTTGTCTCTCCATGAGACCTGTGTGAGTGAGGTGCCCTTATATGAGTGTGAGAATCTGAAGGTCCCATAGTACTAGACTCTTGATGTCAAATCCCAAGGTGAGCCATCTCACAAAGAACCTGATTCTCACCCCTAAGGATGAGATTCTTGATCTTCAAGGTAGCACTCTTCTGACACATGATAGGAAGGAACGAAAACATCAATGTGTCACCTAGCCATAGGGGTAAACCAGGATTAACCAAAAGCATCTCTCAGGTCAGCCTAGTGAAGGGGGCAACCAAACCAATGTTAACCTCATGATTGAAACTCCTCCACTCCTTAGCACTACCTGGAAAGCAAAGAAAAGATAAAATATGTGATGATTCTTGATGTAAAGGAAAGAAAAGAAAGGACAATGCAAGATTAGAAAAGAAAGAGTAGACTCACGTGGATCATCGAGCTGCCAGGTAGGATCAAGTTGCCACATCACCTCATCAGAATGGGGAGATCTAGGCACTATGGAGGAACCCTTAGGTATACCATCCTCCTCAGAATCTATCTCCTGTGCATCTCCTACTGGTCCCTTATTAGATAAGTCATCCCCATCAAGAACATAGTCCTCTTCAGTAGAATCAAATTCCTCCACAATAATGAGCTCGTGGGAAGGAGCTCCTCTCCCTCCTCTCTATCCCCCTCTCGGGGTCCTAGAAGATCTAAAAATCAAAACCCTAGGATTCAAAGGGGTCCAAATGACAATCCTCTATCCAATCTCACCCATCTCCTAGACAAAGGTCTATAACAAGTAGAAACTGGGGGCAACTCCTCTAAGAAGTCCTCACCAAACTGTTATAAGATACACTTGACACAATGAGCCTTGACTAGACCATTATGATCTGAAAGATCTGATATGCTAAGACAATGCTCCCTGGTTTGTCTATCATGAGACCATGTACCCTCCATATCTGTGAAGGGGTCAAAAATCATTTCTGTATCTGTAAGAGTAGCCACAACATGTAAAGAAGTATCAAAGTGACCCACATGAGCCCACCTAGTAGCTCTTGGTAATCGCTAGTCGGGAAGAGGAATCACCTTTTGGTAAGGCCTGATATGCTCAAAGATCCAAGTCATGATCAAAGAGGAGTGGCTAAAAGCAAGAGCCTCGTGCCGCACAATATGATAGAAGTCTTGATAAACCATAGCTAGGATATCCAGTCCCCAAGTGTAAACTCTACCCTGCTCAATGCCCTATATAATTGGTTCCCAACACCATTTGAAACGAGTTGAGGCCTTGTCTCTAGATAGCCTCGATGCGATCAAGCTATACAAGAACTTCCTTAAGAGAGGAATGTAAAGTCGAGGTACTGAGGTGAGTTGAACTCTAGTATGATCCTCAGGGTGGATCACCCCCATAATCTATTCCCAAGATGTCTTGTCCTCTGAGGACTTGCTAACTGGTAGGACAAGTGGGTGTCCTTTCACAAAAACCCCTAGAATGCAAGACACATCGTAGAGAGTGATGGCCCACTCTCCTGAAACCTACAAAAACTTGAAAGTGTTCCTGTCTGCATCCCATTAAGTCAAAATGTCACAACAAATGCATGCCATAGGATGTACAACTGGCACATGGTAGATCCTAGCCAAGCCTACTCTCCTCAGGATAGCATGATCATTGGTAGATAATGAAGCATACATCTCTAAAATCCACAATTGCTTGCGATTGGCATTCCAACAAATCCCAATATCCTACCAATCAGAAAAGAACTTTAAATTAGATCTTGTCAACTTAGAAAATCCCTAAAAATCATAAAACTTGCAGAAAATCTCACCAAAAAAGTGTATAAACCTTCAAAATTGCAACAAACAAATGAATTCAATGTTCAAATTAGATTGAAACAGAGTGAAGTAAATGTCAGAAAGCATCAAAGTTTAGTCAGAATTGATCTATTAGGCTCGCCCCTTTCATCAGACCGGTTCTCCCTCGGGCGACCCAGATGTTTAGGAGGATCTCCCCAGGTGACCCTATTGCACAGACAGCTGGGTAACCTTGTTGCTCAGTCGGATCTCTGCTTGGGTGATCTGCCTGGGAAAAGGGGTGACCCTATGTGGCTATCCCCCAAACTAAAAATGCTCTAAAAACCTCATTTCTTAGCCATTTTCAACAAATGAAAGACCAATCTTACTCTAAACAGCAAAACAAAGACTGCAATAGAAAGAATCACCAAAAATAGACAAATTTAAAAGATTTTTCACAAAATGTAACCTAGGGTTGGAGAAGGGTTTTCAATGTTTGTGTACATGATTCTTAGCAGCAGAAGAAGAAGCGGCCATCTTCGCAATCTCCTTGATGATATCTACCCAACGACTACTCACATGATCAATTATGTCGTCGATTCACTCAAATCTCACTAATTTTCTCACACTTTCTCTCTCTTAGCTTAAGTTTCCCTTATGCATTTTTAGATTGGTTATTGTTTTTATGCATCTCTCGTGCATTTGTTTTGCATGCATTCATTCCTATAGGTCTCACTGACAAAGGCAAACAACTAGTCAAACTCAAATGATCTATGGTATGTTCGTCATTTTAGTTTTCATTACTCATTTTGATATATTCAGATGTTAGACTAATACTAGTTATTGTAGGTACAACTGCGGGAATATCAACAATAGGTAAGGCCTAGTTTAGGAATGGTACCTACCTTTCATGTAGACTATCATCCCTGAGGGGGCAAATATGTAAACACCAAAATCACACATAACCTGCACGATGACCCCTATGATGAGTCATAATCCTTGTCACGTACATGTAACTGTGAAATAACATCCTCTCAGTAGAAATTCTCTTGGTGACGTGTCTTTTCTTCCTCCTTGTGTTGTTTCCCCTTTGTCATTTTCTCTTTATTTTTACTTTCGACACTTTTTGACACTATTTTGACACCTGTCGATTTGCATTTCTTGTGCTTGAGACCTTGTTCTTGAGCCTTGTATGCATCTTGTAGGTGTGTTTTCACCTTTCTCCAGTGTTCGTCATCCATTTCCACACTTAGAGGCCTTCTAGAGGTCCTCCCAAGCCATCTCCCACTTTCAATTTTTAGTTTCACTCAACCAATCCAAATACCCCCTATAATTTCTAGATCTCCCCCTTGGAGATCCTACTTTGCAAGTGGAGATTTGGATTTTCACACATGACTAACCTATTTCCAGAGGCAAATCCCCTCCTTTTCATCTCCTCTTCCATCTCCCACCATGGTCTTTCACCCAGGTGCCCTCCTCTGAGGGTCGCCCCATTGGTGACCCTGACTGGTGAAAGGAGTAACCCATGGGCAACCCTGTCGTGTTTCCAATAGCTAGTTTACTTGAGTTTATAGCACAAAATAGCTCCATTTTGCCTATTTTTTATTTATGTTTGCATGGAATTTCGTGCCAAAGATAGAGCTAACTATTTCATGCACCACACATGGATAATTAGCTCTTTTTCATCTCTAGTTGTCAATTCATGCATCCCCTTGCATTCCCATGCATTCCTCTTTCTTCAATTCTTCTTGAGTGATAAGATTTTATTAGGTAGATCACTCCAATTTTAGCCCAGATCACTCTTGTGTCTTCCAAGTTAACTCTCCAATCAAATGGAGTTAACTCCTCTTCTTCTTCACCTCTCATCCCTTCTTCTAACCTATAAATACCCCCTCCCTCAAGCACAAAGGGAGGCAATTTCATTTGTGCACATAGTTCTTGTAGGTTATTGCTCTCCAAATCAAGCATTCTCATGATCATACAAGACATATGAGCCTTTTGCTTTTATTTGTTATCTCATCTAGCTTTCATACAAGCTTGGTTTGTTTCCATACACTACTCACATCACCACCCATGGTGCTCATCAAGCTCTCATTGAGCTCTTTTCAAAGCTTCAAAGCTTCTTTTGCTTCTCTTTTCTTGTTATCGCCAAGAGGATGACCCTGCTGCTACAAGAGGATTAGAGGTTACCCATACAAGGATATCTGAGGGTAGTGGAGGCTCACACATCTCCAGGTTCCTTCATGCTTTTTTTCAATTCATATTAATTAGATAATCAAAACTTTGCTCTTGGGAATAGTAAAATACATGTTTTATTTTTTCCTTGATAGGCTACTTGTAGATTTACATTGTTAAATTAGTTTCCCTTACCAAAGTTCATAGATTAAAAGTAGTTTCCTTTCTTAGATTAGATTGATCCACATATTCAGAAAACAAACAAAAACATAGCTTACATTGCATTAGGTAAAAACATCATAGCTTGCATACATTTTCTAATTCCTAGATTAAGAAGAAGCACTTTGATTTCCAAAAACATAAAAAAGAACAAAATTTTTTTTTGCATTCATGTAGGCTTGCATGCATATAGAATCCAAAAAAGAACAAAAACAATAGCAGTGTAGAAGGTTTACAAACCCTTGGTCCCAACGCAAGGTCAAGATCAATCAGCATGAGTCAAAAACCCTTAGTTTCATCACAAGGTCTAACAAAGTCAATCAAATTCAAACCTTAGGTCACCTAAACCCTAAGTCAAAACCTTATGTGAAGTCAAGGTTAGCTTAAAGCATCTCTCTCTTATTTAGGCTCATGAATGTTCCCTAGACTTAGAGGTGAGTGAGTGAAGGAAATCCTCGACGAGATAGAGGAGATCCAACCCAGACAACAACAAGACCAACTAGTCATTCAACAACAACAAGAAATATTCAGACAACTTCAAGTACAACAAGCAATCATCCAATCATACAAATGATGATGTCAACTTGAACAAAGAATCAACGAGAATAACAGTCAACCCATACAATGTTGGAACATCAGAAATGCCAACAAGAGAATGGTGACTAGTGACCCTTTGAGTCATATAGTTATCTTTACAACCACGGTCATAGAACACCACATTCAAGAAAGCACACAACAACACAGGCCCCAGGACTGGCTGACCCCTCTCCGTGAATTCCAACTCTCCAACAAGCTAGACCACCCCCATATCTCACCTCCTCTTGATTGGCTAGTTCCATGAGATCGAGAGTGACGTGGTGGTTCGTCCCATGGCAAGGAGAGAGGGTCAGTGTGCATGCCAAAATTGACTCAACTGCCCTAGGCCACCGAGTCATGATTTTGAGTGTACAACCACCTCCATGACCATAGAAACTTTTACCTAGTGGTGAGTGGTTTTTATGAAACGACCATGCAACAAAAACGTGACCTCAACCTCTAATGTAACCATGAGACGTGATCAAATGGAGACCCTAGACTAGAATGGTTAATGGTTTCTAGAGACTACTAGTATGCAGGTGCTAGCCATGACCAAGTGTTGGAGATTTGAACTCTAAAGAAGCAGTGACCATCTAAGAAACTGCAACCTTTAGGGAGAGTGTTGGCAATAAGGTATTGGTTTGTGATTGCGACCTTGTAGATGGCTACCATCAGGAGTTTTGAGCGTTGTAGGAGAGATTCATGGTGGCACTATGAATGGGAGGCTTCATCATAGAAGAGTATGACACCTCCAAAAGTAGCATGGCCTCGACTCAAAGGCCCTCCTCTTTGATGGCCACTTTGGTCCTTCGATAACTAGAAGGCTTCACAACAAATGCAAAAAAAAACACAACTATAAAAAAAATCAACGCCTAAAAAGTAGGCCAAAGCTTTGAGAATTTCACCCCAATTGAAGCAAAAAATGAAGCCCTTAACTAAGTGATTACATAGAAGTGTCGAGGGCCAAAAGATAGGTCCAAATAGGCCTTACTCTAGCAAACAAAACTTTAAATTTTGCTAAATTTCACCCAAAAATTGCTAGAGAACCTACAAAAATTTGATTTTCCAAAAAAATTGCATCTCCTTCAAATAAATCCATACAGTACGGAATTCCATAAAAGCCATATGGCCATACAATGTAGGGGGTAGGGGCTATTTATTTTTTTGCAAAAAATGTTTCTATCAGATTTTGATAAAATGACAGGCTATCTCTACTATCTTAGGCCTTTTGGATTCAATGGCAAGGTTCATTTGGATCTACAATGCTTCGATGATAGGGTTAAGTGTTGAAGTCATCATGATTTAGAAAGGGACATGCATTCATGGCTCTAATACCATGTTGGAGCAGCAAATATTTGAATGCAACATCATAACAACCTTCCACTAGTGAAAAATAGAACACACAAGTATGTCTATAATATATTGAGAGTATGTAAAATGTACAAATAATCCTTGCATAAATAGGCAAGGATGAGGAGGTAGGCAGGTAGGATTGAACAACTGGCCACCTCTCTAAATGTGCAACACATGGTTACTCAAATGGAAAGTGTTTGAGCACATGTCAAGTGTGTATGAACTAGGTGTCTCAAAAGGTGAGTATACATATCTCAACCACATGAAGTAAGACAAAAAGTTAAAAGTCTCTAAGTGGAGACTTAACTAGTGTGAATAGGACTCTCCTAGGTAGGCTAAAAGATAACTAGTTTGATAACGTCCTTATTTACACTAACATTACCTATCTACACTTCATAATGTATCCTATCTACAAGAGCCAAATATAGAGATCGATTAATCAAGTAACAATTAATACCCAAGCCTCTACCAAAAAGCAGTAATCAAACTATGTGCCATTCATCATACTTATGGCTCCTTCCATTACGAATTGGTGCATCCTCCATGCAACCCCATTTTGCTAAGGTGTATAAGGAGTAGTCTTATGTTGAACAATACTTGCATGTCTACAAAAATTGTCAAATTCATTGGAGCAATATTCACCATTGTCAGATCTCAACACCTTCATTTTCTTATATGATTGTTTCTTTACTAAATCCTTAAAATCCTTAAATTTGGAGAAAACTTTAGATTTAAAATTTAGAAAATAAACCTAGATGTATCCAGAGTAATCATCAATGAATGTAACATAATACAAAGATTTGCCCATTGAACCAACATGCATTGGACCAAACTAATGTAGAGTGCACAGTGGAAGTGGGAAAAGAACAACAAACTTGATCGGTGAGATGTGGCCTATGTCTTGGCTATCCTCACTCATCGGCCAAACATATCTCCATCGGCCACCTTACAACTTCTCCTACTGATCCCCCAACTCTTCCCCGATAGCCAATTCCACTCAACTTAACCGTAATGGTTAGTCTTACCTTTGTCGGCTAGACAATTGCTATCGGCCGCTTCAGGATTCAATATGCCAATATGCCGATGCTTGATTCAAAGCAACTCATATACATTGCTTGACTCATTATCATTAGTGCGCTATAGTACATTTACACCGATTCACCGTCATACACTGGTCACCAGTAGTATGTTTTGCCACATATAATCATAATATGCAATTCTAACATGCTTTTGGTGGGACCCTTGACGTTCACTCACCAATTGTATGTTTCACCACATACAAACTCAATATGCATTGCCGATATACATTTGGTGGGACCCTCGATCTTCGGTTTGACGTCCACCGTCGGTAGCTACTTGTATGTCCTTTCGACACACTGATACAACTAATTACATATGCAAGATTTGACTTACTATTCCGGTGATCAAAGTAACTTTACCCTGCTACAGCTGGTCACCTTGTGTATCCGCAAAAAGGTGCCCTTCTAGCATGCATTCTATTTACCACTCTGACTGGTCATCCATTGCATCATATGAAATGTATGTTCCCAACATACAATTACAATATACAATCACAATATACTTTCGACAACTCAATATAAGGCTTTGTATCTTAAGGAATGTATCTTTTTAATGTACATTTCCAACATACAACCACGATGTACAATTGCAGGATACACACGAAATGATACTCACATACATTTGTGATATACACATGAATTGTATATTCGGTGAAACAAAAGGAAACCTATGTCGATGATACTTCCGTTACTTTGTGATTACACAAACATAAACCAGATACACAGAAACAAAGGCTTGATAGTATGGACACCCTCTGTGAACACTTGATCACCCTGACAACTTGGTCACTCCACAATAGCACTTTTCCTAACACTTCTATGACTAGTCACATAGAGATGCTTAGTCGACTATTGCCGAACTCCATGGATTCCTGGGTGTCTAAACCAGAACAATAGAAAACACAAAATACATATTGTATTCCTCCATCACACTGAGAATGGGAATTCTTTCAGTGGACAGAGGAATAACACTCCATTTGTTTACCAAACCCTAGTTTCAGGGTTTCAGACCAGTCTCTGCAGAATTAACAATATTTCACAAACTTATAACTTTACAAGACACCAGAATACTATCAGAGAGAAACTACTTTACTGCATGGATATTTCCAGTAACAATCATAGAGAATACTTAGAAAGAACAATATCCAACACCAAAAAATCCAATTCTTCGTTCATTCACTCCTCCTTTTTAGCATGCTTCGTTACATCACACTCCTCACCTATAAAAGGCTTGCGATAGTAGTTTACATCCTCCAACCGTGTAAAACTGATTTGAAAAGCAGTTAGCCGTTCGCTTTCCCCTAACACAAGCAAAACCACATGTTTTCCTTGTATAATTACATCAATTTGACCAAAACATGGTCCACATAGGTCTAGTGATCAAATTGACCCAAAAACCCTTATTACAACATGAAATGGCTTAAAAGCCTTATTGAAAAACAAACAAAAACATGACTCTGCACCACAAACACATCTAAATGAATAGCTTCTAGTAATCTATGTGTTCTATTACTCTCAATAGGAAATAAAACTCTATTCTATTTATCAAATACACAATGCTCATATAAATCAAAATGCTCATCAGAGTAAATAGACTCAACCATCTTTTAATTAATCATGATCCAAAGACCTTTTCCACCAATGTAGCCAAAACATTGGTTCCATTATATACCTGCATTTTTAGATTTTCTAGTTATATTGGTAGAGTTACAAAATATGAAGGAAGTGTCTCTAAAAAAGTCCCACACCATGAGCCTTTAGCTACCACTAGATTTTCTCTCACTAATTTGTAACAAGATTTGTCAAATGTCATATATGCTCTAGAATCATTCAACTTATATACATATATCAAATATTTGACAAGTCTTGGAATATGCAAAACATTATTGAGATTTTTCACTCTCTCATAACTAAAACACAACTATACCTTTCCCTTACTAATTATTTGATGAGTATTGTTGCCACAAAGGAAAACTTCTCCTCCATCATAAGCTTGGTATGAAAATAATCACTCCTCATGGAAAGTCATATGGTAGGATCAACCCGAGTTAATGACTTAAGTATCATCACTAATAGTTTTAGTAGAAATAAATAATTAATCATTATCACCATCATCAAAAGATTTCTTTGTGTAGGAATCATCATATAATTTTTTTATTGGTTTATGCATTCCTTATTCACATGTCCTCCCTTTCCATAGTTCCAACACTTTGCTCTTACCATGGTTTGTGGATTGTTCTTTTGACTTGGATCTATCTTTAAATTTATTTGGATCCCCTTTAAACCCACCTTTGTCCTTGGGCCTTCTCTAAACATTCAAGGCATCATCCAAGCCCTCATTGATGTATTTCATTTTCATTTTCTTTGAAAGATAGGTAGAAATAAGGGAGTCCATCTTCAGCTTTACAACACTACCATTGATAGGAAAAATTAATAATTCCCAAGATTTGGGCAAAAAACAAAGAAACAAGATATATTTATTTTCTTCTTCAAGCTTAACATCTACTAAAGCTAGCTAACTCAAAATCAAGTTAAGGGCATTTAAATATTCTACAATAGAATCGATTTCCTTCATTTTTAAAGAATATACATGTTTTTTGAGATACAATTTATTTGTTATAGTTTTAGTTTGATAAATATCGCATATCCTACATGATTGTATGATCAAGAGGAAGAATCAGATGGCTGGTGTAAGCTAGGGAAAATCATGGCATAAATCACTAACAACAATCATGAAACCCTAACTCAAAAATGAAGTACAAGATAACATAGAAATCAAAGCAATGAAGCAATTAAATATAAATCTCTATGCTAAGCTTAGCTCTCCTCCATTGCTCTTCTCCATTTGCATAGAATGCAAAATATCGAAGATCGTTGTTCTTGGATGAATGTTGATTGCTCATTTCAAAAGCATAACAATAGATGGAAGATGAATGAAGAGACGATCTAGAGTCATTTCGATAGCATAATGTTACTCGAAGATGGATCCCCCAAATGGCTTGGGTGAGGCTTAAATTATAGGAGATGAGTGATAAGGATTGATGGCTAGGATTGAAAGTTGATTTGAATGATGTGGATAGTTGAGATTGAATAGGATTTCCCACTCCACAAGGAGTTGTAGTCATGTGACAAGTGTAGGGATAAGAATAGGGCTGACCTAGTTTAAATAATATTTTATTTAAATTAGTTGCTAGTATGACAAAGCATTAAATGAAAGTTCTAGTATGACACATAATTTAAATAAAATATTATTTAAATTATGAGAGAGGGACATGTGTTGGAATGAGGTTGAAGGTGAGGAGCAATTCAAATATTTTATTTAAATTAGAGGAAAGGTGGGAAATTAATTAAATAAATAGGATTTATTTAATTATTTGGCTAATGAAAGGGATCTAGGATAAAATGTCATAAGATATCTTACTTAATGTATCGACAAGGTGTTGTTGTAAGACATGGACAATTTTAGGTGTCTATATTTTGCCCCTCTTTGAGATGATGTTGCGACTAAGAGAAGTAACATCATTTCAAAGAAGATAAGGTGTGGATAGAGGAAAAGGATGATGATGAAATGGGATGATGATATAAGGATAGGATGATGATGCCCCCTCGAGAGGATAGGCGGGTTGGACGAACACAGGTATGCTCTCGAATTGAAAGGGATTGGTCAAGGGATGAAAGATAATGGAATGGATGAAAGAGGTGAATGATATATTATGCCGCCATGAAGTGAGAAATCATAGAGTTTGATATAACACTATATGTTATGCACCAAGGTATAAGGACCAAGGTGACGATGTGTCTTGTGCACCCAACGTAATACAATCTTGTCTAGACATATGAGGAAGTAAACTTAGAGCATTATTGTCCTAATGCACAAAAGGTATGATATGACCTTAGACACAAAGGATAATGCAAAAATCCTTTCCAACATACACAATCTATGAATATTAGCTGGAAGGATATGGATTTGATACAAATGCAAGATAAAATGATGACACACACAAGCAAGAAAGCAAGCATGCACAAATGATTCAAAAGAAAACAAGGTATTGCCCCTGTCAAGATGTAAACCAATGATTAAGTGATTGATTGATTGATTGATGATAATGCCTTGTTTTAGGAATGAGACACCTCGTATAAGATGCCTGGTCTAGTTTCAAGAGTATGACAACCTATATAAGACAATGGATATGATTGATTGATTGATTGATTGTTTGATTAATTGATTTGGTTTACGTCAAGATTAGGATCAAGACCATTGATGTAATTAGATAATTTGACAAGATTGATTGACTTGATTGGTATGGATTAAGGATTGACTTGCATTTGGATCATTGCTTGGATTGATTTGATTTTGATGGATTGATGAATTGATTTGATTTGAAGAAAAATTGATTTGATTGGAATGATTTAGTGATTGGATTGATTTGAAGAATTGATTTGACTTGATGATTGGATTGAATTCATTTGAAAAATTAGATTGATTGGATTGATTTGATGAATTTATTTGAATTGATTTTATTTGATGAGTTGGATTAATTTTATGATTGATGAATTGATTTGATTTGAAGAAGAATTGATGAATTGATTTGATTTGAAGAATTGATGCGATTTGAAGAAGAATTGATTTGAGTGATTTGATTAGATGATTGGATTTTTGAATTGTTTTAATTTTTTTTGGATTTTTCAAATTGTTTTTATTTTTTTGTTTTTGGAATATTTTGGAATGTCAATGGATTACAATTTTAATAGCCTTTGTGCTAGATACCAATGACAAGGGAAGACCAATTATATGTGCAAGGAGGTAGGTGGGATTGGATGAATGGATAAAAGGGTGGGTGATAGGATGTAAGATGGAAGACTCATGATAAAGGGATGGATAAAAGGATAAGAAATAGTGGAATGTATGTATGCATCATAAGGGAGCTAGGATGTGATCTCCAAAGACTATGTCACATAGGAATAACATGCCCCATTATAGGTGGAATGCTTAGGACTTTGCATGAAAAAACTTATGAGAATAAGATGATAGGATTGTTTGGAAGGGATGAGGTATATCAAGAGATATCCAAAACATTTGTCAACATTTTGCCCCCATATCTTTATCAAGATCAAAAGGAGGAAGGGAGGATGGATGGACTCAATATGATAGGTATAATGGCTAAGTATGGTAAGATAGTATGGAAATTGTATGATAGGATAGATAGTTTGGATGAGACAATGTGTGCCCAAGTGTAAGTGACATAGAAGATCAACCTACACATGATGCCTGTTTGCCAGGTTTTCATCATGGTACTTATCCAAGGCACCACCAAGGGTGGTTTTCACCATTGGACAAATGGATTTCTCTTTACTATTTTGATTTTTGTGTTCTTTTTTCTTTTTGATAGGAGAAGAGGAACATGAAAGGTGATAGTGTCCCATTAGAGATGGATGTCACACATGGACCATATCAAATGTCATTATGCTCATAGATGTTGGTTGGGGATTGCGTGAGAGGGAGATGGATTAGGTAGATAGTGGATTATGAAAGGTTTATGCATGGAAGGATAGTGGATTATGAGGTTTATGGTAGGGTAGGATAGAGGATTATGTAGGGAAAGATAGTGGATTATGATGTCGATTATGTAGGGAAGGATAGTGGATTATGATGTGGATTATGTAGGGCTTATGAAAAAGGATGGATTAAAGGTTTATACAAAAGCATGGACCATGGGGATAGGATGGGGGAGATATGTAGGATAGTAGATGAAGGATGGGAAGATGGAGGTATGTGGAATTGTTGTGGAATGGAAGGGAATCAAGACCAATGGTTGCACACACCATGATAAACATTGAAACTTTTGATTTGAAGGAGGTGTAGGAAGCAATGGAGATGTTTTCTTATGGGATGGTTGATTTAGGAATTTAGGTACCCACATAGACTTAGGATTTTTATGATTTTTGCATTGGATGTGGGATGAAGCAATTTGATATTTTTGAATGGAATGGGATTTTTGGATGGAAGAGGATTGTTGGGATTTTTGAGATGTGGATGCTTCATTTGACTTGCTTTCTTTTTGCTTAGGTACCCAAACAATTTTAGTTTTGGCCTTTTCTTTTGGAGGTATGGGCTTAGGTAGCCTTTTGGATGGATTTTGCTTTGATTCTTTGTATTTGTTCTCTAAGGCCTGAGGATCCTTAGGGTTTTTAGCTTTATGGGTACAGGCATCCAAATTTTTATTTTTGAACCCCATGGGATTGGTGGAAACTTCTTGTTTAGACGATGTGTGCATTGATTGGGATTTTTAGGGTATTTATGGATGGAGGGATTAAAAGTGGATTTATGGATAAATGGATAAGGGGATTGGATAATAAGGATATTAGGCATTGGGAGAAGTGGAGGTAAAGTGGATGGAGGTATATTAGGAGTTGGAAGAAGTGGAGGTAAAGTGGATAGAGGTATATTAGGAGTTGGAAGAAGTGGAGGTAAAGTGGATGGTGGAAGGTGTATGGTCACATGCTTTTGGGATTTGTAGGATGATGGAGGAGGGACGGAAACATATGTCTTGGGAATATGATAGGATACATGAGATTTGGGATATAAGGAAGTGGATTTAGGAGGCATGGAGGTAGTACCGACATCTTGAGATTGTTTTCCTTGGGGTGTATATCCAAGGCCATATGAGCGTGGAGGGACCTTGACATGGATAGGCTCCAAAATAGCTTGTTTATGAAGGCCTAAGCCTTTACCTTGGTAATTAATTTTTTGGAGTATGCAGTGGACAATGGGACTATGTGTGTTTTGGACACTAGACTCAAGTTCATTATTGGATGGAGAAGGTGAGGTGGTAGACAATGGTTGTTGCTTTCCTAAGGAAGAACATTCATGGATAAAGGTGGTAAGACCAAGGGGATATGATGGTTTTGCAATATGATCAATAGTGGATGAGAAAGGATCATTAGGATCTTTATTATCATTATGCTCACTAAAATCCAAGCTATTGGTTTGATCATCTATGTTTTCTTGGGAGCCAAGTGTATCATCAAGGGAAATGGATGTTGGTGGATCATGGATAGGGCTAGTTGGAGGATGGATAGGAGCAATTTAGATATCTTTCTCATGGATGGTTGTAGGACTATGGATAGATTGAGTGATAATCTCCTGGCCATCGAATGCATTAAGTTGACTAAGAGGATCATCATGGCTTTCTTGATCATAGCGGTTATCTTGATCTTATATGGGAGTTTGATCATAAATAGGATTAAGTGTGCTATGGATGGGATCAATTAGCTCTGTGATAGTGGCACCATCATAGATATCATCTTGATCATGGAAAAGATAAAGGTTATGGATGGGTTGGATGGAGCTGATTTGATCTTGATTTGGATTAGGGGCTAATGGTTCCACATGCTTAGGACTAGACTCTTGACATATCTTTTGATTTTGGGTGGAAATGGAATTGGATGTGGGAGACTCTTGGAAAGGCTTGATAGGTTCTAGATGGTCAACAACATGAGGGTATAAGTTGTGGACTACATGATGGGGTTGAAGGAATGGACATGGTGTTGGAACACTCTTTGGTAGGTTCAAAGATAGATGTTTGGTGACATAGTTGATTCCTTGCTCATAGCCATCGGATCACATCCTTCATAAGTGTATGGGTGGATGGAAAATATAATGGGTGGATAATAATGGTGGAATTTGTAGGCTTAGGATTAGGATTTGGTGTGGGGATAATAGGGTTATTGGATGAATTGGGATTAGGAATGGATAGATCCCATGGTGGAGGGATAAAACGGGTGGAAGATGTTGTAGGCTTAGGATGTTGATTTTTATTGAATGGAGGGTCAAAGGGATTAGATGGATTGGTATTAGGTTGCTTGTGCTAGATGGGATTCACATTAGATGGGTGGATTTGGATTTGCTCTTGTATGATTTGAATTTAGGGCATGGAGTTGATTGAGGATTAGATAGTGGGAAGGATAATGAAGGGCGTGCATAAGCTAGGTTGGTGCTCTGATGGTTATTTTCTTAGAATCGACAGAGGGTTTGCCAGTTCCAATGCATGGGTAGATTTGGCCAACAGACATGAGAGGTTGCATGAGCTACCTCCCCTTAACTTCTGGTTCTGCCACACCAAGGGGGGTGTCCCTATAACTAAAGGTGTAACATTGACTAGCTCAATGATAGGAAGATTTAGTTTGACAGCAACAGGCAGAATACTCTCATGTGTGGACCAAGATTTGCATGATAGATCACAAGGCTGGCAATGTTCTTGGACATATCTAACTGGTTATGGATGAGAGTATGTAGGGGGTTCCTAATCCTACTCCTACAACTAACAGGTTGAAAATGTGGAATGGTTTGAATTGATGGTTTGGATGCAGGATCATAATTACTTCACAAGGGCAGGCCGGTGCCTATCTCAGGGCAAGGAGTCAAATAGACATATACATGAGGACAGCTTGCAACTGGCATTTGAGTTTTAAGGGGATGGATTGATGCTTGCCTTACAAACATCACCCAAGGATGGGTATTTAGCTGCCTCTACTTACAGATATCCCTGCTGACACACAACCTTCTCCATGCTTGACCTAAAATAGTTTAATCCACTCCTTGAATGGAAGTTAGAGATGAAGCACGTGATACAGAAACTTGTATCCTTGAATCTATGAAACCCTTAGCAACCAGATTCAAAAGAAGAAATTGCATGCAACAAATGGAGACAAACAGATAAATACATGCAATAAGCATTTTTCATATAATATCAACACTAAAACTGAACATATGTGCAAGATACATCACAGATGCAATACATAAACTCCAAAATGAGATAGAACAGCCCAGGACCATGCCCTGTGCTTCATTATTTACACAAAAATGCCCAAGTCTTCAACAACCTTCGAATGAGCAACACAGTTTGGCCTTTATACCAAAACTGTAAACTTTGCAAAATTAATTACAAGGCCTGACAAAATTTCATCAGATACAATGCACCATAAGAATGGTGCCCAAAAATATTCAATGCTACCGGGAAGCAGAGGAAGAGAGCAGATGGGCTCAGGATCTGAGCCACCACTCTAGGACTTTCATCTTCAATCAGGTGGTTGACCCGTCCATCATCGACCCAAACCTCTGCATAATCTACCATCAATACTTCAGCTACCCGCGGGATGCAACAACAGATGCATCTAGAAATTTTCCTGCCCAAACGCAGCCTCAGATGCAAAGAAACCCATTACTACAGCAAAATACAAAACCAATCGTCGATCATCTCCCCATCGCTGAGATCAATGGTGCCAAAAAATGTTGACCAAGTCACTGGCCAATCAAATCGCACCACAGAGGCACCTCATGTTTCTATCACTAGCTTTTCTTGTTCACATTTTGCCTTTTTGCCCTTGTATATGCAAAAACATATGCATATACAAACGCCACTATTCACCTTTCAAAATCCCTGTATATGCAAAATGCATATATATGCAACAGTTTAATATACAAGGCAGACCCCAGTCAATTATAGAGCAAATTGGAATTTTCAATTGGGTCCACCCTGCATCTTCTTTCCTTGCATATCTCAATGTAAATCTGCATATACATTCACTTTATACATACAAGGCGCGGATTTCAAATTTTATAAAGCATTTTGAAGTTGCTTTGAAATCCGGCTTGTATCTAGCCTTTGTATCTTCACAATGTATATCGGCACATACAAGCACCCAATATACATGTTGCGGACCTGAAACATTATTCAATGCATTTGATTTTCAACCGGGTCTGGAATGTATGCCTTTGTTTTGTATATTTCAAATGTATACTTCACATACATTCACCTTTGTATGTCCTGTCCGTGGGCCCCACCAATTGCACCTCTGCTTCTTTGTATGTTGCCGAACATACAAAGCCCCTTGTATGTTTTTCAATGTACATTTCTCTTTGCATGCCGAATATACAAATACAATGTACAAGACCCAATATACAAGCGGGAATCACTTTAGAATATACCTGTAATGTATTTTTTCCTTGTATCTAACTGTTGTATGTTTGAACATACAAACCAAATATACATGCAACCCAATATGCAAGCAGCGGATATTCCCTGAAATCTGTGAAAGATTCCCCCTTGTATATGCAACCCGATATGCATTTAAAAATGCATACAACTCATTTTTCACCATTTTTTGAAGCCCGATAGAGATTTCTAACCCGTCAATGCACATTTGACTTGCATGTACATACAAAAACATGCATTTTAATTGATTTTTTGTATTTTTACAACTGCAGAGGCCGAAAGAGTTAGATTTTTTGGACTTTTTGGGAGGGTGCCTGCATATTTAAATGCTTGAAACCTGAATGTTTATGCAGGCACCACCAGTGGCTCTGTCTGGGGATGCATGCCTCTTGCAGGCATGGTGAGAACTTTAGATCTTTGGGATGCAGACCCTATCCATTGGGCAACAGAGTCAAACATTGCACCATCCTGCATCACCAATCACACTTGGTGGCCTAAGGCCACTAAGAAAGGAAAAACCTGTATCTTACTTTGTCAAATACCTTGTTTTCATCTACAATCACTGGATCAAGCCTGGAGATACTATCATGACCTACCCACAAACAAATCTTGTCATCTGCATATTCAACCCTCTGATTTAGCTTGTCATCGTCACCCCTATGCAAACAACCTTCAGCATCATGTGACATGTGGGTGTCATATTTATCAAATAATGCATATTCAAATGAAATATAACACATGTTATCATCTGTATCAGTATTATGCATTGCAAAATGATCTCCTAACTGGACTGAAAACTGAAAGCACTCAAAGTCCATCATGCAGCTAGGAACATTAGGGCTCATCTTATCACAAGCTAGCATATCAAAGAAAAAGCTTTCAAATTCATAGTTGTGCACATCATGCACACAACCATTAGTTGCACCAAGCTGGAAAAGATTAGGCTCCGGCATCTCTTTGCAGCAGTTTTCATGGTGTATGTTGGCTTCTCCTTTATCAGGATGAGAAACAGAATCCAAATCAACAATAGTGCTCAAATCTTCACCATACTCAGACAGATCCTCATCATCACATGTGTCATAAATGGGTGATCCAGGTGTTTCAGTTTCATCATGGTATGCCACTGGTTCATAGACAGCAGAACATGCATCATCATTACCAATGGATCCTGTTTGTGGAGGAGTATTAGCATGTATGGCATAAGCAAAACAATAATCAAATGAAGAACAATCTTGCTCAGCACTAGCAGTTGTTTCAATTTCTGACTGCTCTTCATCATCTCCATGTGTCTGAAAAGAAGCCATTGATTCACACATGGAACTGCTACTCTGTTTGCTTATTTCTTCTCTATCCTGAGCACAATACTCACAATCATCTCCACAAATCCATTCAAATAGATGTTCATTTCTGTCCATAACCACATCATTATTTTCAGAATCAGGTACCTTAACCTTGCAATGGGAGTCATCATTGATCCTTTCAATGGCATCCTCAACTGATTTATTTTCATTCTCATTTTTATCTTCACATGATGCCATAATCACTTGGTCATTTGCAGCCTTATAACCGTTATTCATGCCAAAACCTGTGGACAGGGAATTCTGCATATGCTCATTTCTCATTTTTTCTATGTATTCTACAAACTTGTATGCCATCTACATACTTGTTATCTTGAATTCCCTCAACAATGCACTAGAGCCCTCCTCAAAAGCTTTAAAATATATGCCAACACAGGCTGAAATATCAGGTCTGAAGACTTTTGGGATTTGTGAAAGGGCTACTGCAAATCTATGATTGAAATCAATATAGGGTTCTTTGTCTTGTTTTTTGATTTCCATTAATCTTGCAACAAGATCAGTAGGTTCTCTTGCAAATTCTTCTTTGAAATAGTCAGCAAGTTCATCCCAATAGGCAAAGGATCTCTTTGGAAAGTTCAAATACCAATCTCTAGCTTTTGCATCAAAGGATCTAACAAAAAATCTCATCCACATATCCTCATCCCTAAATGAATGTCTCTCCATGAAGTAGTGAAAATTTTGGATATGTGCACCCCCATCACACACATTGTGTCCATTAAATCTAGGCATCTGATTGTAAGTCTTAGCAGGCATACTTTCAACTTGATAATCAACCCATGACAAATCTAATTGGTCATACAAAGGATCAAGACAGCTAACAAGAGGTTTAGCTTTCTGACTGGCAGACACAACAGGGTTATTACTATTTAACTGGGCCTGCCTAGCCTCTAAGAATATCAACCTATTCTTTATCTCTTCAATTTTTTTACTTAATACATCATCCCCCTCTTGACTAAGTATGGGCGAATACATATTTGGATTCATAAAATTTTCAATCTTAGACATCCTATGTCTGCCTAAGACCTAAGGCTTCCCCTTGGCATCTAACTTATGCAGTAAACAACAAATATAAGCGGGAAAAAGCTAGGTACCTTTTCTCATCCGGATGCCAAAGCTTTGAACAGCATATTTTTAGATCTCAATAACATACATCAGTCTTTCATGTGCACTAAAACTTTTTTGCAGAGTCGCCACCTCTCCAAAGAGGATAAAATTTTTAAACAGTTGAAAGCTCATCAAACATTTTTCTAAGTTCATATCGCCAGCAGAGCACCATCATATACATGAAAGAACTGGATATGCAGCAATGATTTCACATTATTTGACTCTTATCCCCAGCAAAGTCGCCAATTCTGTTGGTGACTCAGATGGGCCACAAGATACCACCTTTAATCAGCTCCCCAGCAGACGCGCCAATTCTGTTGGTGACTCAGATGGGCCACAAATATATCACCAGAGATGACTAGATAGTACTTTGACTTCACATCCTTGGCAGAGTTGCCAATTCTATTGCGACTCAGATGGGCTCAAATAAATTCCATTTTCATCAACTCTTCCCCAGCAGAGTCGCCAATTCTATTGGTTATTTTCTCTGAATCAGTAGAGGGTTTGCTAGTTCCAATGCATGGGCAGATTTGGCCAATAGACACGGGAGGTTGCATGAGCTGCCTCCCCTTCACTTCTAGTTCTACCGTACCAAGGGGGTTGTCCCTATAACTAAAGGTGTAACATTGACTAGCTCAATGACAAGAAGATTTAGCTTGACAGTAACATGCAAAATACTCTCATGTGTGGACCAAGATTTGCATGATAGATCACAAGGATGGCAATGTTCTTGGACATATCTAACTGGTTATGGATGAGAGTATGCAGGGGGTTCCTAATCCTACTCCTACAACTAACAGGTTGAAAATGTGGAATAGTTTGAATTGATGGTTTGGATGCAAAACAAGGGGTTTTGGATCATAACTACTTCACAAGGGCAGGCCGGTGCCTATCTCAGGGCAAGGAGTCAAATAGACATATACATGAGGACAGCTTGCAACTGGCATTCGAGTTTCAAGGGGATGGATTGATGCTTTCCTTACAAACATCACCCAAGGATGGGTATTTAGCTGCCTCTACTTACAGATATCCCTGCTGACACACAACCTTCTCCATGCTTGACCTAAAATAGTTTAATCCACTCCTTGAATGGAAGTTAGAGATGAAGCATGTGATACAGAAACTTGTATCCCTGAATCTATGAAACCCTTAGCAACCAAATTCAAAAGAAGAAATTGCATGCAACAAATGGAGACAAACAGATAAATACATGCAACAAGCATTTTTCATATAATATCAACACTGAAACTAAACATATGTGCAAGATACATCACAGATGCAATACATAAACTCCAAAATGAGATAGAACAACCTAGGACCATGCCTTGTGCTTCATTATTTACACAAAAATGCCCAAGTTTTCAACAACCTTCGAATGAGCAACACAGTTTGGCCTTTATACCAAAATTGTAAACTCTGCAAAATTAATTACAAGGCCCGACAAAATTCCACCAGATACAACGCACCATAAGAATGGCGCCCAAAAATATTCAATGCTGCTGGGAAGCAGAGGAAGAGAGTAGATGGGCTTGAGATCTGAGTCGCTGCTCCAGGACTTTCATCTTCAATCGGGTGGTTGACCCGTCCATCATCGACCCAAACCTCTGCACAATCTTCCATCAATACTTCATCTACCCGCGAGATGCAATAGCAAATGCATCTGGAAATTTTCCTGACCAAACGCTGCCTCAGATGCAAAAAAACCCATCACCGCAACAAAATACAAAACCAGCCGTCGATTATCTCCCCATCGCTGAGATCAACGGCGCCAAAAAATGTTGACCAAGTCGCTGGCCAATCAAATCACGCCACGGAGGCACCTCATGTTTCTATCGCTGGCTTTTCCTATTCACATTTTGCCTTTTCGCCCTTGTATATGCAAAAACATATGCATATGCAAATGCCACTATTCACCTTTGAAAATCCTTGTATATGCAAAATGCATATACATGCAATAGTTTAATATACAAGGCGGACCCCAGTCAATTATAGAGCAAATTGGAATTTTCAATCGGGTCCACCCTGCATCTTCTTTCCTTGCATATCTCAATGTAAATCTGCATATACATTCACTTTATACATACAAGGTGCAGATTTCAAATTTTATAAAGCATTTTGAAGTTGCTTTGAAATCCGGCTTGTATCTAGCCTTTGTATCTTCACAATGTATATCGACACATACAAGCGCCCAATATACATGTTGCGGACCTGGAACATTATTCACTACATTTGATTTTTAATCGGGTCCGGAATGTATGCCTTTGTTTTGTATATTTCGAATGTATACTTCACATACATTCACCTTTGTATGTCCTGTCCGCGGGCCCCACCAATTGCACCTCCGCTTCTTTGTATGTTGCCGAACATACAAAGCCCCTTGTATGTTTTTCAATGTACATTTATCTTTGCATGCCAAATATACAAATACAATGTACAAGACCCAATATACAAGCGGGAATCACTTTAGAATATACCTGCAATGTATTTTTTCCTTGTATCTAACCATTGTATGTCTGAACATACAAACCAAATATACATGCAACCCAATATGCAAGCAGCGAATATTCCCCAGAATCTGTGAAAGATCCCCCCTGTATATGCAACCCGATATGCATTTAAAAATGCATACAACTCTTTTTTCACCATTTTTTGAAGGCTGATAGAGATTTCTGACCTACCAATACACATTTGACCTGCATGTATATACAAACGCCCTTGTACATACAAAGACATGCATTTTAACTGATTTTTTGCATTTTTTACAACTACAGAGGCCAAAAGAGTTAGATTTTTTGGACTTTTTGGGAGGGTGCCTGCATATTTAAATGCTTGAAACCTAAATGTTTATGCAGGCACCACCAGGTGTCTCCCTTGTCAAAGGTAGCATAAGGACTCAAGGGCACTTGACCTTGTTGCAAAGGGTAGTTTAGGCTCGCATGTTATTGTTGTGAAGTGGATTGATGTGGATGTTGGTTAACATTGAAAGAAGTGGGATAGGTTGGTGTAGAATTGACATGATATGTAGATGGACTAGGGTGGTATGATGAAAAAGATGACACATAGGATTAAAATGAAATTTGTTGATGTTGTGATTATGTTTATTGGGTTTGGGATTGGTGGGTGGTTTGAGTTGTTGGATTTCGACTAAGAGTTGTTGTATTTGAGGTGATTGGTTTTGTTGAAGTGGTTGGATGATGGTGTTTAGTCATTGTATGGTTTGTTGGTCTAAGGGTTGTGGCATTTGGTGAAGTGTTTAGGTGATGTCTTGCAGTTGTGGTGCTAGGATCTTATTCTCTAGTGTTGGCATGGAGTTACACATGTGTTTACATCTTTGTATTTCGGCTTGTTCCTCAAGATATGCATCATTATCTACAAGGTTCTCATGATTATTAGAGCTAGGAGGAGGGTCCCATTGAAGTATGAGTTTGGGTTTTGGATTGGACCTAGGCTTGTTAATGATGACCACCATTTTGACAAGTGAATGATTAGAACTGGAATGATGATGTGGAATCCTTAAGATAATGAGGTGAATGAGATTTATTGGATGAAATTGATTTGATTATGGATGAAGGCTTAGAATGATTAGGGGTGATGTGGCTAAGAAGGGTGATTAAGATGATTAGGATGTGGATGAGGATGACAAGGATGATTAAGGTCTTGACTAGGATGAAAGTGACTTGGATTAGAATGGAAATGATGAAAAGGATGATTAGAATGATGTGCTTATGTGTTTGTGTTGATAGATTAACTTTGGTAATTTCAAACAAAAGAGTTCACATGTACATGCATGAATCACACACACAAGACACAATAGCAAGTTTGACTTTGAAATTTGATTGGTGTGATTATGAAAACACTTGAAGACACATCAATAATCCTAAGATTAGTCAAGTGGGTGTGCCTAATAGGTCTTAAGCTAGGATACACAAGTTTGACTAAGGATGTCCCCAATATACATGAGGTACGGGGGGCCAATTCCGTGAAATGAAAGTGAAATAATGCCACACAACCGGGAGAAAGGAGTAACCAACCTTTCACCTTCACTTTCCCAAGGTATAAAGTTCTTGGGGGATTAGCTCGAATGAAAAGATTTCAACTTCTAAGAGGGTGTCTTTTGATTCACTCCTCTCTTTTTAGACTCCGCCAGAATGCTAGAGTTGAGGTTGTCCCTTGGAGTGATGTGTCTCCAAGCAGGTCTCATAGGAAGGGTGACAAAAGTAAATCTAATGGGTGCTTTTGATCTCCAAGATCACCTTGTGGTGCGAGGAGAGAGCATACACACAGACTAGATTCACACTCGCAATGTATATTCCCCTTAGAAATTGAAATGTGTGGTGTGAAAGTGAATGGATGAAAGGTGTTTTTGATTCTCAAGATCACACGAAGTGCATGAGAAGAGCATACACAACTTCAATTGCACTCAAATCCACCAAAAAATTGAAAGCACAAGATCTTTTTAATCCTAAATCCAAATATGTGAATGAAAACACAAATTTGTTTTAAGCCCAATGTCAATGTGTGATTGCAAACAAGAGTTCATTTTAAAGCCCCAAATTGAAGTGTGAAGGAAAAAAATGATTTTCTTTAAGCCCAAATTGAAGTGTGAGTGCAAACAAGTTATTGATGAAATGAAAAGACAAGAGATGAAGTGGGTGCACTTGGAAAATTTGTCTTCAGATCTTCTATTGAGGTTGATGCTAATGCTATTACAACACCTTAGGTTCACCTAGAATCCACCAAATTGAAGACAAGACAAAGAAACTTGCATACTAATATGCTATGTGAAAATGAAAAATCTGATAAAAATTTGATTAAGATGATTAGTTATAGAAGAATAAATCTGATAATCAGAATCCTCATGAAATTCTATGCTGTTTTAAAAAATAATTCATCAAAATTAGATGAAATTTTCTCAAGTTATGAGCATTTGAAGTTCATAAGGAAGGTTGAATTTGAATGGAAATTACCTACTAAAAGTGATGAAATTACTTATTAAAACTTTCCCCATAGAAAAGATGGGTGAACCAGTTTTCGATGCCACAAGTTTCACGAAAATTTGACCCCGTATGAGCAAGTTATGGTGAAAAGAAAAAAAGACCCTATTTAGGGCATGAGGAAGACAATAGGCAGGTCTGATAGTTAACAGTGACCACTAGCCATTTGGAAAGATGTGGTCACATAGGTGGTTAGCTGCAGTGGTTAAGTTTAGTGGTCAAAAGTTGAAATCGGCCCCTGGTCACCCATGTGACCAGGGGTGAACTAAAAGGAAAAAAAGAAAAGAACTAAGGGGATAGATGTCCCCTTGCTCCTTGGTCACTAATGTGATTGCGACACAATGTTAGGGCAGAATTTGTGGTTGTGATTTTGTTCACTGTTTGTTTTTTGTTATAATTTTTGTTTTTGTTGCTTGTTTGTGGGTGTTGTAGGTTAGGGTTACAAGGTAGTGGATGAGTGGAGGTTAGGGTTAGGGTTTTGGAGCACACAAGATGAGAGGTGTAAGGAGAGTGGCGGGGAGGCAAAGAGGGCATGGGGAGGAGTTTGCACATGGCAGAGAGAGCATAGGGAGGAACTCTATAGGGTGTCAACCAAGTGGAGAGAGGGGGAATGCGGCGGCAACGAGGCTTAAGGTGGTGTTGACTACGTTGGGGGGTGGCGATAGATCTTTGGGAGGTGGAGACCGATAGTGAGGAAGGGGCTGCAACAGAGTATTGGGGGTGGTAGAAGTTGGCGTTAGGGAATTTAAAGCTGACTGGGAGATGAGTAGGGCCGGTAGGGATTATGGGTGACAGGGAGTAAATTTTAGAAGTAGCAACCAAGGAGATATGGAGTAGGGGTTTTGACGAACTTCACATAAGACACAAAATAAATTCAAAATTTGCAACCAAATACCATTGAGAAACCAAGATGTTGTTAAACCTTCATGATTAAACAAACACAAATAGAAAATCATGAGATTGGTGACTTTGATAGAGCATACGACAGATCTGTACGGTACGGATCCATATGGATCGGTACTGTACCGACTGCTATATTAAAAAAATTCAAAAAAAAAGGGAGGAAACTATATCAAATTTTATGTTGATTTTCACCTGCGAGGCCTCTCGGACACAACGACGAGGTCTCTTTTTCCTAGGAGATCACCTAAAAAAGTCAATTTCCCAAACTTGACAAAAAATGTTAGATTCACGATAGGTTCACCAATGTAAGCTAGGGAAAATCAGGGCATAAATCACTAACAACAATCATGAAACCCTAACTCAATAATGAAGTACAAGATAACATAGAAATCAAAGAAATAAAGAAAGTAAATCTAAATCTCTATGCTAAGCTTGGCTCTCCTCCATTGCTCTTCTCCATTTTGTATAGGATGCAAAATATCAAAGATTGAACATTGTTCTTGGATGAATGTTGATTGCTTATTTCAGCAGCATAACAATAGATGAAAGATGAATGAAGAGATGATCTAGAGTCATTTCAACAACATAATGTTACTTGAAGATGGATCCCCCAAATGGCTTGGGTGAGGCTTGATTTATAAGAGATGATGATAAGGATTTATGTATAGGATTGGAAGTTGATTTGAATGATGTGGACAGTTGATATTGAATAGGGTTTCCCACTCCACAAGGAGTTGTAGTCATGTGACAAGTGTAGAGATAAGAATAGGGCTGACCTAATTTAAATAACATTTTATTTAAATTAGTTGGTAGTGTGACAAAGCATTAAATGAAAGTTGTAGTATGACACATAATTCAAATAAAAGATTATTTAAACTAGCACTTGCTGATGGTGTTAGGTTGTCATTGATGTCAAAAAGGTGTTTGGTCTTCATATGACAAGATGTCATACTTCAGGATGTAGTGTCAGTATTGGTGGGTTGTTGATCAAGCTACTTGTCAGTTGATTTGTTATTGTTTCATATGCTTCATTGTTCAGGAGATGGTTGATCAGATTGTTACAGGTTGTTTGGTTTATGTTTGCCACAAATAGAGATGATTTCTTGATCTTAGTATGACAAAGTTCACATGCTTCAGTAATGCAAGAAGCAATATAGATTAGGTATTTATGTTGGAGGGTTCACTTTGTATGTGGTACTTGATCAGGACTAGTTTGATCATATCAATTGTTGATGCTCATATAAGAAGGTTTAGTATATGTCTACAATATGTTGCTAAAAGTGTTGTGACATACAGATAGAGGATGATAGGTGCAGATTGTTCACTCATACTCAAGGTTACATTGTAATGTTGGTTAATATTCTTAAGTTTGAAATGGCAGTGACATCTTGTTTTTATGACAGTTGCAAATGGCATAATATTCAATGGCATGATCTTCATAATGGCAGTTTGGTAGTATGGTCTTACATTTGATCTTCATTTGTTGATAGTTGTGACAAGTGCAGAGGTATAAAGTGGGTTTCAAGTTTCTAATAGATTTCCCTTGTCAATATTGTTGTCCCATTAAAAATATATGCTCTCAAAAACCTAAACAAATCTAAGTCATCTTCCCTCAAACTCTACTCTACCCAATATTCATATTTCCTTTATATTTTAATGGTGATTGGGAATAGCAAGTGTATCACTTAACAATTACCTTTTGAAGGGGCTATTATACATCCCTTGACTGGTCCTCTCCTTAACTCACCATGTGAAGTGGTCTTCACATATGTCTTGAGCGCTAATGCAAGTCTTACTTCAAAGTTAGAAACTTTAATATCATCGGCCTTTCTCCTAGCAATACTATGGTGGTCAAGAGAACATCGAATACTTTATTATTGAATAAGAAATTTAATGTCTATTGAAAATGTTTTATGCTTTTAAAAAGGCATTGGTCATCACTCAAAAAGCCTGAGTGGGAATTATAAAGAAGGTTCAAAATACATCGAATGGGAAGCATGATTTTTAGAAAAAGGCATCCAATTGTCCTTAGGGAGCATAGTATATAGTTTATAAAGCTTCTAAGGAGGGAGCCTGATTCATGTTTGAAAAGCAAATTGCATCAAATTTAATGGGAGAAAGTTTGTATTGAATATGTTTTATTGAAAAAGGAGGGAGTCTGATTTCTATGAAGGTGATCTATGAAAAGCTTTGTTTATATAAAGCATAAAATGCACATGTTAATGGGCACGAGTTATGCCTTGTTTATAGAGCAATTTTTAAGGAAAGAAAATTATATAGAAACCATCGAATGAGCATCATTTAATTCAAAGGGTTGATGGCTTTGTTTCTAAAGGCATTTACTGAAAGAATCTTTAAAGCCATTTTTTAGGGAAATCTTTTCTATTTTTAAACTCTCTCTTGACATATGTCTTCAAAGAAGGAAATTTGTTTTTAAGAAGTTTATATATATTATTAATTCTTTTTATGGAGAGAGTTTATAATAGTGATTTTTTTTAAAGAAATTTGTGGAAGCTTAAGAGTTTTTTTCAGGATCACAATGAAAGATTTTTCAAGGTAGATTGATTAAATCAGTTTAAAGATATTTTTGCAAGAATATGAAGCATCTTTTAAGATGATTTATATAGAGAAGATGAATTTTTTTTCAGATGAAGATGTTTATGTAGATGTCAAGGGTCAGAAGGTGAAAACGAAACAAAAATCAAGAAGAAGCATAAAAATGAAAGGTTGTGAAAAATGAGGGCCAGAAAAATGTGTTGGCATTTGGTGAATGGATATCATTTTATGAAAATGATATTTACAAAAGAGGAGATTGATTATAATGGGATTTTATTTTTTCTTTCAAGGGCAGATTGAAAATTTATTGTTGAAGATATTCAATTGAACGAAGTTGAATTTGCAGGTGGAGCTATTTATTTTGGAAAATTAAAGGTTCTGGAAAGAGGAAAATAAAAGTTTTCTTTGAAGATGAAAGGATATTTTTTGTATTTCTTATAAATATTATTTTTGCACATGCACTGGGTGTGAGTGATGTTGTGCAGATCAACATGCAGAAATGAAGACATTTTTCTACAAGATCTTTTTAAAAAGAAAACATAGATTTATCAGATATTGTTATGTGTATCAATATGAAAAATTGAAGACAACTTGAATGATATAGAATGAACTAAATCAAGCAAGAAGACAATATGCAATTGAATATGTAGAGATAATCTAAATCAGGTGAATAAATTGATTGAGCATCAAATGCATGATTGAAGACATACACATGGAGAAATTACACATGAAGTTTGTATTATGTAGAGATGGGATATTGAATTGAATGGAAATAAAGTAACCCTATAAATTCTTGGTTTTAGTTTGATTATGCATTAGGGGTTGGTGCTCCTTGAAGTTGGTGCTTCTAAATGAGTTAGGGGTTGGTGCTCCTTGAAGTTGGTGCTTCTAAATATTGTAATCAGTGAGATTTTTCATAAAGCCAGTGAGGCAGTTTTGGAGTGGTTTTTCTACCCCTGGAGGGTTTTCCACTCATGCAAATTTGTGTTTTGTTGCATATTGTTTTCATCTGTATGTGTGTATGTTAATACTTTGCAAATATTCTTCATTCTCAGTGTGCATATGTTTATCAATGATATCTTTCTCCTTGTGTTTTGAAAGTGAAAGTTTGCAAAAAGATTTGAAAATTCACACAACACTGATTCACCCCCCTCTCGGTGTTGTCCTTGACTCCTACAATTGGTATCAGAGCCAAGTTCCCTTTTTGAAGCTTAATCAACTCGGGTAAGTCTTGGTAGTGGAGTTCAATGGGTAAGTGCAAAAGAAATAAGAACATGAGAAATGTCAAACTTCATTCTAGTCAAAAGACACAAAAGACATCATCATACCAGATGTTGATATAAAGTTAGTTGATAAAGATGTTCCCCAAGTTGAATCTAATATTGTATTAGAAGAAAAAGTTTCAGGAGTTCCTCAGTTTGATGGTTCAGATTTTTCAGTTTGGTATGTTAGAATGCAAGTGTATTTATCCTCTTTAGGATATGATGTTTTAATGTCAGTTGAGAATGGTTATTGTATTACTGCAAATAACAAAGAAGCCCTTGAATGTAATGATATTGCAAAGAAGGCCATATTATCTGCTCTACCTAATGATGTTACTTGTAAAGTTATGGATTGTGTTACAGCTCAGGATATGTGGAGGAGATTGAAAAGAATTTATCAAGATAATGATAAAGAAGAGGACACTCTGGTGTGTGAAGAAAGTGGCAATGAACAGAGACTTTCAAATGAAGGAGTTGAAGTTCAAACCCAATCAGATTTAAAAGAAGCTAACATCACAAGTGATGATGATCAGGATTATGATGAACAAGATTGTGAGATTGATTTGGAAGGAGAGCTCATATATGCTCTGAGTGAGCTCAAGAATTATAAGAAAGAGAACCAGAAATTAATGTTGTAGCTGCAACAAGAAAGAGAATCTAAAGACAATGTACTTTCAGAACTTGAAATTGTATCTACAGATCTTGAAGAGGCTAGATGTCAAATTATAAGTTTAAAGACATATATTGATGATTCAGACAAACTAATTGCTAGATTAAAGATAGAAATTGAAGAAGCTAAGAGGATAGTTGATGTCTCAATATCTGACCTTGAAGTTAGAAGGATTGAGAATATGAAACTAGAGGGTGATATTATCAATATGAGAAAAGAGTATGATGGTCTCAAGGCTTTATCTAAGAAATATCAAGTGTTTGAAGATAGCTCAAACAAGTTGCATGAGATGTTGGGCAAACATAAGCATCATAATGACACTACTAGTTTAGGATTTGAAGGAGAATGTTCAAAAGTCAGAGAGACTCCTAGAAAGAAGATTGATTTGAATGCTACCATTGAAAACAAAATGCATAATCAAAGAAGAAGAAATTTCAAAAGAAATGCTCCTGTTAGACAAGCATACATGTACAGGTATAATTATTCTTTTAATGGTTATTGTTAAACTTGTAATCAATTTGGACACAAATCAGTTAATTGTAGAAGAAATACTGATATTGTTTGTTACAAGTGCAATAATGTTGGACACATACAAAGAAATTGTAAAGTGCATAGAAGTTATGATCCTACATGGAAGCTTAACATGAGTGCTCAAAGGTACTATCAATTATTTGATTATGATTATAACATAGTTTGTTATAATTGCAATTTTGTTGGTCATAAAGCTCATAGTTGCAGAAAAGTATCATCTAATTTGATAGGTTGGAAATGGAAAGAGGCAAAAAAGGTTTGGAGGAAGAAAGCACTTGTGAAAATTTGGAAGCAGAAAGAAAGTAAAGAAAAGTCAAAATCTAATCTTGTGCATTTTGCACAAGTCACTTCATCAATTGCATAACAGATAGCATGAAGTGAGGGGTAGTTATTCATGTTCTATCAAGTATCCCCAAAAGGGTTTCAGTAAGAAGATTATTTGATGTTTATCAGTTTGATGATCTTGTTTTGTTGAATTCATCTTTGATAATGTTTGACAGTGATACAGGTGTTCATTGACTTATTTTTACTTTCAAGATATTGAAAAGGTGTTTCAAGAGTTCAAATACACAAATTGTTAGACAAATGATCCTGATTACAAAGGTTGAATTGTCATGGTATTGCAATCCAAAGTGTTTTGGAAAGTGTTGTTGCAATAAAATCTTGATTTACTGATTTGAATGATAAAGTCAAGAGACATCAGTTCTTGTTGATTGCAATATGTATCAGATATAGTTTTGAATATATATCAGATTTGACATTGTGTTGTAAAAAGGTATCTTGTGCGGGAGGATGATCTTTATTCTTGGTTGCAGAATGAATGTTCATTTAGAAGTGATCATTGGTGCAATGATTTGACATGTTCTTTGTTGGTCTTCCTCATTAATATGGTTCAGGAAGGTATGTGTAAATTGTGTTATCAGGTATGTGCTTCAAACTATATCAATCTAGAGTTACTTATGACATTGATGGTGAGCCTTGTATTTCATCAAATTCTTCAATCAGAGGTAGTTAAAGAAAAGTGTTTGGGAAGGTTTTCTCAAGAGTGGTCTTCATATGTTGAGATGTGATTATGACATCCTTGCACAGAGTTTCAGTTCATCAAAGGAGTTGGTATTTGAGTGCAGAGATATGCCAAGTTTTCATCATCATATTTGTATCAAGAAGTGGTATTATGTTGAGGTTGGCATACATGTTTCTTTCTAGCAGGCTAGTGCTTCTTTGTGCAGATGGTGTAATAGTGATGTTTGTCCTTGTAAATGATTGACAGTGGTATTTATGAGCAGTGATTTGTTTGTGAACTTTAACATAGGGGAAGCAAATAGATTCATTGGAGATTTATCATGTGGGTCAAAAAGTGTTGTTGATTGAAGAAGAATTGTTTGTTTTGAAAGTTTGTCTTTCAATCACATGTGATGTCATCACGAGTGTGTCAGTCTTCATCTTCATAATGGTATTGTGCTTCAGATGTAAGTTTCATGGTATCTTTTTTCTCTCAAGTTTGAAATGTTGATGTTCAGGATAAGTTTAACAAAATTGCATTCAGTGCCTTCAATACTTCAAAAGACAAGTGGTATCAAAGATTTTGGTAAGTGGTTCTAATTTTTTTTGGTTGAAGATAACAAGATAACAGGAGTTTATGTCTTCAAAGCCCTCATAATGCAATGCATTTGTAAATGTTATGATCAAGTTCTAACACCTTTCAGTGGAGTTATTTTCTCAGGGGGAGATAATAGTCTTTGTCATCAGATGTCAAAAAGGGGGAGAAAGAAAAAATGTTTTATGGAGTTTTGCCATCAATGACAAAGGGGGAGATTGATGGTGTTAGGTTGTCATTGATGTCAAAAAGGTGTTTGGTCTTCATATGACAAGATGTCATACTTTAGGATGTAGTGTTAGTATTGGTGGGTTGTTGATCAAGCTACTTGTCAGTTGATTTGTTATTGCTTCATATGCTTCATTGTTCAGGAGATGGTTGATCAGATTGTTACAGGTTGTTTGGTTTATGTTTGCCACAAATAGAGATTATTTCTTGATCTTGGTATGACAAAGTTCACATGCTTCAGTAATGCAAGAAGCAATACAGATCAGGTATTTATGTTAGAGGGTTCACTTTGTATGTGGTACTTGATCAGGACTAGTTTGATCATATCAATTGTTGATGCTCATATAAGAAGGTTTAGTATCTATCTACAATATGTTATTAAAAGTGTTGTGACATACAGATAGAGGATGATAGGTGTAGATTGTTCACTCATACTCAAGGTTACATTGTAATGTTGGTTAATATTCTTAAGTTTGAAATGGTAGTGACATCTTGTTTTTATGACAGTTGCAAATGGCATAATATTTAGTGGCATGATCTTCATAATGGTAGTTTGGTAGTATGGTCTTACATTTGATCTTCATTTGTTGATAGTTGTGACAAGTGCAGAGGTATAAAGTGGGTTTCAAGTTTCTAATGGATTTCCCTTGTCAATATTGTTGTCCCATTAAAAATATATGCTCTCAAAAACCTAAACAAATCTAAGTCATCTCCCCTCAAACTCTACTCTACCCAATATTCATATTTCCTTTATATTTTAATGGTGATTGGGAATAGCAAGTGTATCACTTAACAATTACCTTTCGAAGGGGCTATTATACATCCCTTGACCGGCCCTCTCCTTAACTCACCATGTGAAGCAGTCTTCATATATGTCTTGAGTGCTAATGCAAGTCTTACTTCAAAGTTAGAAACTTTAATATCATCGGCCTTTCTCCTAGCAATACTGTGGTGGTCAAGAGAACATCGAATACTTTATTATTGAATAAGAAAGTTAATGTCTATTGAAAATGTTTTATGCTTTTAAAAAGGCATCGGTCATCACTCAAAAAGCCTGAGTAGGAATTATAAAGAAGGTTCAAAATACATCGAATGGGAAGCATGATTTTTAGAAAAAGGTATCGAATTGTTTTTAGGGAGCATAGTATATAGTTTATAAAGCTTCTAAGGAGGGAGCCCGATTCATGTTTGAAACGAAAATTGCATCGAATTTAATGGGAGAAAGTTTGTATTGAATATGTTTTATTCAAAAAGGAGGGAGTCCGATTTCTAAGAAGGTGATCTATGAAAAGCTTTGTTTATATAAAGCATAAAATGCACATGTTAATGGGCATGAGTTATGCCTTGTTTTTAGAGCAATTTTTAAGGAAAGAGAATTATATAGAAACCATCGAATGAGCATCATTTAATTCAAAGAGTTGATGGCTTTGTTTCTAAAGGCATTTACTGAAAGAATCTTTAAAGCCATTTTCTTAGGGAAATCTTTTCTATTTTTAAACTCTCTCTTGACATATGTCTTCAAAGAAGGAAATTTGTTTTTAAGAAGTTTATATATATTATTAATTCTTTTTATGGAGAGAGTTTATAATAGTGATTTTTTTAAAAGAAATTTGTGGAAGCTTAAGAGGTTTTTTCATGATCCCAATGAAAGATTTTTCAAGGTAGATTGATTAAATTAGTTTAAAGATATTTTTGTAGGAATATGAAGCATCTTTTAAGATGATTTATATAGAGAAGATGAAATTTTTTTCAGATGAAGATGTTTATGCAGATGTCAAGGGTCAGAAGGTGAAAATGAAACAAAAATCAAGAAGAAGCATAAAAATGAAAGGTTGTGAAAAATGAGGGCCAGAAAAATGTGTTGGGATTTGGTGAATGGATATCACTTTATGAAAATGATATTTGCAAAAGAGGAGATTGATTATAATGAGATTTTATTTTTTTCTTTCAAGGGCAGATTGAAAATTTATTGTTGAAGATATTCAATTTAACGAAGATGAATTTTTGCAGGTGGAGCTATTTATTTTGGAAAATGAAATGTTTTGAAAAGAGGAAAATAAAAGTTTGCTTTGAAGATGAAACGACATTTTTTGTATTTCTTATAAATATTGTTTTTGCAGATGCACTGGGTGTGAGTGATGTTGTGCAGATCAACATGCAGAAATGAAGACATTTTTCTAGAAGATTTTTTTGAAAAGAAAACATAGATTTATTAGATATTGTTATGTGTATCATTATGAAAAATTGAAGACAACTTGAATGATACAGAATGAACCGAATCCAGCAAGAAGACAATATGCAATTGAATATGCAGAGACAATCTAAATCAAGTGAATGAATTGATTGAGCATCAGATGTAGGATTGAAGACATACACATGGAGAAATTACACATGAAGTTTGTATTATGCAGAGATAGGATATTGAATTGAATGGAAATAGAGTAACCCTCTGAATTCTTGGTTTTAGTTTGATTATGCATTAGGGGTTGGTGCTCCTTGAAGTTGGTGCTTCTAAATAATGTAATCAGTGAGATTTTTCATAAAGCCAGTGAGGCAGTTTTGGAGTGGTTTGTCTACCCCTGGAGGATTTTCCACTCGTACAAATTTGTGTTTTGTTAAATATTGTTTTCATCTGTATGTGTGTATGTTAATACTTTGCAAATATTCTTCATTCTCAATTATGTGCATATGTTTATCAATGATATCTTTCTCCTTGTGTTTTGAAAGTTAAAGTTTGCAAAAGGATTTGAAAATTCACACAACACTAATTCACCCCCCCTCTCAGTGTTGTCCTTGACTCCTACACTTGCACCCATAGAAGGTTCAATGAATAGGCCGATAGGAACAACCGATGACTCTAGAAAATTTTCCGGCGTGAACTTTTTTTACAACGTGAGACAATTTTCTGAGCACTATAATGCTCACATATAAAAGCCTATCGAGTAATTATGAGAGAGGGACATGTGTTGGAATGAGGTTGAAGGTGAGGAGTAATTCAAATATTTTATTTAAATTAGTTGGAAAATGGGAGAGGGCTAATTTAAATATTTTATTTATTTAAATTAGAGGAAAGGTGGGAAATTAATTAAATAAATAGGATTTATTTAATTAATTGGCTAGTGGGATAAATTGGATTAGGATGGGAAATTAACTAAATAAATAGGATTTATTTAATTAATTAGCTAATGAAAGGGATCTAGGACAAAATGTCATAAGATATCTTAATGTATCGACAAGGTGATGTTGTAAGACATGGCCAATTTTAGGTGTCTACAGCTGGCAAGGGCCCAGGTAAAAGAATCCATCCAAAACAAATTACACTAAAAGAGAATTGATCAATGTGGATAGTGAGGTAATGGAGGAACACCTAGGCATCCTCAGGGATGAATGTACTGTAATAAAAGCTTAAAATTTATGTCCTCTAGAGTTGATTTTCTCTATTATTTCTGTGTTGTAACTCTATTGTCATGTTTGGTTTTTATTGTTGGTTAATTATGTGGTATTCCACTTCTCGTGGAATCTTGTTCCTTGTTAGTTTCTTGTTTAAGACTTGTTGTAATTTTGTATCCCATTTGTAAAAGGGTTTGGGGCCTTTCAAAAACCCACTTTTACCCTTAATATAAAAAAATATCACCTATCCTCTTTCACAGTGCAAATGTGGTGATCTTCTCTTAGACATTCAAGAGGATAAAATCTACAAGATATAATCAAATGATTTATTGTCCCTTCTTGTCCTAATTTATCTAATCTTCATTATACATTACTTTAGGCTTTCCTTCCTATTGTCACATAGATTTGCACCCAGTGTTGAAGGCTTTTAGGGCTCCAACAATCTAGTGAAACATTGAGATGACCTCCAGGTGTGGGACCCTACAAGGAGGCCAAATCTCCAGAGAGAGGCCAGTTCCTTTGCTGAATGGGAGATTCAGCTATTCCTAAGACTAAACCTAATCTATGCACTATTGAGGAAAAGGGGAAGAAGGATGAACTAAAAATGAAAGGGGGTGATACACCAGGTTTGAATATGAGAGCCCTCACAGAACTGAGAAAATGCACAAAATAATTAGATATAGCTAATAAACATACATAGATCCAATAGATTTTAACAGAGGCAAGGAGAAAGAAATGATTTGAAAGGAATTAAACATTCACAAACACATCATCCTTAGATCACATAGAGTTAAAACCAAAATGAAGAGGTAAAATAACTAGAATACATTCAATTTGGAGGCAAGGTTATTGTTGATGAGCAGGATTGCACCCATTATGCAGAGCTATGAAGCTTAGCAATCTTGTGTAACATAGGATCAAACTCAAGCTGTGGGTGACCTATGGTGAGCTTGAACCTCCAGATTATGAGCTAGTTCCCTTATAATATTCAATGGATCTATAACTTTAATATGTAAAAGGGTTAAAATGATCTACTAAAAGCACTAAAACTATAATCTAAAGTATGGTGATGCACCTAAATTTGATGGAAATTGACAATCTAACTCACAATAGATCTCAGAAAATATGTCCACACAAACCACTTTTGGCAATTTGATCACATAAATATTTCTAAGGGAGGCTGGAAATGATTTTCTTCTTGAAGGAAAAGGGGTTTTCACAACATAAAAGAAAATTATTCCAGTTGCACAGCCTAAGACCTATGATTTTCAATGCTATCTAACACATGCAAGTATGAATGAGACAATGATTTTAAAGGTTATGATGTTCAAACACAATAAAATCTCATAAATAATTTACAAAATCTGCATTAATGGAAAGGTAGACACTTGATTCAACTGAAAAATAAAGGAACAATTATATAAAAAGACAAAGTATAGAACCTATAACCTGCTGTAATCACTATAAATCTACAATAAGTGAGTTAAAAAACCTTCTTTCTCTCTCAAAGTGTAAAGAACAAAAAAGGCAAGAACTAGAAAAGCATAATCTTTTCTTACAATATATAATATGCTCTCTTGAAGAGACCTAGAAAGGTAAATTGCAGTGAACTGCCTCTAAAAATAAGCTCTCAAAACTAATCCACGAGCAAGCAAGAAAATCCCTAAAAATAAGGGCTATAACTATCCCAAATTGAGCTAAACAGCTCCAAACTACTCTCCTCTATATGTTTGACCAAAAAGTTGACCAAACTCTCCAATTTTGACCCCAAAAGCCATGCAAAAGCTCCAAAAGACCTCAGTTATCTATATCCTTCAATTTTGCATGATCTTGGGGCATGTGAGCAAATAATAAAGTAATCTTTGCATGATTACTTTACTATGAGTTTCAATTTGTCTTATCTCTTTGATTTTACAACTTGTGGCAAAATAATAAAGTAATTTATAATGATATTACTTTATTACTTGTTTACATTAATCTAGTTGTAAAATCATGCAAAATTGGATGTATTTGCCCCTTTAGAAGATAAAAAGCAAAAATAACCTCTTATGTCTCTCGTGCAAAAACATGTCTCTCCTTTACATCATACTCTATGCATCATATTTCACCCTTAATACAAGGAAAAGAAATAAGGTTAGATCCCTTATGTCTCCCATGCATACATCATGCCATATATTATGTGTCATGCCATGCATCATCATGTAAAGACTCCCTTATGTGCATTACATATACATTTCATAACATCATATTTTATGCCTCTTTTATCTTACAAACTTCATCTTATACCCTAGCCTTACCTTATCCCTTTATGCATAATTCACCATGCCTTTGAATCATTCTTCTTATTTGACTTCATTCACATGCCTTTGCAAAAATACTATAAGGCATTTAGCCTTATCTTCACATCATTGTTTTGACTTTTGCATAAATCAAAAGGTAATAATATCATATGTGCCCTCACAAGCCCCTATGGCATGATGAGGTTTGATCATTAGGTTTCAAAGACTTCAAGTCTTTACCATGGTGAAAAGAGGATAAAAATGATTTATTTTTTAACAAAAGTCAAAAAGACACCATGATTTTGGCTAGGGCATCGAGCAAAAAGGCAAGTAAAACCTAAATTTTACTTGCCATTTTCATTTTCTCTTTTTGCTGCTCCTCTCTCAAACCACCACCATGGTCGCTTAGGGTTTGAAGTACTTTCATGTCTCTCTACAACTTCCTGAGGTTTCTTGATGTATCTTCTTGATGACTTTGACAGGAAAAATAGAGGTGAGCTCGACCTGCACCAGTTTTCTCCATTTCTTCTTTATCTTTGAATGTTAAATGGGCCTACAGGACGCGGTCCTGAAGTTGTCTCTTCCTCATAATGCTTTATTTCTAACTGTGGTCTATTTCTTTCTGTGTTGGGCCGCCATGGTTGACTTCTTGAGCTCTTTTGAAATCAATATGAAGGCAAGAAACTTGGGTGAAAACCCACTGTCTGTAGCAAAAGTTATTCTAAACTACACATTGAATAAGGTAAGGTTTCTCATAATCTTGCATTATTCAAGTTTCTTGACTGTGTATTTTCTTGTATGATGAGGGTTTGGAAAAAATCTTGTGGGTTTATAATATTTTGAAAGAAAAATTCTTCCAGACTGCGGCCATACTCATTTTGCATACATGGCACTTTTGTTTTTTGTAGAAAAGAACTTGAACCATGAAAAAATGTAGCTCCTATTGAATCAAAAGTATTTTGGTTCTATTTTACAAGAAAAAAGAAACTAAACTCTCTGTATTAGTCACAATATGACAAGGGTTTGAAATTTTTTTTTTGTGGATTTGGCATTTTCTTGTAGAAACCCTTGCAACAGGTCATGGCCATCTCCACTGTATACATGTAGCACTTTGCATTTTCTTTCTGGTTCTTTGAAACTTTGACCTGTAGCAAAATGAATACTATTTTTCTTTGGCCTTCCTGCACATAAAGATGTGAGGGTTTTAAGTTTCTCTTTTCTTCCTATAGCAGCAACTAACTGGGTTCTTCATATCTTGAAGAAAATATGTTGTTCTTGGTTGTGTTTTACTTCTCACAAGGCATAAAAATATGAGGGTCTGAAATGAAACCCTACCCTTCTGTAATAGTAATAAACTATATTTTCATTCCTTCTATATTTTTTACCTCTTTGGCAGTGGTAATGAAATGGGTTTTCATTCTTTGTGAAGAAAAATCATGTATTGGCTTCGGCCACTGTATGAGATTATGAAGGTCTTCTTGAAAGTTTATAAAAAATGGAACAAAAATTGGTAACTATGCTCTGGTCTATTCTGCACTTACCAGTTCTTTTCTCCCTTCTTCTCCTTTGTCATGCCCACATTTCCCATGCGGTCACAACACACAAACACACGTGTCATGTCCACATTTGCCATGTGGTCATGACACAAACTACGAAAAACTTTTCTGCCTATCCCTAGGAACCCCCTTGCATGCATCTACGTGCTCGTTGGCATCATGCCTAAGGCATAAACATGTCAACATAACCGCAAATGTGAAGGCCGTCTAGGGGGTATGCGACACGTAGGGTGTCACTTCTAGGGTTAGATTGATTTAATCTGTACCCTAAGTTTCCTAGGTGAAGGTGATATCATCAGCATCGAACCCTATCTTAACTCAGATCGAAAAGTGATAAAACATTATGGTAAGATGGCGCATGATTCAAGTGGAAAGATGGAATGAAATAAATAAAACATCACATCAAAATAAACCCTAGGAATCTAGGAAAATTTTGGCAGCATAATGCGTTTTCAATAAACACAAAAATAAAATTTAAAATAAATCACCCTTAGGAAAATTAAGTAAAAATTAATAATAAAATTAAATCAAATTAAATAATAATTTCATAAATGAATTAAAATGAATTAATAAAATTAAATTAAATGACAAGACGTCAATAAGTCCAACGAAAAAATTGAGTTCGTCATTAAATACAATTTGGCAATTATATTTAATAACTAACTCAAAATTCAATAGAGGGAGGAGGAGAGTTTAAATAACTCTCCTCGTAAAATAATAATAATAAAGTAAAAAATCAACCAGATTGATAAGAAAAAAATCCCGCTAAGGTAAAATAAACTCAAGAGAAAAATTCTCCCCAATAAGCATAAAATAATCCCTCCCAGATTTAAAATTTAAGTCACAAGACTAATCAATTTTGCAAAATTTATCCCATTCCAAATTTGAAAACTAATTTAAGAGAATCCAAGAGATAAATTCAAACAATAAAATGAAAATAAAGGTTTTAAAAAAAATAAAAGGGTTAAAATAAATCAGAATGCAAGAATAACCTATTCTATATTAGAATCCCAAATTAAGAGCCCAAAATAAAACAAAAGAGGAAAATAGATTTTCCATATAAGAATAAAATAAACCCCTAAAATAAAATATTTTAAAACAATTGAAAAAGCCCTAATTTCCTCTATACACTAAGTTTTCAAAATGGAAGCCCTCGTTATAATTTCTATTGTTTTCTTTCTCATTTTATTTAGGTTTTGTTTTGCCTCTTCTTTTTTTTTCTTTGTTTTTCTGCCTCTTGCAAGTTATGGTTTGCTAAAGGAGGCCATGGTTAAATTTCTAAGTCACCCATTTTTGATAGCATAACATATTTTTATTGTCTTCCACTATTTTTGAAGAAGTTTAAATTATACTGGTTTAAAGATTGCAGGGTCGACGGCGGCGGCAGACATCCAGAGGAGGTGGAGAGGTGGCATGGCGCAGTGGCCATTTTGGGGCACAGCTGAGGGTTGGAAGCGGTGAAGGTTTGGGGAGGTGAAGCCGCAGAGAAGGGCGGCGGAATGGCAGCACTCGGCGGACGTGGGGCGTTGGACGGTGGAGTGTTTGGTGTTGTTGTAGGGCGTCGGCCGCGCGAGGCGAAGTGGTGGGGAGTGCGCGTAGGGGGGAAAAGCCATGGTCAAGGGTTTTGGGGGTGTGGGTGGAGGCTCCGCCTCCGCCACACCCTTATACTGAATGTAACGTTGGACTGTTGGCGCTGCCCACAGTCCGTTCCTCATATTTTTATTTTTTTATTTTTTATTTTTTATTTTTTTAATTTTTTCTCTTGACTATAAAATGAAACCTAAACCCTACACAGCATATATTATATGTGTATGCTTTTTTTTTGATACATAATATATACATTATATATATATATACAGTTTATTAACCAGCAAATACACAATATATTCTTTTATAAATATCTAAACAATGTTTAAACTTCAGTAATTTCCTTTAATTCACAACATATACACAGAAAGGAAATAAAAGGCAATAATGAGGTTTTACTCATTTCTAAAATTAATGAAACAGTCAAATGCATTTCTCTATCTATATATAAATGTTTACTAACACCCCCACCCATATTTTCTCACACAAAAACTCTAGGACAGAATACCAGTCCTCAACTATCTCCTTTTTTTTTATATCACGATAAATAGGAATATAATATATTTTCTTTAGAAGCATTATATAAGATAGAGGCTGCATTATATTTAGCAGCAACAAATGTTTTAGTCTATCAAGTAACAAACAAATAACCACTCTCCAAGTTTCTCTTTTCATGGCAACAACTAATACATATAAATTTTCATTTCAATATAACATAAAGGAATTACATTATATATATATATTTGTAAAGGAAAATGGCAGCAATATAAATACAACTTCACATGCATTTCCCAAACTTCATAACTCCACAAAAATAGGAAGTAAACAGCTTTAAATAGAATAACAAAATGTTTACATTTCACTAATATCACAGTCAACTCCATGGCAAATAACTAATCAAACCTTTGAAGAATAAAATACAATGAGGCCATAATGGCCATGGCTCCAACAGCCAACACAAAGAGACTATAAGAGTACCCAAATGAGCTCCAAAATGACTCCATCTCTTCACTTAAAACTTGCAACTAAACACAACAACAAGACAACAAAACCAGCCACTACGAAAATCTCTCCTCCCTATCGTAAACCCGCAAGTGGGTCACCCCCGAGCTAGGAAGGTAGGGATTCACACAGGTGATGAACATTCCACAACAAAATCAAGCACAACAACACAAAAACAAGCCATAAATTAAACACAAACTCAACTCATAAAAATGAGTTGTTGAGGGTAGGGAATGGACCCCTCAACTTCAAAGGGCTCCCAAATGATAAAATCTCAACTCATGGCCTCAAGCCAAAATCTCCAAAACACCACTCTCCACATAATCACAAATAATCTCCATGGCACTCTTGCCATTTAATAATCTCCTTAACAAATAAAAGCCCTCAAGGCATAAATACATAATGTGGGAGAGACCTTAGGGAGGTTCCTTTCCCTTACCCAAACAAGTTGAGCATTACCTCCATTGGAGGTGCTCTCACCATACTCCCATCCCAACCAAAACAATGCAAAACAACAAAACAACCAAAAACTATAACACAATACATTAAATAGCAAGGGTGAGAAAACAAATTTAAGAGGCTTACCGTCAAAGCCCTATAATGGAAGCACGTTTGGTGAAGAGCTCCAAGCCTTCCCAAGCCTTCCAATCCTTCAAGAAAATCCTCTAACTCTCCCAAACTCCTCCAAAATAGCAAGAAAAATTAAAATTGCAAGAACCCCACACTCCTCAACAAGAGGAGATAATATAGGCCATCAATTTGGCCTCGAGGAATGAGAAGGTGACACTTGTCACCTTCTCCTTCCTCATCCCATGCCACTTGCAAGGGAGAGGAAGTGTGAGGATGACAAGTGTCATCCTCCCATTCCCTCTCAAACCTCACCTTATCCACTTGTGCTCTCACACATGTGTGAGAGGACAAGTGGTGAGGTGGCAATCCCACTCACACCCTCAAGAGGATAAGGGATGCCATATGGCATCCTCTTATTCTCTCAAGGAGCCATCTTCCTCCAAGATTCTCTCACATGTGTGTGAGAGTCTTGGGGGAAGTCCCCACACACTTGGGAGTCTTGGAGACCTCCCAAGTCTTCCTTAAGAAAGGGTTCCCAAACATTGGGAAGGGAGATGAGTTTTTCCCAAGGCATGACTCATCTCCCACCTTTCCTTATTTCAAAATTTCGTCACTTTTACTAAACCATGGTTTAGAGTGGCCAAAAGTGAGTCAAATCTAGGGTTAGATAGTCCAAGTTGACCCTAGACTCAAGGGTAACCACCTAGGGTAACTTTTGGGACTCTAGGGTTCACAAAGGGGGTTAAAAATCCACTTTTAAATGACCCAAAATAAAATAAATACCAAGTGGTGTAAATCAAGTAAAAATTTATACAACACTTATTATTAATAAATTAGGCAAGGGGTACTAAGGCCAAATAATAAAATTAAATCAAGTACTTAAATCAACATTTGAATTCAAACGTGATCGTTATCCCTCTTGGGAATGGATCAGTTTTATAGGGGATAACATAGTGTGAATTCTACCTCTAATTTCCCATGGCTAGGGAATGTGAAACTTGCACATCTCGATCAAGTGTCAATCATATCATGAGAAATCATAGCTAAAGCAATTAGAATTAAATTCATGCAATCGCATACAACAATAATCACCAATACATAATTCCAAATTAAACTGCATTTTTCAATCTCATGTCAAATAGTCCACATCACATAAATAACTAAAATCTCATCACAAAAACATCATCACATATACATCTCATATGTCGAATCACAAAATAGCACCAAATCTAATCAAATCAAATCACATATGTCTAATCAATGTCCTATCATAGTCAGGAGATAAAAATTAAGTCTGCATAATGAACCATAGTCACTAAAAGTCTGATAATGTCATCAACTAAATATCATAATGATCAAAATAAGGGAGGTAAAATAATCGGCCTCACATCCTCCCCTCCTAAGACTAAACTTCCTCTTGGAAGTTGTCAAAAAGGTGTAGATAGAGTGCCCTCAAACTAGCTGCATCCTCCCAAGTCGCCGTGACCTCATCATAATGATCCCCCTGGAACCTAACCTGGTCCAGCTCTCGACCTCGAAGGCCTAGCGTCCGATGAGCCAATATGCGAATTGGCTCCAAAGCCAATTGCTCATTTGCCTCTACCTGTAAAGCACTCCAGTCTAGTACATGAGATAAATCAGATATATATCACCTCAAAACAGAAATATGAAAGACATCGTGGATACGTGACAAGCTAGGTGGCAATGCTAGACGATAGGCAACTGGTCCTATCCGCTCCAAAATCTCAAAGGGTCCTACAAACCGTGGTATGAGCTTAGAGCTGTTTCCATAACGGATAGGACTCTTGTGTGGCCGCACTCTAAGGAATACCCTGTCACCCACTGAGAAGCTCCGATCAATCCTCTTAGCATCAGCATACTTCTTCTTCCTATCCTGTGCCTCCTGTAACCTCTGTCTAATCAGTGTGACCTGCTGCTCCATATCCTGAACTAGCTCTGGACCAATGGCAACTCTGTCCTCTATCTGATCCCAACTCAATGGTGTCTTGCATGGTCTGTCGTATAAAGCCTGAAAGGGAGGCATACCTAACGAGCTGTGATGCCCATTATTGTAGGCAAACTCAACCAGATACAAATACTCCTCCCATCTAGACTGATGGTCCATAACATACATCTGAAGCATGTCCTCCAACACCTGATTCACTTGCTCTGTCTGTCCATCTGTCTCAGGATGATAAGTAGAGCTAAAGTTGAGCTGTGTGCCCAATGCCTACTGTAAGGCTCTCTAGAATGCTGAAGTGAATATAGAATATCTGTCTAAAATAATGTGGCGATGTACTCCATGCAATCTCACAATGTCGTCTACGAATACTCTCACCACTGCTGGTGCATTGTGCATTGTGCGTACAGATGAGAAATGCGCTACTTTGGTCAACTTGTCGACTATCACCATGATGGCATCATGGTGACGCGGAGGCATAGGAAGACCAACAATAAAATCCATGGAAATGGTGTCCCATTTCCACTCAGGTATCATGTGGGTATATAAGACTCGCTGGATGCTAATGCTTAGCCTTGACCCTCTAGCACTCAAGGCATCAAGAAACAAACTCTGCTATGTCACGTCTCATACCCACTTAATGGTACAGCTGTCATAAATTGGCATGCATCTTCTTCACCCCCAGATGTGTTGCATATGGTGCTCTGTGAGCCTTTGATAACACTACAGTATGTAGGTCACCTACGCGGGGTACATAGATGCGCTGTTGATGACGAAGTAACCCATCTGCCTCAAGTGAATACCCTGCAAACTTGCCCACAAGGGCCCTCTATGCACTGATCTCCTGCTGCACCTCTAGATACCACTCATCCTTTGACAGATGCTGAATAATGCAATCCCTCAAGTCCACACTCAGAGTCAAGGTCAAGAGCTCGTGGCACCTTCGACTTAATGCGTCAGCAACCATGTTCTCCTTCCCTTTGATGTAGTGGACATCAAAGTCATACTCGCAGAGGAACTCCATCCAACGCCACTGACGAGCATTTAGATTCAGCTGTGTAAAGATATACTGAAGGCTATGATGATCTGAATGGAGCTCAAAGTGATGACCCAATAAGAAATGTCTCCAATGAACTAGAGCATGAACTACTGCCGCTAACTCCAAGTCATGCATGGGGTAGTTTAGCTCATGGGTCTTAAGCTTTCGCGACTCATACGTGATTGCTCTACCATCGTGCATAAGCATGGCTCCCAATCCCTCAAGTGGTGCATCTGTGCAAACCATAAAATTTGCTGCAGGATCAGGAATTGCTAAAATGGGAGCGCTGGTAAGACGCTCCTTAAGGACCCTGAAGGCCCTCTCACACTGCTTAGTCCATAGGAAGCTCTTCCCTTTCTACTGAAGGGAAGTGATGGGGTGCACAATCTGAGAAAAGCCCTCAACAAAGCGACGGTAATAACTAGCTAACCCCATAAAACTCCTAACCTCTATCACACTAGTGGGTGCTGGCCAATCCCTGATAGCCCTGATCTTTGATGGATCTACTAAGATTCCATCGCCAGATAGGATATGCCCCAGATACTGAGCCTCTGTCCTAAAAAATGCATACTTCGCCAAGTTCCCATAAAGATTCTGCTTTGGCAAACACTATAGAACCTGACGAAGGTGCTCCTCATGCTCCTCCTTGTTCTGTGAATAGATCAAAATGTCATCAAGGAAAATGATCACAAACTGATCTAAATAGGTACGGAACACCCCGTTCATGAGACTCATGAATACTACAGGGGCGTTCATCAAGCCGAAGGGAACCACTGTGAACTCATAGTGGCCATAACGAGTCTGAAAGGCGGTCTTATGGATATCCACCTCTGTGGTACGTAGCTGATGATACCCAGACTTAAGTCTATCTTAGAGAACACCCTGGCTCCCTACATATGATCAAAAAGATCGTCAATCCTGGGCAGAGGATAACGGTTCTTCACCGTCACCTTATTAAACTACCTGTAGTCCATGCACAATCAAAGAGACTCATCCTTCTTCTTCACGAAGATGATAGGAGCACCCCAAGGTGAAATGCTCAGTTAGATGTGCCCCTTCTCCAACAGGTCCTCCAACTGTAACTTGAGCTCTGTGAGCTCATGTGTGGTCATCCTGTAGGGTGCACGAGACACTGGCTCGGCACCCGGCACTAAGCCTATGTGAAAGTCTACCTCACATTGGGGTGGCATCCCTGGTAGCTCTGCTGGAAATACATCAACAAACTCTCTAAGGATGGGATGATCATCCAAAGATGCCTCAGGCTTGTCATCTGATCTGTCACTCACTGTGATGGCGAACATCTAGCATCCCTTTTGCATGCAGCACTTAAGCTACTGAGCGGATATCATACACACTGTTGTGGGCTTTTGCATGCCCATAATCTCAACTAATGTACCATGGTCATCTAAACAGCTAATCGCCTTTCGACGATAATCTAGCTTGGCTTGATGAGCCGCAAGACAATCCATGCCCAACACCACATCATAGGATCCTAATGTCATGACTCTAAGGTTGTATACTGTGGTAAAGGGTCCCAAAGCAATCTCACAGTCGTGGACTAAGGCATCTACTGTCAACTTGGCCCCTGATTCCAACTCAACCACCCACCTATCCCTCTGCCTAGAGGCCACTAGCCTACAACGCTCCATGAACGATGGAGATATGAATGAATCAGTAGTACCAGAATCAAAGAGAATAGAAATGGAGTTACCCCCAATCATACCTGACATCTCAATCACTGACGCCTAAAAATCAGCCTGACAGTTATCAACCACCGTGAACATATGGTGGGATCTACCCACATCACCAACAGTCTACTCAGATCCTCCTACACAAGGCTGTCCTCCTACTGTGAAACCCTGTGGACACTCTCTAGATAGGTGTCTAGCTCCACCACAAACATAGCAAAGGCCCCTAGCCTGTACCTATCCAGTCTGAGTCCTACTCGACTGCTGCTGCCCTAATCTGCTAGTAGACCCCTGCGAGCCCCTATAAGACTGCAGCGACCTCGCAGGTCCCGCAGGTGGTCCCTACTGCCTCTAATCTCTACGCGGGCCCTGCTGCTACCAACCTCTATTATGTCCCCCATGTGACCTCTGCTGTGTCTTAGCTCTCTGCTACTGCTGTTGCTGCTATTGTTGTGGGGGCCTAGGAGGTAAAGGTGCAGAACTGAATCCTCCTCTATGAGGTGGCTGTGATGGTCTGCGGAAACTCTGCTGATGCTGTTGTTGTCCACAATCTTGAAACTAAGGGCATGAACCCTGCCCTCATCCCTGAATCTCCTCAGTAATGTATGCCTTCTCAGCAGTATCACTCAAAGTCTGGGGATCTGCCATCCGAACATGCCCTGCTATACTGTGGTTCAATCCTTTAATAAACTTATGCACAGGAGTTTCTCATCATGGAGATACTCTACATATCTAGATAGCTCTGTAAACCTACCCTCATACTGTGCCACTATAAGTCCCCTCTGCTGTAGGTCACGGAACTCGTCTATGCGACGTTGTCTGTAATGGTCTGATAAGTAGCGTGTATTGAAGCACTCAATGAAGGTCTCCCGTGTGAGGGTGTCTAAAGAAAGGTGACACTTGCACTCCTTAGTGTGCCACTAGGTAGCTGCTGCATCTTGCAACAAGTGTACTACCACACGGGCCTTCGTGTTGCCCTCATAAGGATGCAACGCAAAACAACTATCTAAACTGATAAGTCAGGCCTCTTCCTCGGCTCCCTCTGTGGTCCCGACGAATGTAGGAGGGTTCAACCTCAATATATCCCTAATGGGGTCTCCTCTATCTCTAGGCCTCCTGATAGGCTCATCTGTATAGTAGTCATAAGGCCTGTGACCAAAGTGCTCTACTCGTACTGCCTCGTCATACCTAGCATGACGTGAAGGACTCCTGCTACGGGCCCTGTCGACCGAACCAACCTCCTCTGTCGTCGTCTCTGGCATCTCAATGTAAGGCTCCACACGTGGTACCCCTTGTAGCTCAATGCGAGGCTCCACACGTGGCATGACACGAGACTCATCTTGTGGCTCCACGTGTGGCTCCTCTTGCGGATCCTCGCAGGGCTCTATGCATGGCTCAACTATAGCCGGTGGAAGCCTATCTAGAACTGCCTGTAAAGCCTACAAAATCTGTGGCCCAATATCTGGTATGGCCAATGGTGCCTATGGTATCTGTGGGACTGGTTGTGCCTGCACCTCAGCTGAAGAGTCACTGTGAACCTCGGAGGATGACGTGCGGTGGGACTGTGCTCACCGAACTCATCAGGGAGGCATCCTACAAAAATGAGGTAACCACAAATCAGTCTAAGTTGTGGAAATAATAATGTGCCCAAACAAGCCCAGTGTTTAAACTTAGGCTCTGATACCAAATGTCATGCCTGCATTTCCCATGCGGTCACGACACACAAACACACGTGTCATGTCCACATTTGCCATGTGGTCATGACATGAACTACGAAAAATGTTTCTGCCTATCCCTAGGAACCCCCTCGCACGCGTCTAAGTACTCAGTGGCATCACGCCTAAGGCATAAACATGTCAACATAACTGCAAATGTGAAGGCTATCTAGGGGGTATGCGACACATAGGGTGTCACTTCTAGGGTTAGACTGATTTAATCTGAACCCTAAGTTTCCTAGGTGAAGGTGATCTCGTCAGCATCGAACCCTATCTCAACTCAGACCGAAAAGTGATAAAACATTATGGTAAGATGGTGCATGATTCAAGTGGAAAGATGGAATGGAATAAATAAAACATCGCATCAAAATAAACCTTATGAATCTAGCAAAATTCTGGCAGCATAACGCGTTTTCAATAAACGTAAAAATAAAATTTAAAATAAATCACCCTTAGGAAAATTAAGTAAAAATTAATAATAAAATTAAATCAAATTAAAGAATAATTTCATAAACGAATTAAAATGAATTAATAAAATAAAATTAAATGACAAGACGTCAATAAGTCCAAGGAGAAAATTGAGTTCGTTATTAAATACTATCTGGCAATTATATTTAATAACTAACTCAAAATTCAATAGAGGGAGGAGGAGAGTTTAAATAACTCTCCTCGTAAAATAATAATAATAAAGTAAAAAATCAACCAGATTGATAAGAAAAAAAATCCTGCTAAGGTAAAATAAACTCAAGAGAAAAATTCTCCCCAGTAAGCATAAAATAATCCCTCCCAGATTTAAAATTGAAGTCACAAGACAATAATCAATTTTGCAAAATTTATCCCATTCCAAATTTGAAAACTAATTTAAGAGAATCCAAGAGATAAATTTAAACAATAAAATGAAAATAGAGGTTTAAAAAAAATAAAAGGGTTAAAATAAATCAGAATGCAAGCATAACCTATTCTATAGTAGAATCCCAAATTAAGAGCCCAAAATAAAACAAAAGAGGAAAATAGATTTTCCATATAAGAATAAAATAAACCCCCAGAATAAAATATTTTAAAACAATTGAAAAAAACCTAATTTCCTCTATACACTAAGTTTTCAAAATGGAAGCCCTAGTTATAATTTCTATTGTTTTCTTTCTCATTTTGTTTAGGTTTTGTTTTGCCTCTTCTTTTTTTTTCTTTGTTTTTCTGCCCCTTGCAGGTTAGGGTTTGCTAAAGGAGGCCATGGTTAAATTTCTAAGTCACCCATTTTTGACAGCATAACATATTTTTATTGTCTTCCACTATTTTTGAAGAAGTTTACATTATACTGGTTTAAAGATTGCAGGGTTGAAAGCGGCAGCAATCATCCAGAGGAGGTGGAGAGGTGGCGTGGCGCGGTGGCCGTTTTGGGGCACAACTGAGGGTTGGAAGTGGTAGAGGTTTGGGGAGGTGAAGCCGCAGAGAAGAGAGGTGGAATGGCAGCACTCGGCGGAGGTGGGGTGCTGGACAGTGGAGTGTTTGGTGTTGCTGTAGGGTGTCGACTGCACGAGGGGAAGTGGTGGGGAGTGCGCATAAGGGGGAAAAGCCATGGTCAAGGGTTTCAGGGGTGTGGGTGGAGGCTTTGCCTCCCCCACACCCTTATACTAAATGCAACGTTGGACTATGGGCGCTGCCCACAGTCTGTTCCTCATATTTTTATTTTTATTTCTCTTGACTATAAAATGAAACCTAAACCCTACACAGCATATATTATATGTGTATGCTTTTTTTTTTATACATAATATATACATTATATATATATACAGTTTATTAACCAGCAAATACACAGTATGTTTACATTGTCATCAATTACATGAATTTTTCTTTTATAAATATCTAAACAGCTTTTAAACTTCAGTAATTTCCTTTAATTCACAGTATATACACAGAAAGGAAATAAAAGGCAATAACGAGGTTTTATTCATTTCTAAAATTAATGAAACAGTCAAATGCATTTCTCTATCTATATATAAATGTTTACTAACACCCCCCACCCATATTTTCTCACACAAAAACTCTAGGACAGAATACCAGTCCTCCACTATCTCTTTTTTTTTTTTTGATATCACGATAAATAGGAATATAATATATTTTCTTTGGAAGCATTATATAAGATAGAGGCTGCATTATATTTAGCAGCAACAAATGTTTTAGTCTATCAAGTCACAAACAGATAATGACTCTCCAAGTTTCTCTTTTCATGGAAACAACTAATACATATAAATTTTCATTTCAATATAACAGAAAGGAGTTACATTATATATATATTACAAAGGAAAATGGCAGCAATATAAATACAACTTCACGTGCATTTCCCAAACTTCATAACTCCACAAAAATAGGAAGTAAACAGCTTTAAATAGAATAACAAAATGTTTACATTTCACTAATATCAAAGCCAACTCCATGGCAAATAACTAATCAAACCTTTGAAGAATAAAATACAATGAGGCCATAATGGCCATGGCTCCAACAACCAACACAAAGAGACTATAAGAACACCCAAATGAGCTCCAAAATGACTCCATCTCTTCACTTTAAACTTGCAACTAAACACAACAACAAGACAACAAAACCAGCCACTACGAAAAGCTCTCCTCCCTACCATAAACCCGCAAGTGGGTCAACCTTGAGCTAGGAAGGTAGGGATTCACACAGGTGATGAACATTCCACAACAAAATCAAGCACAACAACACAAAAACAAGCCATAGGTTAAACACAAACTCAACTCATAAAAATGAGTTGTTGAGGGTAGGGAATGGACCCCTCAACTTCAAAGGGCTCCCAAATGATAAAATCTCAACTCATGGCCTCAAGCCAAAATCTCCAAAACACCACTCTCCACATAATCACAATTAATCTCCATGGCACTCTTGCCATTTAATAATCTCCTTAACAAATAAAAGCTCTCAAGGTAGAAATACATAATGTGGGAGAGACCTCAAGGAGGTTCCTTTCCCTTACCCAAACAAGTTGAGCATTACCTCCATTGGAGGTGCTCTCACCATACTCCCATCCCAACCAAAACAATGCAAAACAACAAAACAACCAAAAACTATAACACAATACATTAAATAGCAAGGGTGAGAAAACAAATTTAAGAGGCTTACCTTCAAAGCCCTATAATGGAAGCACCTTTGGTGAAGAGCTCCAAGGCTTCCCAAGCCTTCCAATCCTTCAAGAAAATCCTCTAACTCTCCCAAACTCCTCCAAAATAGCAAGAAAAATTAAAATTGCAAGAACCCCACACTCCTCAACAAGAGGAGATAATATAGGCCATCAATTTGGCCTCGAGGAATGAGAAGGTGGCACTTGTCACCTTCTCCTTCCTCCTCCCATGCCACTTGAAAGGGAGAGGAAGTGTGAGGATGACAAGTGTCATCCTCCCATTCCCTCTCAAACCTCACCTTATCCACTTGTGCTCTCACACATGTGTGAGAGGACAAGTGGTGAGGTGGCAATCCCACTCACACCCTCAAGAGGATAAGGGATGCCATATGGCATCCTCTTATTCTCTCAAGGAGCCATCTTCCTCCAAGATGCTCGCACACGTGTGTGAGAGTCTTGGGGGAAGTCCCCACACACTTGGGAGTCTTGGAGACCTCCCAAGTCTTCCTTGGGAAAGGGTTCCCAAACATTGGGAAGGGAGATGAGTCTTTCCCAAGGCATGACTCATCTCCCACCTTTCCTTATTTCAAATTTTCGTCACTTTTACTAAACCATGTTTTAGAGTGACCAAACGTGAGTCAAATCTAGGGTTAGATAGTCCAAGTTGACCCTAGACTAAAGGGTAACCACCTAGGGTAACTTTTGGGACTCTAAGGTTCACAAAGGGGGTTAAAAATCCACTTTTAAATGGCCCAAAATAAAATAAATACCAAGTGGTGTAAATCAAGTAAAAATTTATACAACACTTATTATTAATCAATTAGACAAGGGGTACTAAGGCCAAAATAATAAAATTAAATCAGGTACTTAAATCAACATTCAAATTCAAACGTTATCTTTATCCCTCTTGGGAATGGATCAGTGTTACAGGGGATAACATAGTGTGAATTCTACCTCCAATTTCCCATGGCTAGGGAATGTGAAACCTGCACATCTCGATCAAGTGTCAATCATATCATGAGAAATCATAGCTAAAGAAACTGGAATTAAATTCACGCAATCGCATACAACAATAATCAATAATACATAATTCCAAATTAAACTGCATTTTTCAATCTCATGTCAAATAGTCCACATCACATAAATAACTAAAATCTCATCACAAAAACATCATCACATATACATCTCATATGTCAAATCACAAAATAGCACCAAATCTGATCAAATCGAATCACATATGTCTAATCAATGTCCTATCATAGTCAGGAGATAAAAATCAAGTCTGCATAATGAACCATAGTCACTAAAAGTCTGATAATGTCATCAACTGAATATCATAATGATCAAAATAAGGGAGCTAAAATAATCGGCCTCACATCCTTACCTCCTATAGCTTATGATCTTCCTTCTATATCTCGAAGCTCTACTACTCTGTAGGTGAACAAAAGATAACATTCATGCTATTGCATTCCTATTACTTCTGTGTTCAAATCTCCATTTATGACAGCTAACTTTTGAAAGGGCAATGGTTCTTCTCTTCTTTTCTTACTGCTCCTTTTAGCATTATGTGCCTGTATATGATCATGCTTAACTCCATAGTTCACTTCTGTAGATAACTATATATCATATGCATTTATCTCTTTACTTTGTCTAATGCTTATTATGATTATATATCTTATGAGGTTGTTTCATCTCTCTTTATTCTTTATTGCTTTGCTCACATGCTATAAGGTTCATTTATTCATCACAAAACATGGGGTGTTGTTCCATCTTGACTATGGCATTATTGATTCTCTTGCACACTCATTGGCTTCTGTATATGCACTTTGTGGTACATTCTTGACTGTCTCTCTCATGACTCTACTGTGTTGTAAAGTATAGAAGATATGTTCATCTTGATGGTGCAACCACACTACTTCTGTGCATTATCACATGACTGTATATTGAGTTGGCATGTATTATGTATATTGCATCATCCTTTTGATAGCATTAGGAGCTCTTTAGTGCTTGTTCCACCTTGACTTTACTTGCTATTGGTATGGTGACACTATATCCATTTTTTATGCAATAAGATTGTCCCCAACTTGTTTGATTGTCTCTAACTCGTATAGAACTATTCTATTTCTATTGATGGACATGACTGTCCTCTTGTAATGTTGTTCCACATGCTTGGAAACTATCACTTTATTTTTTCCTTTTAGTTTCTCCTAACTCTGGCCTCAAGCAATCTATGTTCTTTATCCTCTTTGCAAAATGGTAGCTCTTGTAGCTTATGATTGTTGTCTTTGTATGAGGCATCTCTCTTTGTTGTTCTTCTCATATGGATATGGGCTCATGATGACATGATGACATAAATGTTTGATGGTTCTTATAACTTGCTCATTATGTTCCATGGTATGGCTGTTCATGTTATCACTTTATGATTATACCTTGGATGATATAGGATTGTTCATCTATTCAATAATAATGTCACACTTCATTCATGACAAAGAATGGAAAAGTACCTATTATCTTTAAATGCTTTGGCTGTACTCCTTGATATAACTATACTTCTTCTCTTGCACTTTGATCATTAATGAGATATGATTTGTGGCATGACATGAACATGATGTAAAACTGCTATTTGTCTATTCAATTGAATATCTGTGCACAATGGCATGACTTTGAGCATGCTGGGCTCAACCCGTATGGGAGCCCATTTTCTCCACATGCTTTAATAACTTCAAATCAACAACATAACTTTTCCTATACCTACATAGTGAACAAACAAGTTAGCATAAAAACATACCTTTGGAAGCTAATTGATTTCTCTCACGATGATATGATTTATTGCACATGTATGATTTTAATCCAATTGTATTGATGCATAATGACTGCAAGTTTATACTTTTGCTAATAAGGCATATGATGAATATGTATATCCAGAGCTTCTAACAAAACTTTTCTCCAACCTTGTAGGTCCACCATCTTGATTAGGAGCAAGAAGCTGAAGACATAAAGACCAAGCTGCCATATAGGAGAATCAACCTTCATGATAAGGCAATGATGGATATCACTTTCCTCATGTGTTCTTTTCCTTTTCTTTATCATCAGATGTATAGCTTGCATGCTTTGTTGCATTGGCTCAATTTAGTCATTCCCGCAGCTTGTGTGGGACATATTTAAACATTCTCTTAAATATAATCAGTTATTTTACCTTATGCAATGATTTATGTATGTTTGCTTTCTGAATCAAATGCATAGAATAAAACAACTGAATCTGATTTGAAACACATGTTTAAAACATGAAGATAAAATGACAGTTTATAAATACCTTTTTCTTTGCACTAAATTGTGATATCTGAATAATTTAACATCATAATTGAAAGATAAAACCAGTTAGATACCTGTCATTCTTTGAATGTCTGCTCTCTTGTCATTAGACCAATTTTCATTTATCAGGATGGTTTGACAGTTCTGATTGGATTGTCACATTATCCTGATAAATGATCCTCTATTGTTCTCTTGCCAAGATATCAGGCATTTAACTAAGAGATCATACACTTAAATTTTTTTCTTTATCTCCTTTTGTGACAACTGCAATTCAGGCCTTGCTAAATTAGGCGTGAACATAATTTAGTAATAGTTATAGTAGAGGAGTGCTCTATTTTGGATACAAAAGCATCAGACTAACTATTTTCCAACCATGTCTTCTATCTCCAATCCCCATTAAATTTTACATTCATGCATATATAGCATCTGATTCCAAATGACCTAATTAGGTTACAATAAATTCACCCCTATGGACTTTGTTAGAAGATATTTCTTCCCAAAAGGAATTTCTATCTACAAGAATTTAATGTAAAAAATATCTGGAGTCCATAGGTAGCTAAGAGATATTTTCTCCTTTAATGCGAGCAGCTGACTCATTGATCTACAACCATAAATGCAACAAATATCTAAAAAGGGGCAGCTAAGAGATATTTGGGTCTGCATTGATGACAAATGAATCAGATCTCCCCGAGAAAAGCTTTTACAACAATTCAAATTTTTGAACCTTTAGGTCTCTGTATCTTTCATCAATTCGAACTGATTCTTTTGAATAATTCAACCCCTGAATTTCCCTTGGCGGTAGAGTCTATTATTTCCCTAATCAGCAAGATTTCCTACCTTGGGGGATGCTTGAGAGTCTCTTTTGAATCTTAACTATAGATGAGTACTTTTAGAATCAATGACCATCACTTTCCCCTTTGATTCTGTGTTGACTCCCAACGACTCTACCTATATGGTAAATCATGGCTCCATGGGGAGCCTAAACAAGGCTCGACAAAGACAAGAGTCTCCGCAAAATATGAAGTGGCATATTGCGTCTACGGGTGAGTCAGACTCTTCCTTGGTGATGTCAACATGTCAGGGCCACCCAAATGGAGCCTGTAGAATGTGCCACTTGTCACAATGGTGCACACCTGAGGAGCCTCTCTTTGAAACCTTTTGAAGAGATGCACCGAACTGCCGCGTGTCCCAAATAGTCCTTCCTTTGTGAATATGGCAGAAGGTACCACGTGTCCCAATGGCACAAGCTAGGAGAGACTTACCTTTCTTTGTCTTGGGAGGTGTGCAGGGCTAACACATGGAGGCTTCTGTGCAGTGAGGAGAGTCTCACTTTGTTTCTAATGAGAGTCTACAGAAGGTGCCACGTGGTGCAATGACGCACACTGAAGAGAGTCTCCATTGTTTCCTTTGAGGAGGAGCACCAACCTGCCATGCATCCTTTAGGGTCTCTCTGAAAGTGTGGTGGAAGGTGCCACTTGTCACGATGGTGCTAGCTGGGAGAGCCTTTGAGTCTTTTGTGTTAGGGAAAGCATGGGGCCAACATGTGGAGGCTTCTGTACAAGGGAGAGAGTCTTTTATTTGATGGGGAGAGTCTGTGCTAGGCCAAAATATGGCATGATGGAAAAACATAGAGGAGACCCTCACCTTCTTCCTGCCAGGAGCTGTGCCAAGCCACCACGTGGCAACTTTCGCTACCTCGAGAGAGAGTCTTGCCTTAGATCCTTTGCAAACTCGTTGAAGCCATTTGAAGAGCCCTGCAAAGGATGGATTCTCAGTGAAAAACATGTGGAAGACATGTAGAACTCTGTGGAAACTCGTAGCATTGTTAAAACATAAAATGAGGCCCACCAAAGAAGGAAGTCTTGGTGAAGGAAGAAAAGCATCTATTGATTGGATGTTAAGTTGTACAACTTAAAGGTCCCTTTAAGCACGTGCAATAAAAGTTGTTTTAAAAGAGGGCTGCGCTAGGTAAATGAATACAAGGGGCCTAATTTTTGTTAGGAGATATGTGTGGCCGACATGTGGAGGCTTCCATGCGAGAGGAGAGTCTTCTTTGTTTTGTTGAGAGTCCGCGCTTGGCCAACACGTGGCACGATGGCACAACATAGAAGAGGGTCTTTTGCTATTTTTCTTTAAAGTTGCACCATGCCACCATGTGGCATGATCCGTGTGAGGTTGTGTCTCATAAAAGACTCAATGAAGGCTCGAGCATGGGTAACAAGCGGTGACTCAATGGATGGGGCTGGTAAAAGAGACGACCTGCCTAGACTCAAAGTTGTAACTTAAAAGACTCTCATAGGCAATAGCAGGTCAACATGAAATTATATCAAAAAGCACACTACTCTACAAACAGACTCTAATGGTTTAGGGTTTATGCCTCAGGGATAATATTTTTTCAGTTTATAAACCTTAAACCCTAACAAAAGACTCACAAGCAAGGATGCATGGCACAAGGTTCCAAACTGAAACTCTATCTGTAATCTTGTTTTTTCTTCCCTTTATTACGAAACATATAGAATTTTGAAGATTTTCTAGGCTTGCAGAGCTAGGTTTTCAATGGTTTCAACAAGATTTTAAAGGTGGACCATTTGACTTTGAGCAGAGGAAAATAGGTCAACATTTTGGTGACCTCTCAGGGATGTTTACCTGCTAAACAAATAGACCAGTGGCCTTAAGCATCCATTGGGCATGGGGTCTAAAAATAGGCTGCAATAGGTCAAAACAATTGAAACCTACCTCTAAAACACACCAAAAAGGAAATAGGCTAGCATTCTCCTAATGACAATGTAGCCTTTGCAAAAGCACTTAGGGAAAGTAAACCTAAAACTAAAATAAACCTACTCTAATCCTAAGCTAACAACAAGGAACTGGGCTCAAATAAAGCCATTAACAGGTTCTTGAAAGCAACTTCCCTTTCTTAACAATTTGCAATGTTTCCCATGCATGTGGGCAGCTAAAAAGAGGTGGAGAAGGGTTGGGCATATAACAAGTAATGAAAAACTTCCCCAAGAACAAAGAAAAACTCACCTATCCACTTGTATTGATTACAAATGTAGTTGCCTAAAAGTGGATAAATGGGTTGATCTAGCCCTTTTTGATGTTCATCCTCATGCTTTAAAAACAATCATGACAGGTAGGGACTCTCTTTGATATGTCTGTAGCTGGGCTAGATACCTGATAGGGCATCCCACTGAAATGACATGCAAGCCATCACTACTACATGTATGTCTATTATCTAATTTTACAACCTTCTGCTATTGGTGTGAATGTTTTGGCTCTTGTGTCTCAATGGGGTTTAAGTCTGCCTCCACCTTTTGATCATGATTTTCTAAATTAGGCTCAGAAAATGAGCCATGTACATGATCAACAGAGAAATCCTCCACATGAGAACAAATCCTCAATTTGTTCTTGCCTAAGTTCAATCTCCACATCATCATTCTCAATAAAATATGAGAGCTCCTCAAACAGGTCTATCTCAACAGCCTCAACACCTTTCAGCATAGAGCAACAAATATTCTCTTTTTCAAAAGCTGAGATCTCATTGTCATAGTTGGCTTCACCCTGCAACAACTTCCCAACATCCTCCATGTCTATATGCTACTCTAGAACTACCATTAATATTGGCATTTGCATGCCTTCCTCTTCTTGAATGAATATGGGCAGCTCATGAAATAGAGCAACATCATCAGCCTTTGGAGTAATCTCTGCAACAGGCTCATCCTCAGTTTCCTTATCGCTTGACTATAGTTCTATTGGGTTTTGTTTGAGTTTTCTCTACAACTGAAGGTTTTCCCCATGCAATGCTTGCATTTCAACATTGTTTGCTTGATCAGATGCATGGGAAAAAGATTCAAAAGAACCAAAATCAAGAGGACTTAGCCCCTTATCTAAATTAACAATACTCACAGGTGCAATAGGTTCAAATAATTCCACCACTGTGAATGTAGGAGCAACAAACTGCTCCTCATTAGTTTCATTCTCTTCCACCTCCACCTTTGGCCTATCTTTCCAATTAGCTTGGTAGACAATAGGTCCACCCTTGAAAATTAAAATAGTATTAAGGAAAGATGTCTGGATATCTTCTTGAATTTCTTGGAGGGGAGAGGGTTCTAGGCAAATATGTTCCTGGGGAATGATAGACTGAGTTTGCACAGGAACATGGTCTTGTGGACGAAGAGAGGCTTTGAAGCCTTGGAACTTATGAAGTCGAGGCTGCTCCTCCATAGGGCAAATTGTAGTGATAGATGAGAGGGCTTTGAAATTGGAAGGAGAGGGAACAAAAGAACCTCCCTGCCCAAAACTAGGAATAGATGGAACTAGCTGGGCCATTTGTCTCATCTATTGCCTTTGGGTTGCAATCCTTATAGCTAGGTTTTCTCAAAAAACCCTTTCTTGTGTCTCCATCCACTGGTCACGCTCTTTCATTTCTTCATACTCAGCATACTCCCTTAGCAGGTCTTAGAGCACCTTTTTGAGATCATAAATGTTTTTGTTGCTAAATTCATAGTTGCATTGAGGCCGGTCATACCACCCCTCTCTTTTTATAACATCTAAACGTCCATTGAGCTCTAGGAGCATGCCCATGAGCTCATTGAATGCATCAACATTCACAAAGTCAGCATCTTGGAACTAATCAAAAAGGGAGGTGCATTGGCTAGGATCAAAATAGTCTTCTTGGGTTTGATAATAAGCATTATTGGGTTACCAAGACATAGCAAGGGTGGGTGGGAGGTAAGCATTGTAGGGATGCTACTATTCTACTGAAACCGAACAATATGGTGTGAGACTAGAGGTATCTTGACACTAATATTATTGGTATGGAGGCATACAATTTTGATTTTGGTTGGGTGGAATGGAGTAGCCATAGTTTCCATAAAAAAAAATGACATTTTGAAGCATTCAAGAAATAGGAAACATTTAAACAATCATGAAAATAAGAGCAAACAGGTCTTCCCTTCAGAGAAATATGTTCATACCAGGGAGTCACTAGGTGATTAAAATGCTTCTAAAAGCATGTTAAACTAGGAATACCACTAAAATCCTGATTCTTGAAGCTCTTTAGGTACTTGGTGATGCTTCACCAGTAGATCTTATTAGTAGAGTTACCATGGTGTTAGAGAGACTTCACTGGATGACAAGATGCAATGAAGAGCACACCAAAACTCTTCCATGGATGATAAGGATCACCAAGTTGGTCCCACTGGGCATGCCAAAAACTATTGTCACATAGATTTATACCCAGTGTTGAAGGATTTTAGGGCTCCAACAATCTAGTGAAACATTGAGTGACCTCCAGGTGTGGGACCCTGCAAGGAGGCCAAATCTCCAGAGAGAGGTTGGTTCCTTTACTGAATGGGAGATTTATCTATTCCTAAGACTAAACCTAATCTATGCATCATAGAGGAAAATGGGAAGAAGAATGAACTGAAAATGAAAGGGGGTGATATACTAGGTTTGAATATGAGATCCCTCATAGAACTGAGAAAATGCACAAAATAATCAAAAATAGCTAATAAACATACACAGATCCAATAGATTTTAACAGAGGCAAGGAGCAAGAAACACATCATCCTTAGATCACACAGAGTAAAAACCAACATGAAGAGGTAAAATAACTAACATATATTCAATTAGGAGGCAAGGTTATAGTAGAGGAGTGATCTATTTTGGATACATAAGCATCAGACTAACTATTTTCCAACCATGTCTTCTGTCTCCAACCCCCATTACATTTTATATTCATGCATATATAGCATCTGATTCCAAATGACCTTATTAGGTTACAATAAATTCACCCCTATGGGCTCTGTCAGAAGATATTTCTTCCATAAAGGAATGTCTATCTGCAAGAATTCAATGCAGAAAATATATGGAGTCCAGAGGCAACTAAGAGATATTTTCTCCTTCAATGTGAGTAGATGACTCATTGATCTACAACCATAAATGCAACAAATATCTAAAAAGGGGCAGTTGAGAGATATTTGGGTCTACATTGATGACAGATGAATCGAATCTCCCCGAGTAAAGCTTTTACAACACTTCAAATTTTTGAACCTTTGAGTCTCTGCATCTTTCATCAATTCAAACTGATTCTTTTGAATAATTCAACCCTTGAATGTCCCCTGGTGGCAGAGTCTGTTATTTCCCTAATCGGCAAGATTTCTTGCCTTCAAGATGCCCGAGAGTCTCTTTTGAATCTTAGCCGTAGATGAGTCTACTTTTAGAATAAACAACCATCGCTTTCCCCTTTGATTCTATGTTGAGGCCCAAAGACTCTTCCTATGTGGCAAATCATAGCTCTACCAGGAGCCTAAACAAGGCTCGGTAAAGACAAGAGTCTCCATGAAATATGAGTGGTATATTGAGTTTATGAGTGAGTCAAACTCTTCCTTGGTGTTGTTGGCATGTCGGGGCCCACCCAAACAGAGCCTATGGAATGCGCCACTTGTCATAATGGTGCACACCTGAGGAGCTTCTCTTTGAAACCTTTTGAAGAGATGCGCTGAACTGCCACGTGTCTCGAAGAGTCCTTCCATTGTGAATATGGTAGAAGGTGCCACATGTCCCAATGGCACAAGATGGGAGGGACTTGCCTTTCTTTGTCTTAGTTGGTGTGTAGGGCCGACACGTGGAGGCTTTCATGTAGTGAGGAGAGTCTTGCTTTATTTCTAATGAGAGTCTGTAGAAGGTACCACGTCGCACAATGATGCACACCGAAGAGAGTCTCCATTGTTTCCTTTTGAGGAGGAGTGCCAACCTGCCATGCATCCTTTAGGGTCTCTCTAAAAGTGTGGTGGAAGGCACCACTTTTCACGATGGCACTAGCCGAGAGAGCCTTTGAGTCTTTTGTGTTAGGGAAAGCATGGGGCTGACACGTAGAGGCTTTTGCACGAGGGAGAGAGTATTTTCTTTGATGGGGAGAGTCTATGCCAGGCCAACATGTGGCCGATGGCGCAACATAGAGGAGACCCTTGCCTTCTTCCTACCAAGAGCTGCACCAAGCCGCCACATGGCAGCTTCCACTATCTCCTGAGAGAGTCTTGCCTTAGATTCTTCATAGACTCGCTAAAGTCATTTGGAGAGCCTTGCAAAGGATGGAGTCTTAGTGAAAAGTTTGCATGGAAGACACCTAGGACTCCGTGGAAGCTCACAACATTGCTGAAACATAAAATGAGGCCCACTGAAGAAGGAAGTCTCGGTGAAGGAAGAAAAGTGTCTGCTGACTAGGCACCAAGCTGCACAACTTAAAGGTCCCTTTAAGCAAGTGCAATAAAAGTTGTTTTAAAAGGGGGCCGCGCTAGGTAAATGAATACAAGGGGCCTAATTTTTATTAGGAGATGCACGGGGTTGACATGTGGAGGCTTCCACGTGAGAGGAGAGTTTTATTTGTTTTGTTGAGAGTCTGCGCCTGACCAACACATGGTGCGATGGCACAACATAGAAGAGGGTATTTTGTTGTTTTTCTTTAGAGTTGTACCATGCCACCATGTGGCACAATCCACATGAGGCTATGTCTCATAAAATACTCAACGAAGGCTTGGGCACGAGTAATAAGTGGTGACTCAATGGACAGGGCTGGTAAAAGAGATGACCCATCTAGACTCAAAGTTGTAACTTAAAAGATTCCATGGGCAATAGCAGGTCAACATGAAATTATATCAAAAAGCACATTGCTCTACAAACAGACTCTAAGGGTTTAGGTTTTATGCCTCAGGGACAAGATTTTTTTAGTTTATAGACCCTAGACCCTAATAAAAGACTCACAAGCAAGGATGCATGGCACAAGGCCCTGAACTGAAACTCTGTCTGTAATCTTATTTTTCTTCCCTTTACTCAGAAACACATAGAATTTTGAATATTTTCTGGGCCTGCAGAGCTAGGTTTTCAATGGTTTCAACAAGATTTTAAAGGTGGACCATTTGACTCTGAGTAGAAGAAAATAGGTCAACACTTCCTTTATAAAAATTTCCATTTATCTCTCTCTCTTCTAAGAGATGCTCCATTTTTAGCTTCTACAACTTGTACGTAGAGCCATTGCAATATTCAATCTCTAAATTGGAAGTAGATGCCATGGATACAACCATAAGAGAATCTAAAATAACCATTAAATTAAATACTCCCATTGAAACAAAAAACCTCACAACACATCTAGAAAGGCATCCCTCTTTGATCACATCATAACTATGACACCAAATGTTGAGAAAAAATGCTCAGTGATTATGATGAGAATATAATATAAAGTGTACAAATTTGAATATAGTAAAATGGTAGACATGTGATTAACCATCAAAATATAAAATATAACATGGATAAATACTTATAACATCAAATTAAAATAAACAAGTTACATATATGACATTGGATATATGTGGAGAAACCGTTTTGGAGAAAAACTCCACCACTAAAGAGAAACCAAGATTGGATTACTTAAGAATAAATTTGTATGATAATACAATTCACTCTATCTTCTTTAGTTTGATAGCATTCTTACAATATAATAATATCTACAAATAACCCATTCAATACCTCTATCTCATACCTTTAGTATATAGACTTAAGAAAGCCCAGAAAGCCACCAAATAGTAATACCATGGGCCAAACAAGCTCCCAAAATAGCATGGTATGAATTATCATGACTCTCTAATCATGGGGAGAATCTTGTAAAAATAGAATATAACTCCCAAGTATATAATTTCCACTATAATGCTAGAAAAGTCAAAGTGTAACTCCCAAATGCTCCATTAAGCAACTATTTACAAGGAATGACTGTATTTCAAAGTGACCTTCATCTTCCTTTTCCTCTTTCCACGTCTTCTTGTAATAATAACCCAAACAAATTAGAGAACAATAATTAATATCATCATCCCCACCACACATGGGAATCCAAATCACTGATTGCATGTACTAAGGGAGAAAATACATTCATTTTCCATCTACACATAAAGTTAAGTACACTAGGCATAGGGATTTACAAGGTAGATATAATCTAATTCCAATAGTCTAAATTCACTAATCAAGGAGATATTATCATATAAATATCCATAATTAGCAAGTAATAAATACTTAACATGTAAATATGCATTAGTAGTACCATGAAATTATCATGCAACAACTCCTTACTAAAGACAATAATATCATCATGTAAGGAAGGAGTGTCACTAACATCTACATGCGAAACTAATTTAGGTTAACATCATAATGCAAGCTATCATCATATAACATATCACTAAGTAAAATACTATCATGGATATCAATAGAACTAACATGAGATTTAAAAGAATGATCATCGCAAGGCATACCATCATGTATAACATAAGGTAGTGCACATAGATCATTATCTTTAAATTTGTAACAAGGTTTATCATCAAAAGAACACAAATCTATAGGAATGGACATAGGAATATCATGATATGCTAGAGAAGTATCATCATACTTGGTGCAATGACATCATGCATAGGTAGAGAAGGTGTAACCCCATCAATATCCATCATACAAGGTGTATCAATAACATAAGGGAAATCCTCACTAGGTTCATGCTTATAATTATCAAAAGACATAAGGGTATGTGCATGGAAATGCGGGACCAAAAGGAGGTCAAAATTGGCCACTTTTTTTTCTCTGAAATCAGTAAAAACTGATCTTGGATGAGAAATTGAAGATAACCATGCTCAAAATTAGATGTAATAAGAACAATATTTGTAGTGTTCAAAATCTAGTTTCTAAGCTACTATTTGTTTCTAAAAATGGTGGAGATTAAGTGGTTCAAATAGGGGGAGCACACAAAGTGCTCCTGTTTTTGTCAGAAAAATATAACATAGTGTCTAATGTGCTCCCCCTAAAATGTTGACTTTTTTTAAGTATTTCACAAATCTCTTTAGTGGAAAATTAGCTAACATCATGTAGTTTATATGCCTGATTTTTCTATTAATTTTTTAATAAATATATGATTTTTTATGAATTTTCAAAGTGGACACGTCTTGAAAAATGAAAATTTGAGCGTGCTCCCCCCTATATTTTGGAAAACTAATAAAAAATCATTTTTTTCAATGTGTATAGAATAGAGTCTAGAATCTAAAAATGTAATTTTTTCAAATTTTGATAAACGTGTAAAAAATGACACCATAAATAGTACACGTAGGTTTTCAGAAAAAAAAATACATTAGAAAAAGAAATTGAAGATGGAAACCTTAATGTTATCATAATAGAAAAAAATACGTGATTAGAAAGATAATAAAAAACTTGAAGTTATCTTAGCATTTTTTCGTATTAACATTGAAAAATGTGTAAACTTGATGGAGAGCACGCTCGAGATTTTGTTGATTTTCTATGTTTTGTTAAAAACATGTCATTGGTGTCCAAAAGGTAGGTCCAACCCTTTGGGGTTGGATGCCCAAGGCAAATCCAACCCTTAGGGTTGGAATTTCCCAAAGCAGGAAAAAACGTGCTTGCGTTATAATGCAAGTGCATTTTATATCTGTTGAAACCCTTTGGATGTTTAGTTAATATGCTTTACAAAACTAATGTCACCCCTCCATATTATTTCCCTCTATAGTAGACTCATGTCTAAGAAGAGATAATTGTTATATTATTAGGTGATGATGAGGAAGAATCTCTCTCTCTCTCTCTATCTCTCCCTTTCAATATCCCCACCTCTCTCTCCCCTCTATCTCTCTCTATCTCTCCCTCTCTCTATATCTCTCAATCTCCCCCTCTCTCCATGTCTCTCTCCCCCTATCTCTTTCCCCCTTTCTATCTCTCCCTCTTTATTCCTATCTCTGTATCTCCCTCTCCCCTCTCTCCCTCTCTCTCCCCCCCTCTCTCTCTCTGTATATATATATCTTCTTGTCTCTCTCCCCCTATCTCTCCCTCTTTATCTAGGGATCTCTCTATCTCGCCTCTCTCCAATCTCTCCCATATATCTATCTCTATCTCTCCCTATCTCTATATCTATCTTGGTCTCCCCCCTCTCTCCTTGTCTCTCTCCACTATCTCT